>JANAVB010013598.1:14309319-14336819 GCA_029216955.1 Iris pallida | reverse complement strand
GAGGAGTACACCGGAGAGTTCTACTATGGGCAGATTCGTGGAGGATCTTACCGAAGCCGTGAAGGCAAGAAGGTTCTGCGGGGGCTTGATCAAGGAGATCAAGTCATTTACCAAGAGCAACCGTGATGCCACTTTCGAGCAGATTCTGATAGAATCTATGGCAGCGGAGGACGATCTCGAGCTGAAGAGGAAAGGATACGGATACCCATGGATAGTAGCAGTACAGGCCCGACCAAGAGGCCTCACAATATTTTAGCAGCAGTACGAGCAGCCGAGGCCCAATTCAGCAGCAGTATTAGCAGGGGCCCTTCTAATAGTACAATTTCAGGTGCAGGATCGTGACCTTTCTAGCAGGTACAGCAATAAAGAGGCAGCAGCCGGTTATCTTTTGTCCTTTCTATAAGAAACCAGGGCACGAGTGGATCAACTGTCGAAAGGCTAGATATGTGCCTACTTTGTGGGGCATCAGGTTATCAGTTGAGTGAGTGTCCCAAGTCTTCGGGACGGACAGCTCAGAGAGCAGGAGCTAGGGCTCTGGCGGGCCAGCAGAAGGAACCACCATTACAAACTCAGCAGCAGAGGTTCGTACAGCACCAGCAGCAGGCTGAGGAGGCCAGCAGGGCGAGCTTACGCCATGAGAGTCGAGGATGCTCGGCAATAGAGAGTTGATTGCAGGTTATGTTTCCTTTTCGACTCCATTTCCGTATTTACCTCGTTATAATCTATCTTGAAATTCGATTCCATATATTCCTATCTAATTTTCTTGTTTGTTGATGAATTTGAATCTGGTGTTTCATTGTGATTTAATGTTCTACCGAGATAAGTATGAGCTAGGTCGCCTCAGTTATGAAATCTAGAATCTGTTACAGTCATATTTACAAATATGGTGAGGATTCTGATTATCGATTTTTTGGATAGACACATATGATTATCGGATTATATTTGAATAATTTCTAAAATATATCTTTTCCACCCTTCGTTTCGGTCTTTCAAAATATATATCAATAAATAATTTATTAAAAATATTTTGATTTCTATTTTGAGACTATGATTGATTGGGGTTTTTAACCTAGGAGGAGTACGGCCATCTTAATTTCGAGGACGAAATTATTCTAGGGGGTAGACTTGTAACACCCACTTTTCCAAAATGAGGGTAATTTTAAACTTTTGTAATTTTAATCATTAAATTATAAGATTTAAATCATGTTATGATTTTTGGTGATTTTTAACTAATTTAAAACTATTTAAACCTGTGAATTGTAATTTTGATGTGTTACTAGTGAAACCCTAGAGATTACTTGACCTAGAGACTAACCATGACCATGGAAACCTAACCATGTGATTAGATTGATTAATTGCCACTTTTTAGCCTAAGGTATTTTGGTCATTTTGACTTTTAGTGAAAATAAATTTTGAGTAATTAATTATGTGCTAATCTCTTTGTTAAGACTTAACCCTAGAATTGCCCTAATCTAGATTGTTAACCATGAGCCTAGATATTAGATTAGAAGCTTCCTTTATGACAAGGTTAGAAATATCTAGATATGAGTTAGGATTTAGATATTTGTTAAGAGAGATTTTTTACTTGGGCTTTAACTTGTGGGCTAAGTATCCATTATAGAAAGTAGCCCATAGCCCAACCATCACCCTAACCCTAACCCTAGCCCTTTGTAACAGCCAAGGGCAGCCCCTCTCCCTATATAACATCTCATCACACCCCCTTGCCTCTTTTGAATAGCCTCCTTAGAACCCTAATTTAGTTCCTCCATGATTTCTCCCTTTTTATCCAAATTGATCCAAAATTGAACCTAGAGACTTGCATCATCATCCCCAACAGTGAGGAGGCTAGTGGAGGCTTGCTAGCAATGTTTGAGGAGCATTGGACCATAGCAAATTGGAAGGGGGTTCGCATTCTAGCTTTGTACATTGATATACTCTCAAGGTAAAATCCCTCAAGTAGATTCAAATTTCCATTTTCTTTCCGTAGATGTATTCATTTAGGTGTCACTTAGATCTAGAGCAAGTTTGGTAGGAATTGGTGTTGGTTTGTTATGCGTATCGGACACGTATCGGTGTCATATTTAAAGTGTTTGATGAAATGCTTGTGTGAAACTTTTTATTGTGTTTTCTGAAATAAATTACAAGTTTGGATAGCCCTTGGCATGCTGATCACAGATCCCAAACTCTGAGCATGATTTGGATTCATGTTTGTGTCCAAAACGGACACGAATGTGCTGTACGAGGCCCCGCGAGCGTGTCCTGCTACTGCGTCGATTGCTCGCAGCACAGGCCACATGGGCGCGTGCCACTTGGCATGGACGTGGGGCAGTGACTGACACGTCACCCCTAAGTCTCATGACCTATCGTGTCGTATCGGACACGAAATCAAACGTGCACTGATTTTGTACACATACTGCGCGCAGTGGTTTCGACCACTGATACGCGTGTCGTGTCGCACGAGGATACGACGTGGACACATGGTGATGTGTCAAGTGGTTAGCCCTACACCTGGGCTAGGTGTGGACACGATCACAAAGCCCCACATGTCTTGTGTCGTGTCCACGAGGGCTCGAACGTGCCGCACGAGACATAGTTAATATTGTTTACTGATACACGTTTTAGCATGTTTTGGACACTTCGTGTCCAGCTTTGTGGACACGAATGCACCTCCCTGACATGTGTACATATAGGCGACACTACTGAACATCTGAAATTTGGGTTTTCATTAAGCTTGGAGTTTCGATTTGGGTTTCGAAGGAGTTCACTGATACTGTGAACTGTGAATGAGAAACCAATTTTAAGTATTGTTTCGATTGGTTTTATGATTATTTAATTTCCTGGAATTCCAGTAGGTTTGTTTTAATGTGCTATATTGATTTAGGTTTTGTTGGTATATTTGGTTTTGTTGTATTAGTTTTCGATCTTGGAGATTAATGAACACTGATACATTGAACATAAAACCTGAACATGATATCTGAGTTTAAACTAAATAACTGGAAATTGGTTTTGATAATGTTAAACTGAGATTTAGATATGTAACCTGAGACACTTCTCTTTCACTCTCTACCTTGTACACACACACTATCTAAAACTAAACTAAGAAACAAGTTACTGAATATTAGAAAACCTGAGATTGGTTATTTGTAAACTGAATTGGTTTTAGTTAAAGTTGTTTTCATGCTATATGTCACTGATACATGTTTAAATGTGAACTGTTATATGAACTGAGTTTTCAATTCGAAACGAACCTTGGTTTTTGAAAATGAAATGCATCTAAACCTGAGCATGATTTGAACTGCAAACCTGAGATAAAGTATCGGCTTGATTTGGGTTTGTTGATATGTTGGCTGGTTTGATTTGATGCTAGTTTACTGATACATGTTTACAGTGTTTAACCAAGTAGAATTAATATCTAATACCTGAGATTAAAACTGAGATTGAATGGCACATTCAAACTGAGATTTCATTTGAGAATGTTAAACTTACCAACATATAAAACTGAGAATGGATGATAATGTGAAAACTGAGTTTTTTTGAGTTTGAATTTGTATGTCAATTGATTTTTGTATATGTACACTGAGGTTTAATTGAAACCTGAGATAGTATGTTAATGCACTGATACATTGAGTTGTATCTAAACATATGAAATCTGCTACACTTCACTAACTGCCACAGTTTTCACACACACACACACATTCCTCACTGTTTTTATTTCCTCTTCCCTTTCACTTCTCTTTCACTCACTCTTTTAACCCTCCTCCTTCACAAGTGACACACACACTTCATCTTCACAACCCCTGTCCCTTCCTCACACTCTATTTATCATGCACACACACCACACACAACACACACACACACAACACACACCACACACACTATAAATGCCTTCCCCCTCTATATATAGATTTGTATTATACCTATGTATTGATTTGTATATATATCCATATATTGATTGTAAATATACATATGGTATGTACTAATATGTTACATAAGACTTATATGTATGTAAGCATGTATATATGACTTGTGAGTATATATATAAATATAATATATATATATATATATAGATATATATATATATATATAATATATTATATATATTTATATATATTATATATATATATATATATATTATTTTATTTTTTTTTATTTTTAATCCAATAATATTATATTATATATATTTATATATATCTATATATATATATATAATATATATATATATAGCCTTAGTTATATATTGGATTTGATATAGGTTTTGGTTTGGACTTGTATAGGCCTAGTATATGGTTTATATGGTACAGGATTGTGGTAGACTTGTTGTGGACTAACCTAGACTAGATTTGACTAGACTTGGACTAGTTGACTGAACCATAGACTAGTTGACTAGAGTTGACTACTTTGACTTTAGAGTTGACCAGAGTTGGCCAAGTGTTGACTTTGGCCTAGATTGACCAAAATCATATAGATTATTTAAACTTCATTTTTACCATTGTGGATACGTTGCAACCTGTGTTGCTCTAAATAGGACTCAGTTACTCTGATTCGGATATCTATTCTATCGGACATCCAGGATCGCAGGCGAGTACATTCTCTGTCGTTTCATACTTGCCAGATTTATATTCTTGATCTAGATTACTTTACTTGATGTTGTCATGTTATCATCACGGATTGGTACTATATGGATCTTTTTATGAGATGTTATCCTCCCTTAGCGGGCGCATCAGTATTTCATGCCATGTGATTCATGTATATCATGCATTCTTTGCTCTTGTGTTCATGTACTCTCATGTGCACTCATGTACGCTAATTGCTCTCATGTACTCTCATGTGATCTCATGTACGGCTATTTTCTCCATGTGCTTCATGTGTAACCAAACCTTCATGTACGTAACGTAACTTGACTAGATCTTGTGTATTGATTGGGGGTAGGGGTGAGTATAAATGGTTATTGATCTCTCTATCATGTGCAACCATATTACTTATTCATGTGAAATTGTGTTAATCATGTGCAACACAGCTCTCATGTGCAACTGTGTTATTCATGTGCAACTCATAATTCATGTGCAAACCCAAACCGATTGCAAACCATCTTGTGCTCTAAATCACTAGTCACTTAAAGTTCTTTACTTATAGTAGATATTTCCAGTTACTATTTTCTCTCTTACTTTCATGTACATTTCTTTCAGTTTATGTATCTTACTCTATTGCTTGCTTTACATTTCCTGCCATGATATGAACTGTTTGAGAGATATGTGCTCGTTCCTGTCCTGACTGGACCTGTTAAAAATATTATAGAGGAAAATGAGGACTTCTGCCCTACCTACCACGGAGCAGGCTTAGATGACACTTGCGACCTGGACCCCCAGGAGGTTCAGGCAGCTGCTGAGGATGATACCATTGTCTAGCTTAGATAGTTAGATTTTACCTTATCTTTCATGTCTTTGTGTTCGTGGATTCAGAGTTTTTTATATTTGGGATGTTGAGACTTGATGTTGTTAAACTTGGTTTTGTTTCACTTTCTATTTGTACCTCAGTTTTGAAGATTTCATTATCTATTACATCGTGCTATTTCCATCTCTAGATTTGTGATTGATTTGTACCTTCTGTGTTTTGGCCTCCGTTTGGAGAGTATATCTATTATATATAGTTATGTTCAGGACTTAAAACAACGTTCTACCGCCGACAATGCATAGGCTGGATGTACCTACTTCTCGTGCCCCTATACTGGGTGCGGGTCATGACAATTGGGAACTGTTGTTGGAGGATTGTGCTCGTTCCATCCTGACTGGATATAATAAATATTTTTCAGACGACGACGAGGACGAGTGTCCTACCTACTATGGTCCTCAAGACGTAGTGGGCATTGACCAGGAGATCCTAGTCCAGCAAGGGTTAGCTCCAGCTGAGGAGGCTCTAGTAGTAGCTCAGTTAGACTAGGCTTTGACTGGACTCTGTCTCCAGCTTAGTACTTTATGCTTGTTATATTTATTCAGACTTGTATAACCATATTGTGACTCTTCTAGTTTGTGTTAGATACTTGCACACTGTGGTTCATCTCTATCTTTTATCGTGCCTTATATTCTTCCTGTTAGAATTATGATTGAGATTACATATTTATCATTGTTATCCTCCGTTCGGAGATGAGCTGCAATGACAGGTTGTTATATCATTGTTAGATAGCAAACCTATACAGCATTCTACGACATTTCTGCGGCGTAGGCTGGGTGTTGTTGCGCATTCGTGCCCTTATATCGGGTGTGAGCCGTGACACATTTGACGGGAAAAGTCTCTCCATCGATATCTGACAGACTTTGCCTTCATGATGGGTCACTTTCCAAAACATGGTGCCTTACTCATAGGTCTATTCATCAGACGTTAAAAGAAGTGGCTTATGAATGGTTCTCCAGCCTTCCTGATAATTGTATATCCTCCTTTGAGTATTTAATGCACATTTTCCTCCTCTTCTATGAGAGCGGAATGGACATGACAATGTCTTCTCTCATGGACCTCACCTAGAAAGAGAAGGCCAGTTCGAGCCTACATCAAAAGCAGCAGCCCTGAGGTTACCTTCCAGTATCCCAGAGTTCATGCTAATGGATTCCTGCAACAAGAATATGTCGCCGACAGTCAAGATTTTGGTTGATTCTACCCAATATATGGACTGGACCTCATTCATAATCGGTGTTGATAGCACCAAAATGAAAGCCAGGGACGCTCGTCTTTTGGTCGTTAGTTTTCCTACTTTGGATGACAAAGGGAAACAAACCTTGACCGTCAACCTCGCTACAGGTTCAGCATCTCTGAACCAAAATCCGACAACGACACCCAGGCCAAAAGAGGCTTACTTCTTTAATGATGATGACGTCACGAAGCTCTTTGATGTGCTCATGAAGGGTGATAAAATTAGATTGCCCGGCCATAAACGCCCTGACGAGGTCGACAGGGTGGACGATCCAAAGTATTGCCATTACCATCGGTGCACCCATGCAACACGGACTGTTATGTGTTGAAAAACTTCATCTAGTGTATGATCAACGCGAAGGTCCTCACCCTTGACTATGATGCCGATTAAATGGCAAGCTCCTCAACATGTATTTTGTATCCCCAGCAGAGTTAAATAAAAAATACATGGCTTCCTACTGTATTCCATCCCCAGCAAGCATTAACATACAACAGGGCCCAGTCACCCCAAAAGATCTCCATGTTTGCGATTCCCAGTTGGATCAGAACGTTTTAAAATTATTCCTTGACAAAGGTCATCGTTCACGTCCATATTACCTCTGAACTTCCCGATTGTCACTACCCCTGGCACACTTAGCTAAATATATACATTCTCGGAGCCCAGCTGCTCTAGGATGTTCCCTTATCCTATTCCCCATTAGAAACAATCACGTCCATATAACCTTTGAATTGTTCTCTATGTTCCAACAAAGACCTACCCTACCATGTTCGCATAACCTCTGAGTAAGATATTTCTAAAAAAATTGGTGTTTACCACATCCACATTACCTTTGAGTAAACAATCTCACCTAAGCAACCTTCGTTTTGATATATCCCCAACAGTAAACAATCACATCCATATCACCTCTAAATTGTTTCCTGCATCCCTACAAAGTCATATCTTACTACGTTCACATAACCTCTGAGTAAGACACTTTAATGGGATTCTATGTTAACCATGTCCACATTAATTCTAAGTAAACATCCTACCAATTGATTTTTTACTAGCACGTCCATAACCTCTGATGGTGTCTGTCACCTCAACTTACCATCTGTGCTTAGTTTCGAGTACGCCAAGCATGATATGACCACATAAAGTCCCCAGCGGAAGTACCCAAACCTATCATGTCTATATTACCTCTGATAGGGTTGTCATACAAAAATAACAAAGAGTTATGTGCCTAGACAGCTCTATTGTCCATGCTTCTTGTTCAAAGCATTTCAAAACTAGTCAAGTTTCAAAAACTTTGAAGGGGGTCTTGTAGAAACATGAAAAAAAGCATCTAAAATATCAAACTCTTTTTTTGAGTTTGGTATTTTAGTCCCACATTGGATAGAGAAGAAGGAAAGCCTCATTTGTTACACCCCAGAACCAGAATACTGGAGAGCGGGGGCGTACATAGCCAGCTACGTATATTGACGTGCAATCCACCTCGTAATACGGTTACGGCTGTCTAGATACATGAGGGTTTAACTACAATCCATCAGTCACCTTTGGTCTTGAACAAGCCTATTGTCTCAATCTCAAGCAAACAATAACAGTCACAAGATGTCAGAACACCAAATATACAATAGTAAGGCATCCCATATATTACATATTCGGATAATCATGAAGCTAGTCGTACAAAATGTCAAGACTAGCAAGAGTATTAGTCATACATGATCAACCCTTGGATTTGCCAATCATGTTACAGCCCATAGGCAGACAGTAAATAAAGGTACAATCGAGCTAACATGTGCTTGTCGTCTAAATGCCTCAAAGAATAATTTTACAATAAAGTGGGAGGACAAAAGAAACCCACTCCTTACCAGGGTTACGCCTGGTGGTCACCATCTGGCTGGAAGGTAGGTAGATCCTCTGGAGCTGCTCCGATATCTGGCCATATGTGAGCATCCTGAATTTTAGGCTATTTTTTTCATTTTATTTTATTTTATTTTCTGATCGATTGGTTTTGATAAATAATTTATTCTGTATTTTTCCTTAAGTGTTGTCACGCCCCAGTACCGAAATACGGAGACGGACTAGGCCAGCTACTCCATATGAGGTACGTAACGTCATACGGCGATCGTGGCTGTCGAGAGACTAGGGGGTACATGCTACAATCAAGTCTCCTATGGTCCCACAGAGTTCTATGTCTCAATCAATCAAATCACATCAGCAAATAAATGAACATTAAAGATAAAGCAGTAAGGCGTCCCCGACGCTTCATCAAAATATCATGAGAGACTAGCTTTATAATTTAGCTATCTCAGAGAGTCAGGAGTACAAAATTATACACAGCTGCAGTCTGTTTAATTACAATTATGTACTGACTCAAAATATCAAGTAATCCGGCTAACAGGTGCCGGTGGCTAAATGCCGCACAAAATATAAGCAGAGTGGTGGAGAAGAAACCCACTCGAGTCCCCGAACCGCCATGCTCCTAGTATGCACCATGGATGTCAGGGAGGAAGTCGTGTCCTCTGGCTCTGCTACGAGATCTGGCCAAACAAAACCAGCGGGGTCAGCCCCGAATAGCAAGTACCGCCAAAGGGGCACAAGAGTTAAGATTAAAAACCCAGTTAAAAGAATGATTGATAATAATAATGCTTATGCTACTATTATAGGGTAGCGCAACATCCTCGAACCCATGTGGCACCCTTACAACCAAACAAGGCAAAAGGTGCCGTATGGAGTCGGGACGTGTCGTACTCTATAACTTTTACATAAGTTAAAGGGTATAAACAATAAAATCTCCTGATCGTGACTTCGGTCGATAGCCTATCGTAGCACAATAACCAACCCAACAATCAAACAAGAACATGGGTTGGATCATGTACCATGATAGACCATGTTCCTCAGTCATTCATAGAAGTAGCACTTCACAACCAGAATAAGTCTTCCGTTCATAACTTCGGTCCACAGCCTGTCATAGTACGATAACCAACCCAACAATCAAACAAGAACATGGGTTGGATCACGTACCATGACAGTCCGCTTCCCTCAGTTATTCACGGAAGGTAAATAGGATACAAGCAAGTCGTTTTCACGGCCAATCAAGTCTACGAGTTTCTAGTGGGACGAGGTTATCCTCGCATCATGTTATTTCAAAATCCTCAGATCGTATCTTTCCAGCAAGGCTAGCCAACCCAGGGGTTCACGTAGACAGGTGTCATTGAGCACAGGTCCCTCGTAAGGCCACCTTGCCAAGACATAGTATATAGCAGGAATTAATCGGATACAGTCATCCACTCGTTGCGGATGACTCAGTATCCGTGGAGACCAGCCGGCGCGTCAAGACAATATCTCAAGGCGGCTGGTGTAACATCTCGGGATTCTGCCCTCCCCATGCATCTAGTATATTTAGTTGCCTAGTTTAACCCTAGGTGAAATCTTGGACTCACATGCTGTGGCCTACATGATTATCCTCCTAAATGTCGTACTCAAGTACGAGTACCCCAAAAGAGGATCCATGTCAATCAGTATGTCAACATGTTCTACCCTCCTTGGTGTAATGCATCATTGCAAATATGCCACGTGGAGTTACGAGTCAATTGTCGAGCATGAACGAGAACTGGGACATTCAGGTACAAGTATCAGGTAGGAACACTTTGTTCACCGTGGCATTAGTGCTCATATCATGCTCAGGACAAAAGGCGTAAGGATATATAGCATACACAAACATTTACATATATATATACAATATAATATATACATATAAAAAATATAAGGTATAGGGGAGTCCAGGTCAGAGCGCGCTCAAGTCAGGCTACGCTCAGGTCAGCCTACGCTCAGGTCAGCCTACGCTCAGGTCAGCGTAAGCAAGACATACGCTTTCAAAGGGCAGCGTATGTACTGCTTACGACTCCTCTTTACCCATGTGAGCGTATGCAAGACATACGCTCCCAAAAGACAGCGTATGGACTCCATTCGACTCCTAGTCACCCATGAGCGTATGCAAGACATACGCTCCCAAAAGGCAGCGTATGGACTCCATACGACTCCTTGTCACCCAAGTTAGCGTATGCAAACATACGCTCCCAAAAGGCAGCGAATGGATCGGACTGCGCTGCGCTAAAGAGCGTGCGCAACTCAGTGACGCAAGCTAAAAAGCTCGCGTACTGCTCACTGTCTTCTCCAAAACAGCAAGAACTCCATGGTTTGAACCCAAAGCTTCAAAAGTCCCTAACGTGGTCAAAATAAGTCCAAATCTAACTTTTCAAAGGTCAAAATTGGGTAGAATAAAATTCTCTACAATATGGAACCATCAAAACTTGAAAATAATGAAGTTTGCTAGATCAAAACCAAGAAGATCCGAAAATGGTTAAAACCTAGATCTACAAAAATTAAAGCTTCAAAATGGAAAACTTCAAGTTCTAAGCTAGTATAGAATGAGGAGAAAAACATATTTTGGCAAATAATTTTGTAAGAAAACATCAACATCATTTATGGATCCATCTCTTGAGCAAGTTGGTACTTGCCTTGGTTGGTGGAGGAAAGTAAATGAGAGGAAATAAATGAGAGAGGAGAATGAGTTGAGTTATTATAGAATCTTGAACCCATGGGTTCATGATGAACCAAAGGGTTCATGATGAACCATTGGTGAACCAAGAATAGGTTACCCAAATGAGCCAAAACTGTAGGCCCAAATGCAGAAAATAAATTACGAAATAATATTTTGTCGAATATTTTGGGAAATGCATGAGAAATAGCATATAAATATCGTATAAATACAAAGTAAATACAATTTATCGGTTTACGTATTAAAATACATATTCCAGGATCGGGGAGTGACATCTCTATCCTTCTTAGAAAAATTCTGTCCTCGGAATTCCAGCGAAGATAGGGTAGTGAAATCAGGGCAAGCAAGGCACAATCATATACAAGTTAACTATCATAGCAGTTATTCATACATCACAAAGTACAAAAACAAGTAGGTACAGATAAGCATGGGATCGTGTCAATAAGGCGTATAAATATACCTCAATCAAACAAATGCGGATACCGAGATCTGATCTCGTCCTCGTGCTCCCAGGTTGACTCTTCCGAAGAGTGATGGCTCCAAGAAACACGGACAAGGCTTATCGTCCGATTCTTGAGTACCTTCTCTCGCCGGTCCAAAATAGACACGGGTTGTTCCTCGTAAGTTAGGTCGGTACCAACGACTAACTCAGAATGATAGAGGACATGACTCGGATCCGGGACATACCCATGTAATTGGGACACATGAAACACATCATGTATGCCAGTTAACGAAGGCGGAAGGGCAAGTCGATAAGCCACATCGCCTACCCGAGCGAGAATCTTAAAAGGACCAACGTATCTTGGACTAAGCTTTCCTCGGGTTCCAAATCTGATGATACCCCGAGTAGGCAAAATCCGCAGAAATACTTAGTCGCCAACTCTAAACTCTAGAGGCCTACGATGCTCATCTGCCCAATGACGATGTCGGTCCTGTGCAACTCGAAGGTGCTCTCTGACCAACTTAACTATCTCCACAGTCTGCCTGATCATCTCTGGCCCCAACAACTTCCGTTCTCTGATGTCGTCCCAGGCCAAAGGGGATCTGCACTTCCTTCCGTACAATGCTTCAACGGGGCCATCTGAATGCTAGCCTGATAGCTGTTGTTATAGGAGAACTCCACTAGATGAAGGTGATCCTCCCAAGATCCGCCAAAATCCAAGGTACACGCCCATAGCATATCTTCTAATGTCTGAATGGTTCTTTCTGATTGCCCGTCAGTTTGTGGATGATAAGCAGTACTGAATCTTAACTTGGTTCCCAAACTTTGGTGTAAGCTCCGTCAAAAATGGGAAGTAAACCGCGTATCCCGATCTGATACTATACTAACTGGAATACTGTGCTGCCTTACTATCCTGCTTCATGTACATTTCTGCTAGCTGCTCAGTAGTCTGTCTAACTCGAAAGGGAAGGAGTGACCTTCGTGAGTCATCTACTATTACCCAGACTGCATTCTTGCCAGCCGGGGATTAGGTAAATCGGTCACAAAATCCATCATGATGTGCTCCCATTTCCATTCTGGGATAGGAAGCGGCTGTAGCAATCCTGCTGGTCTCTGCTGCTCGGATTTCACCTGCTGACATACCAGACACTTGGATACAAATCTCGCTATCTCTCTTTTCATGCCATTCCACCAAAAGAACTGCCTGATATCTCGATACATCTTCGTTCCTCCTGGATGAATAGAGTAAATAGAACTATGAGCTTCGGACATAACTTCTTGCCGAAGGTCTCCACTCGGTACACAGAGTCTGTTTCCAAACCTGACGTACCATCTTCATGAATCACTAACTCCTTCCTACGGCCTGATTCACACTCCGACCGCAACTTCTGAATCTGTGGATCTCCTGCTTGTGCTGCCCTTATCCTCTCTACTAAGGTTGACTGAATCCGCATACTGGTCATTCTTCCTATATCCCTTGGCAAAACTACTTCAATTCCCATACTCTGAAGGTCTTCTAAAATATGCTTCTGCGAGGTCAAGATAAAGGCACTGTCTCTCCTACTCAGTGCATCTGCAACTATATTCCTTGCCTGGATGATACTGAAGATCTAAATTAAATCCTTCAGCAGTTCTAACCATCTTCTTTGCCTCATGTTCAAATCTTACTGCGTGAATACGTATTTCAAACTCTTATGGTCAGTATAGATCTCTATCCGATCCCCGTATAAATAATACCTCCACAACTTGAGTGAAAACACCACAGCTGCTAACTCCAAATCGTGAGTCGGGTAATTCTTCTCATGGTCTCGAAGCTGTCGAGACGCATATGCTATCACCTTTCCATGCTGCATCAATACACACCCAAGACCCTTCCCTGATGCGTCACAATATACTGTAAAGCCTTTCGCTCCTACTGGAACGTCAAGATCGGGGCTGAGATCAATCTCTTTTTCAATTCTTCAAACGATGCCTGACAGCTAGCTGACCAAACAAACTCTACGTCCTTGTGCGTCAAACGCGTTAAGGGCGCAGAGATCCTGGCAAAGTCCGCCACAAACTTCTGTAGTAACCAGCTAATCCTAAGAAACTTCGCACTTTTGCAACCGTTCTCGGGACCGGCCAATGCTCTACGGCCTCAATCTTCTTCGGATCCACTGACACTCCTGCTCCAGAAATTATATGTCCCAGGAACGAAATATGGTCTAACCAAATTCACACTTGTCGAGCTTCGCATAAAGTTGATGCTCCCTCAATGTCTGCAAGACTGTCCTAAGATGTTTTTCATGCTCCTCTTCACTGCTGGAATAGACAAGAATATCATCTATGAACACCACCATAAATTTATCCAAATACGGCAGAAAGATGCGGTTCATTAAATCCATGAATACTGCGGGGGCGTTGGTTAGTCCAAAGGCATTACTAAAACTCATAATGCCCATATCTAGATCTGAATGCTGTCTTCGGTATGTCTTGCTCCCGGACTCTTACCTGATAGTATCCCGACCGAAGATCGATCTTGGAAAAGACACTGGCCTTGCTCAACTGGTCAAACAGGTCATCAATCCTTGGTAGCGGGTACTTATTCTTTACTGTTACTGCATTCAACTTGCGGTAGTCGATGCATATCCTCGTCGACCCATCCTTCTTGGGACTAGAATCACTGGCGTGGCCCAGGGCGATTTACTATCTCGGATGAATCCCTTAGACTTCAACTCTTCCTCATGTTGATACAACTTATCCTGTTCTGACGGCGACATTCTGTAAACTCTGTCTGCAATAGGCCTCGATCCAGGGTTCAACTCAATGCTAAATTCTACCTCTCTGACTGGGGGTATCCCTGGGAGCTCATCAGGGAAGACGTCGAGAAAATCTTCGACCACTCGCGAAATCTGTCCTGGCTCTGACACTGCTGCTGAGAGGACGCCTCCGGCCTGATTCTTCAAGGTTCGAGTAAAGATGAACTGTTCTATCCCAGGAATGCTGAATATGACCCTACCTCCTCTACAATCAATTGTCGCATGACTGTCTCTCAACCAGTCCATGCCAAGAACGACATCAAAATTCCCCATAGGGAATTCAATCAATGACGCGGGCAGTAAATACCCACACCCTCTACCGGACATGAAAAGCGCACTCCGCTAACTTCTACGAGCCCATTACCGGTGAGTATATCCATCCTCTCCGATAATGCCTCAAACACTAGTCCAATCCGTGTAGCATATTGTGCAGAGATGAATGAATGAGTAGCGCCTGAATCAAATAATGCTACAATGGGAGATGAGGTGACGAGAATTTTACCTGCCACCACGTCACTAGATGCTAGAGCCTCTCCCAAGGATAATGTGAGAGCCTGGCCCTGGCCCCGCGGAGCCCCTTGTTGCGGCCTTCCGACCATGCTGTTGCTGCCTCTGAGGCCTTCGGCTTCCTGTGCTTGGCGAAACATCTGAGCCTGCATTGGTAGACGCTAGGCTAGGGGCCTTACTGCTAATACTGGCCCTCCACTCGGGGTTGCCACCGGAGCTGGCAATGCTGGAAACTGCTGAGCTGGCCCTCCTGGCCTCTGCATCAAGGACAAGTGGAAATACGGTGGTCTGAACTACCGCACCTCAAGCATAAGCCATTCGCTGACCGGCACACCTCCCTCGTGTGCCCTGCCTTCCCACAGAATGTACAGCCCTGGGGTGCTTCCTGACGCTGTTGCTGGTTTCTCGGCTGCTGATGCCGAACTGGCGCTGTATTAGTTGATACGGTCGTCCTCCGCGGCGCTCCTGCATCATGAATACGTACACCGGGTGCTAGTGCCGATGTTCGCTGCATTGCTCCTCCTCCAACCTGGGAATGAGATCTCTTCTGACCTCCTGCCCTCGATGCCAACCTCTGCTGGGTAAGCTCGTGCCTCCGGGCTGCCGTCAAGACAGCGTCAAACGTCTGGTAGTCGTGTCCTTCCACAAGCTGCAATAATTCCAAATGAAGTCCCTGCTGGAACCTCATAGCTTTCTCTGGCTCCGTTGCCACCATTGCTGGTACGAAATGGCACAATCTGCAGAACTCTGCTGCATACCCATCTACGGTCTTGCCTGCTTGCTTGAGACTAATAAACTTCTGCTGGAGCTCATATTGAGCTACTACGCCAAAATACTTAGCCTTGAATCTTTTACTGAAGGTGGTCCAATGAACATGACGCCTTATACCAACTTCTTCTGATGCCCACCAGTCACGGGCAAGATCGTGAAGTACTAATTTGACCTGATCAACCTTCTCATCATCTGGAACCTTGGCTGCCACAAGGATGGCTTCGATGTCTTGAATCCATGCATCCGCAGTGATGGCATCCTCCGTGCCATTAAAATACCTCGGGTTCAAGCGACGAAACCTTCATGATGCTCCCGAGTCAACCCCGGCACTCCTCTCAAGAGCTAACTGAATCCCTTGGTTCAGTAACACGTTCTGCTCCTGCTGCTGAGTCTGTTGCTGTTGGTGAGTGACAAGAATCCCCCGGATGTCCTCCAGGATATGGCATCTGGGACTGCCGTTGCTGCTAGTGCTGCAGGAGTTTCAATAACCTGCGGCTGCACTGCCTCTGGTTCTATTTCTGCTCGTGTTCGCCCTGGAGAAGGTTCTCTCCTCTGCTGGTGCCCAGTCGAGCCATGCTCTCACTGCTCTTCCTCTTGGGCCTCATCCGCTACTGAGAATGAAGCACCCCTATAGAGAAAGATATAAGATTATCAAGTCCGAACGAGAAGATTTCGAGGATGCAAGTCAGGTTAGAGATCAAGGCAAGGACAGAGAATTCGAAACAGAATTTCAAGGGGAACAAGTTTTGATTGAGACTCCTAATAATTCGTAATACCACACAAGTCTAAAAAATAGACCTGCATGGGCCACCACTAAAACCTTGTCACGCCCCAGTACCGAAATACGGAGACGGACTAGGCCAGCTACTCCATATGAGGTACGTAACGTCATACGACGATCGTGGCTGTCGAGAGACTAGGGGGTACATGCTACAATCAAGTCTTCTATGGTCCCACAGAGTTCTATGTCTCAATCAATCAAATCACATCAGCAAATAAATGAACATTAAAGATAAAGCAGTAAGGCGTCCCCGACGCTTCATCAAAATGATCATGAGAGACTAGCTTTATAATTTAGCTATCTCAGAGAGTCAGGAGTACAAAATTATACACAGCTGTAGTCTGTTTAATTACAATTATTACTGACACAAAATATCAAGTAATCCGGCTAACAGGTGCCGGTGGCTAAATGCCGCACAAAATATAAGCAGGAGTGGTGGAGAAGAAACCCACTTGAGTCCCCAACCGCCATGCTTCTAGTATGCACCATGGATGTCAGGGAGGAAGATTATGTCCTCTGGCTCTGCTACGAGATCTGGCCAAACAAAACCAGCGGGGTCAGCCCCGAATAGCAAGTACCGCCAAAGGGGCACAAGAGTTAAGATTAAAAATCCAGTTAAAAGAATGATTGATAATAATAATGCTCATGCTACTATTATTGGGTAGCGCAACATCCTCGAACCCATGTGGCACCCTTACAACCAAACAAGGACAAAAGGTGCCGCATGGAGTCGGGACGTGTCGTACTCTATAACTTTCACATAAGTTAAAGGGTATAAACAATAAAATCTCCTGATCGTGACTTTGGTCGATAGCCTATCGTAGCACAATAACCAACCCAACAATCAAACAAGAACATGGGTTGGATCATGTACCATGATAGACCATGTTCCTCAGTCATTCACAGAAGTAGCACTTCACAACCAGAATAAGTCTTCCGTTCATAACTTCGGTCCACAGCCTATCATAGTACGATAACCAACCCAACAATCAAACAAGAACATGGGTTGGATCACGTACCATGACAGTCCGCTTCCCTCAGTTATTCACGGAAGATAAATAGGATACAAGCAAGTCATTTTCACGGCCAATCAAGTCTACGAGTTTCTAGTGGGATAAGGTTATCCCCGCATCATGTTATTTCAAAATCCTCAGATCGTATCTTTCCAGCGAGGCTAGCCAATCCAGGGGTTCGTGTAGACAGGTGTCATTGAGCATAGGTCCCTCGTAAGGCCACCTTACCAAGACATAGTATATAGCAGGAATTAATCGGATACAGTCATCCACTCGTTGCGGATGACTCAGTATCCGTGGAGACCAGCCTACGCGTCAAGACAATATCTCAAGGCGGCAGGTGTAACACGATCTCGGGATTCTGCCCTCCCCATGCATCTAGCATATTTAGTTACCTAGTTTAACCCTAGGTGAAATCTTGGACTCACATGCTGTGGCCTACATGATTATCCTCCTAAATGTCGTACTCAAGTACGAGTACCCCAAAAGAGGATCCATGTCAATCAGTATGTCAACATGTTCTACCCTCCTTGGTGTAATGCATCATTGCAAATGCCACGTGGAGTTACGAGTCAATTGTCGAGCATAAACGAGAACTGGGACATTCAGGTACAAGTATCAGGTAGGAACACTTTGTTCACCGGGGCACATTAGTGCTCATATCATGCTCAGGACAAAAGGCGTAAGGATATATAGCATACACAAACATTTACATATAATATACATATAATATATATATAAAAAATATAAGGTATAGGGGAGTCCAGGTCAGAGCGCGCTCAAGTCAGGCTACGCTCAGGTTAGCCTACGCTCAGGTCAGCCTACGCTCAGGTCAGCCTACGCTCAGGTCAGCGTAAGCAAGACATACGCTTTCAAAGGGCAGCGTATGTACTGCTTACGACTCCTCTTCACCCAAGTGAGCGTATGCATGACATACGCTCCCAAAAGGCAGCGTATGGACTCCATACGACTCCTTGTCACCCAAGTGAGCGTATGCAAGACATATGCTCCCAAAAGGCAGCGTATGGACTCCATACGACTCCTTGTCACCCAAGTTAGCGTATGCAAGACATACGCTCCCAAAAGGCAGTATGGATCGGACTGCGCTGCGCTAAAGAGCGCGCGCAACTCAGTGACGCAAGCTAAAACGCTCGCGCACTGCTCACGGTCTTCCCCAAAACAGCAAGAACTCCATGGTTTGAACCCAAAGTTTCAAAAGTCCCTAACTTGGTCAAAATAAGTCCAAATCTAACTTTTCAAAGGTCAAAATTGGGTAGAATAAAATTCTCTACAACATGGAACCATCAAAACTTGAAAATATTAATGTTTGCTAGATCAAAACCAAGAAGATCCAAAAATGGTTAAAACCTAGATCTACAAAATTAAAGCTTCAAAATGGAAAACTTCAAGTTCTAAACTAGTATAGAATGAGGAGAAGAACATATTTTGGCAAATAATTTTGTAAGAAAATATCAACATCATTTATGGATCCATCTCTTGAGCAAGTTGGTACTTGCCTTGGTTGGTGGAGGATAGTAAATGAGAGGAAATAAATGAGAGGAGAGAGAATGAGTTGAGTTATTATATAGAATCTTGAACCCATGGATTCATGATGAACCAAAGGGTTCATGATGAACCATTGGTGAACCAAGAATAGGTTACCCAAATGAGCCAAAACTGTAGGCCCAAATGTAGAAAATAAATTATGAAATAATATTTTGTCGAATATTTTGGGAAATGCATGAAGAAATACAGCATATAAATATCGTATAAATATAAAGTAAATACAATTTATCGGTTTACGTATTAAAATACGTATTCCAGGATTGGGGAGTGACAAGTGTACTTTTTCGTGCCTTTGATATTTGGAGTGTCAGGGATGTTCAACTCTGGAAATCTTCTTTACGAGTTTTGGAGTGGACATGATTACCTTCATGACGGTATATAGTGTCCCATCCAAACTTGTTCTCTTGTACTCTTTCTGCTTCGCTGAACTTTGGGTCAATTTAGATTATTTGATTATTATTTATTTTTCCCACTCTTTTCCTTGATCATTTTCAGCACGTTACCGTGACTTTTAATTTGGGAGCGCAAGACCAGTCAGTTTCTTGAAACCAACTCCTCATTGATGATCTACTCGAGACGCTCGTCATCTATGACCTGTGTCCCACTCAGATACGTCATTTTATGCTCCATTTGATTCGCACAACTTTTTCGACACGTGACCCGATTTTATTTCACTCCACGGCGTCACATTCATCTTCCAACTTAATTTGTGGGTCCCCTGTCGACCAAAATCTGTCCGCCCCAACTATGGACATGGCCCACTTTGAGCCAAATATCCGTCCGCCACTTGTGTCCTATTTATTGGAATCCCCAAGTGCTACTTATTTACTCATGATCATCAACGCCTAATTTTAATTCGATTTTTGCACAATGTCCGGTTTTGACCCAATCCGGCCACCGAGTCCAGACCAGCTTTGTGCTACCCTCCATCATGACACCCTCATAATTCTTGCCCAAAAATATCAAGTACTCATTTTGCCTATTTTTCTATATTTAATAGAATTTTCCTATTGATTTTAATTCCCATTAGAATGGACAATTCTCTCTAAATAAATCTAGCCATTGATTCTTCCCATTTAATCCCCTCCATTGATTTCCCTCCATGAAATTCCCACACTCAGCCAACATTGTGTGCCGGCCCTAATTTCAATATGGAGCAAACTTTTTCATCTTTCTCTCTCTCCCTCATTTAATGTTCTCTCTCTCCTTTCTATTTTACTACAACACCTACTTTGATAACACAGCAGCCACAATACCACCAATCCATGGAAAACCCGACCTCATCCTCCTCTCATGCCCGACCATCCCCTGGCCGCCCATGACCGGACCACCCCCGGCCACCCTCGTCGGCCTCCACGCACCAGCATCCTCCTCCATCTTCTCCTCCTTCTCTACCACCTCCACCACCACTGAAATCAACCGCACCCCCACGGCTGCCTGGACGTGCCGCCCCTGCCTCGCCATGGCCAGGCCGGCCATCCTTATGCCGCCGCGTCGCCTGGCCTGACCGCGCGCACCCAAGCAGCAGCAGCGAGCAGCCATGGACGCACGGCGCGCGCGCGTGCAGGTGTCGCCGCCGTCGCCGTCGGCCGCCGTTGCCCCCGGCGACCACCCCTCTGGGTGCGCCCCCTCTGGCCAGAAGTTTCCATGGCGGCCGCCATCCTCCGGGACGCGCCGTCGAGGCGATTCGTGCGTTTTGAACGACGTCCCGTCGGCGCGCGAGTTTGGAACTCAGAATTCGTGCTCCGTCGCAGCAACTTCGCGTGTATTTTCCCGGAGATCCGACCATTGGATCGACGATTTCTTTGCTCCGTCGCAATCTCGGTATATCCACCTTCATCCCTGTCAATTTTTGTCCATTAGTTTTATCGTTTGATACATGAAAACCGGCCACCAAGTTGACCGTTTAAATTGTATTAAATTTGGACAGTTTTACGGGCCAACTTCGTCAGCTTGTATCTCCTTCACCGCAGCTCCGTTTGGCGTACTACCAGTTCCGGTGCGAAGATGGTATAACCCTCTTGCTACTCCTCCAGTTTCGTTTCATTGTGAGCTTGTTTGATTGGTTGAATTCAACGCCAAAGTTGGCCGTCCGAATTCGTAATTTCCAACTTGTAAAATTCCATTTTTGAACACGGGACTCCAGATTTTTTTCTGACACCACCATTAGACTTGTGGCATCGTTCTGGCATGTTTTCATATAAAATTTGTTAGATTTGGAGAACGTGGGCCCGGACACGTATTTCGGTACAAAAACGGGTCCCACCTTCTGGGTCAACAGAACTTTTTGACGTCGGCTCATCGGAATCCAATTCCGGATATACCGTTGAGTTCGTATCGTCGTTCTGGACTCGTTGACATATAATTTCTAGGTTTTGGTGGACATTGGGTCTGGCACGCATTTCGGTGCAAGTCGGATACCAATATCTGGGTCACCGGGTCATTTTGAGATCGGCTCATCGAAATCCAATTCCGGAGATACCGTTGAGTTCGTATCATCATTCTGGACTCGTTGACAGATAGTTTGCTGAGTTTTGAGAACTTTGGCTCCGGTACGCATTTCCGTGCAAACCGGAATTCTAATTTCTGGTCAACGGGCCAAATTGAGATCGGGTCAACGGAATCCAATTCTGGAGATACCGTTGGGTTCGTATCGACATTCTGGTTTCGTGGACATATAATTTGTTATATTTTATTGACTTATTTTCTTGCACGTTTTTTGGTGCAAAACGGCTCCGATACGGACACCGTTTTGACCCGAAATTACCTTTTTGCCCTTGTGTCCAAATTAGACCGTTGGGTAGGCTATCCCAGCTAATTTGACCATTCTGGACACGTTGGCGATGTTCATTTCATCGTCCGACAATGTTTTTTGATAATTTCTCTGAGTTTAACCTTTTTAAATTAATTAATAATTAATTCATTAATGTTCGTATTTCGGGATTAGTACAACGAAACTGAGATCAGCCAATTCCAGTGATCTCACATCGCTGAAATTGACAAGTTGGATACGTGGATCACTATAATAAGATTATCAACTTTACCGATAATCTCTTATCTCGATTTGCGTGTCGTAAGTTTCGACGTACAAATAACGAAGTACACTTTATATTAGACTAGAATTGACCCTGTTTTACCAGAGTTGACCAGTTGACCCAAAGTCAACTGTATGTCAACACTTAACCTAGTTTGACTAGATTATTGACCGGAGTCGACCTAGAGTTGTTTTGACTTAGAAGAACCTAGAATAATGTAGATTGATTATAGAGATTCATTTATTACAACTTGAACACCTTGTGTAGCTCCCCTTCCCGGAAATTTTTTAAAAAATATTTTTATTATTATTTATTTTATTGGGGCTATATATTGTTAATATTATTTAGTGGTTATTAAATGTAAATTATTTAGTATTGTTAATTGTTATCATTTTATTGATTATCAAAGTATTATGTGTATATATAAATATATATATATATAATGACATTGTTTACCATGTTTAGATAAATGAGTAGACATGAGTTAATCTATTTATGTTAATACCGGATTATTGATGGATAACAATGTGCTAGGGAGAATTTTACTTCTACAGATTTCTGAAGCCAAATATGGGTCGTGTAATTGCGGGCAGTATAAATTTTTGGTAACGTAATTTTTCATATTATCAGTTTGGTGTAAACACCTAACATGACCTGGGCATGATTGGTACACTTGATTTCAACGCTCCAATTAATTGTCTGATAGTTCAGGAATAGGTTTATGGTTTATACCAATATTTTCTAGTATAAAGGAAATGTCAGCTGCTATATTAGCAATAAACTACAAAATGCAACTTCTTTTGGTGAATGATTAATATGACCATTTAGTGGTTGGCTTGACATATGTCGTTGATAGTAGACTGGAAAGACATGCCAATGGTTAGATGAATTTGATATGTAATATTTGTACTGGCATGCTTCAGTAGGATTTTTTATTTCTTCCATGTTGAATATATTTCATTAGTACTCTAATCTTCTAATGTAATATTCTGATTGATCCGTATCTGCTCTGGAAGTAATTTCCAATTAGTTAAGAGTCATAGCTAATGGTTAGGGGCATGTTATGGTATATTTTACAAATCCTCACCTTCCCAGCTTGGGCCCAAACCCGAGCCCAGACTTTGCTCTCCACCGCCGAGAGAGACCCGACCCTATTTGAACGATGCAGCAAACTCCCTGTTCTCCCGTTCCACTGTATATATACGCGCACATACGCGAGAAAACTGCAAACCCTAACCCCAACCATCACCACCGCCACCACTGTTCCATCGCCGCCACCCGGACCGATTTCCCACAGCCGAGCACATCCTTGTCGATCCTTCTCCGTATGGCCACCGACGCGCTCAGCCCGCACCGCCAGGACGTCCCTCACTGGAGAGGAACCTCTTGAACCCTGGAGCCTCTCTCCCTCGTGCTCGACCACCGTCGCACGCGGGCCCGCCCTCTCCGCGCGTGCCGACTTGGTGAGCCGTTCGACCGCTGTCGTGACCGCACCCTTGGCGAACACCATTGGTGTTGCCACACCTCGCCGGCTCCTCCCCACGGCGGGCTTCCTCCCAGCGGAACCGCCGGCATCCAGCCACGGCGTCATCCTCCGCAGACGTGGCGCCGACCTCGCGCCGTGTCCGATCTCTGGTAAGCCTTTGACCCCTCCTCTCTCTTTCGCACCGACACACTCTCTCTCTCGTTTCTTCTTTCCTTTCTTTGACTTTTGGGTTTTTCTTTTGGTAAGGAACCACAACACAACTTTTGCTATTAGCTTCGGTGTTCAACCGAACACAGTAAACGAAGGAGGAGGACCTTATTACTTTAAGTTTTCATTTAATTGAATTGATTAAGGGGTTATTGATAATGGCAATAGATGGATTATATTAAGAATATGTATAGTGTAATTATTATGTTACAGTAAAGTAATGTATATACAATATTTGATTAGTAATTTACTAGGTACATATGGTTGTACACACATATGTTGTTAAATTATTATTATTATCTTTAGTAGTTGGTGTCATTAAATAATAAATATTTTTTTTCCAAATTAATTTGGTGACAAGTAAGATGGAGTTTGACCATATATATCATTTCAAAGAATTGATTTCGAGGCTTAGATATATAACTACATTTTATGGCTTTTTAAATATAGTTTTCCAATTACCATGTGCATGCTCGTCAGATCGAGACGAAACTTGCGCCAACAGGACTGTATCATTTTTCTGGTCCTGTATGCCAAGTTTGGTCCAATTCTGAGACAGTTGAATCGTACGTCGTTTTGTGGGCCCCACGGTCCCACTCAACGGGCAATTTTGTGCACGGCCCGCCGAAATCCAACTTTGGACATACGGTTGGGTTCGTATCGAAAAACTAGATCCGTAGACATGTAGTTTCACGACTTTAGAGACCGTTGACTCTGGCACGCTTTTCGGTACAAAGCGGGTCCAACGACGGACACCGGTTTGGCCCGAAATTACCGTTTTACCCCTGTGTCCAGAATTGGACTTAAGGACAGGCAATCCTAGCTAATTGTACTATTCTGAGATCACTGGTATTGTTTATTTCAGCTTCCGGGGACTGTTGTACGGGTTTTGACTATAGTGGCACATTGAGTATTCAGCCGGTTTCACCAGCAAAGGACCACAGGCGAGTACAGTTTATATTGTTTGCATTTCGATATTGATCTTTACTATATTTCATTGATTAGTCATTAGTTATGTGATTTTTATACTCTACTATAAATTGTTGAGTCGAAATGAGAAGTACCAAGGATGTGTGATCAGACCGTAGACATTGTAGATATTGTAGACATTGTAGATATCGTAGACATTGTAGATATCGTAGACATTGTAGATATCGTAGACATTGTAGATATTGTAGACATTGTAGATATTGTAGACATTGTAGATATTGTAGACATTGTAGATATCGTAGACATTGTAGATATTGTAGACATTGTAGATATTGTAGACATTGTAGATATCGTAGACATTATAGATATTGTAGTCATTGTAGATCTTGTAGACATTATTTATTTTATGCAGTAGACATCGTAGACAGTGCTTATTTCCTGCAGTAGACATCGTAGACATTGTTTAAATTCTGCAAGTAGATATCGTAGACCGTGCGGTATAGTACCCCAGACCGATCACATGTCAAAGGTACTTCTAACGGTGGAAAGTATATTGGTCTATTTATTACTATTGATTTTTCACACGGCTTTACTGTTATTTTCAAAACTCATGATTGATGCCTAACCTTTGTCTTATAGTCATTTTCTTTATTTGAAATTGCATTCAGTGAATTGTGCTCGTTCCATTCCTGACTGGAAACCAACATTTTCAGGTTAGCCGTGGATTCACTTAGCTTGGAAGTGACGGGATTATTGCAGACAAAAAGCCTAGAGACTAGATAGATAGTTGAGTTGTAGTCATTCATTTATTTGTACAAGTTTATATTTTTCTACAAATGTAAAATTTGTGATCTTTGTAAATTAAATTATTGAATGAGCATTGTTTGTAATTTTGATCTTCATGGCCGTGACAGCGTTCTACCGCCGACACTGCGGCGTAGGCTGGCTTGGACACGTCTCGTATCCGTTTTTAAAAATAAAAAAAACGGGTGCGGGTCGTGACAAGTTTTTGTGGTGGCCCATGCAGGTCAGTTTTCGCAAATAATGCGAACTCGTGATAGTACTTAAGTTAGTTGTACTATTGCGAGCCTGCGACAAGAAAATGCTCATTCACGAATTATGATTAATTTAATTTACGAGAATGACTAGGACTAGAGTCCCTTATACAAAATTTACCGATGGGTAGTCTAGGCCATGCAATATTGATAAAGAGTTTTAATTTTGATAGTTATCAGATCCCCATAGGTACATTAGTACTCTTGATATGACGATGTAATCTAATTTGGATAGATTATTTTCTTGGTAAGGCGGGACTTCATAGAATTAACGATCTAACCTTGATAAGTGGTGCAATTCTTTCTCCTTCCCTTTGGATATCATCCTCATATCTTAGTCGAACTGCCTATTTAGTTTCTATTTGCCCTAGGAATTAATATTTTGTATAAGTTCTAATTTTGTTATCCATATACGGACTTCGAGTTAGTTTCGATTCAAGTTTGTCCCTAGAGGCTTGAATACACATGGAAGAGTTAGAATGTTTGTATTTCTTTTGTCCTCAGTTATTTCCCCCTGTGCAATCTTTTATCTTAAGGGTTGTGACTGATAGAACAAATGCGTACGCTTTATTTCATAGGCAAATTGTTGAATCTCTAAGAGCTCATGGGTTTTACGGATGTAGTTAAAAGAATATTAGTTGACTCATGATGGCAAAATAGCAGCGCACTGTCGCCATTTATTTGAATTATAGAAACCATAGATTCACTGCAGCCAGCAGCGCACTGGCGAGACACGACCCCTAGAGTTGAAATTAGTTTAAGAAATATGGGTTATAGAATATTGCTAAAAATATGACTAGTGGTCCTCTTTTGACCGTAGTCGCCCTTGTGTCAATATAAGGTAGAGTATCGGATAGCATATCACATCGGAATCACGAAACCAAGGGATTACCACACCCAGAGTATACGGGCAAGGCATAACTCTCGGTGGAATGATTTCAGACGTGATTACAAGTTAAGGATACTATAGAGGATAGGACAGTGCCCTGTGTTCCATAAGATCCGAAGCCAATTGGTGGAAGTTTGTAAGTTGGATAGCACATCTCCCGATCTAGCATTCCGTGGTCCTTGTGACCTATTGACGAGGATATCGATTGACACTAATAGGTTTACCTAGAATATGGAATTTAGAAGTCCAAGGCTTTATGGATAAGAATATAGTAGGATGACTGTATAAGCAAGAACACCTTGTAAGTTTTGATTCTCTCTAAACTCGAAGTACTTGTGGCTTCTTTCAAAAATCTTGTATACTTGTAATTTGACTATCTTGACCAATGTTGCTATCACAGCCTAGTTTTGCAAGCTCATTCTTTTATCGAGCTTGATTCAAGACATATGTTTAGTGGGGACGCCTGCTAACTTATTGTCTAATCAGAATCAGTGTATTATGGTCTGATCAACCATGATGTATTTGGTTCGCTTTTGTTTAATTACATTACGTGGATGGAGATATATAGGTATCTATGATCTCATCCAACTGCTTGGCAATTCCTCTTGAATTATATGTTCGCCCTTGAATCACGAAATTGTATTCAGTAACATCTCCATTGAAATCTTTATTGTCTTTTTGTCTTTCACTAATTTGGAAAGACAGAAGCTCATAATTGGTAGAAAGATACGGAGTTTCCCGTGACTATGATAGTTGTATATATGTATAGCTATCATCGGCCAGCCATGGTGATTGAGT
>JANAVB010013598.1:14164071-14309306 GCA_029216955.1 Iris pallida | reverse complement strand
GACTAACCTAGACTAGATTTGACTAACTTGGACTAGTTGACTGAACCATAGACTAGTTGACTAAGATTGACCTAGTTTGACTTTAGAGTTGACCAAGAGTTGATCAGAGTTGACTTTGGCCTAGATTGACCTATAATCATGTAAATGCATTGTAAACTTCATTTTTACCATTGTGGATACGTTGTAACCTGTGTTGCTCTAAATAGACTCAGTTACTCCGATTTGGTATCTAGTCTTCAGACATCCAGGATCGCAGGCGAGTACATTCTTGATAGTTTCATACTTGCCAGAATTTATATTCTTGCTCTAGATTACTTTACTTGATTTTCACGTTATCATTACGGATTGGTACTATATGGATCTTTTCATGAGATGTTATCCCCCTTAGCGAGCGCATCAGGTACTTCATGTCATGTGTTTCATGTACATCATGTATTCTTTGCTATTGTGTTATTTATGTACTCTCATGCGCACTCATGTACGCTTCATGTGCTCTCATGTACTCTCATGTGATCTCATGTACGACCATGTTTCCCCATGTGCTTCATGTGTAACCAAACCATCATATACGTAACGTAACTTGACTAGATCCTTGTGTATTGATTGGAGGTAGGGGTGAGTATAAATGGTTATGTGATCTCTCCCATCATGTGCAACCCTGTTACTTATTCATGTAAAATTGTGTTGTTCATGAGAAACATAGCTCTCATGTGCAACTGTGTTATTCATGTGCAACTCAGATTATTCATGTACAAACCCAAGTCGATTACAAACCATCTTGTGCTCTAAATTACTAGTCACTTACAGTTCTTTACTTGTAGTAGATATTTCCAGTTACAGTTATCCCTCTCTTACTTTCATGTATATTTTTTTCAGTTTAGGTATCTTACTCTATTATTTTTTTCTGCCATGATATGAACTATTTGAGAGATATATGCTCGTTTCTGTCCTGACTGGACCTGTTGAAAATATTACAGAGGATGATGAGGACTTCTGCCAAACCTACTACGAAGCAGGCTTAGATGACACTTGCGACCTAGACCCCCAGGAGGTTCAGGCAGCTGCTGAGGATGATACCATTGTCTAGCATAGATAGTTAGATTTTATCTTATCTTTCATGTCTTTGTGTTTGTGGATTAGAGTTGTTTATATTTGAGATGTTGAGACTTGATGTTGTTAAACTCGGTTTTGTTTATTTTCTGTTTGTACCTCAGTTTTGAGGATTACATTATCTATTACATCGTGCTATTTCTATCTCTTGATTTGTGATTGAGTTGTACCTTCTATGTTTTGGCCTCCGTTTGGAGAGTATATCATATTGTGGATAGTTATGTTCATGACTTAGAACAGCGTTCTACCACCGACAGTGCGACATAGGCTGGACTTACCCACTTCTCGTGCCCCTACACTGTGTACGGGTCGTGACACATTTTTAGTAGTGGCCAATGCAGGTCTCGAGAGTTGCAACTAGTACAATTTCGTAGTGGTACACGAACTATAGTATAACTACAGCCTGCAGTAGGATATAGGATATAAGTTTCGAGGTACTCAATCACATGTAAGAAAAACTCTTATCTAATTTTTGCAATCTAAATTCTTGCAGATAATTGCTTCCCTTTGAAATAAACTGTCCTCCCTTGATTATATCGCTTATTTCTCAGTTTTGACTTCCTTGTTTAGTTTGGCTTCAGGATGGTTATGGAGACACGATCTCATCGCCTCGGCCAGGAGGATACTGCCGAGAGGTCTGCTACCTCTCGTTCGGCTTATCAGATTCTTGAGACCGTAGCTCCTCTTATTCCTTCACCTGTTTAAAGGCCTTCTCCCGTCATCCCAGATATGTTTCAGCAGTAGCTACCTTCAGAGACAGTGGATGCGGCTCAGATATTTACCTTCTTCCAGCAATTTATAGAGGCACAACCGATGCAGCAGCAGAGCCAGTCTGCTGACTTCTGCCATGGCATAAGCGATGCCCACTAGCTGGTCAGGACGACAGAAGAGATGGTGACTACCCAGCCATGGGAGAGCAGATGCAGTATCGGCCGAAGACGTCGAACATCCAAGACTTTCAGAAGATGCGGCCCCGGAACTTTCGAGGTTAAGAGGGCATCATATATGCTGACGACTAGATAGAGCATATCGAGAAGATATTCTGATTGGCGCAGATACCAGCCTCGGTTACAGATCGAGGCTACGGGCAGTCAGATGTAGGACTTGGCTCGTACATGGTATCAGACGGACCCTAGAGTGGGCACTGAGGGTCAGACTTGGGCAGCCTTCAAGAAGCTGTTCAAGGAGAAATTCTTTCCAGATACACCACTCGGCGCCCTAGAGACGCATTTTGAGAGTTTGGTTCAGGGGAACCAGACCGTCGAGGAGTACACCGGAGAGTTATACCATGTATGGACAGATTCGTAGAGGATCTTTACCGAAGCCGTGAAGGCAAGAAGGTTCTGCGGGGGGCTTGATCAAGGAGATCAAGTCGTTTACCAAGAGCAACCGTGATGCCACTTTCGAGCAGATTCTGATAGAATCTATGGCAACGGAGGACGATCTCGAGCTGAAGAGGAAGAGGATACGGGATACCCATGGAGCTAGTAGTAGTAGAGGCCCGACCAAGAGGCCTCACAAATAGTTTTAGCAGCAGTACGAGCAGCCGAGGGCCCAAATTCAGCAACAGTATTAGCAGGGGCCCTTCTAATAGTACCAATTTCAGGTGCAGGATCGTGCACCTTTCTAGCAGGTACAGCAATAAGAGAGGCAGCAGCCGGTTATATTTTGTCCTTTCTATAAGAAACCAGGACACGAGTGGATCAACTGTCAGAAGAGGCTAGATATGTGCCTACTTTGTGGGGCATCAGGTTATCAGTTGAGTGAGTGTCCCAAGTCTTCGGGACGGACAGCTCAGAGAGCAGGAACTAGGGCTCTGGCGGGCCAGCAGAAGGAACCACCATTACAAACTCAGCAGCAGAGGTTCGTATAGCACCAGCAGCAGGCTTGAGGAGGCCAGCAAGGGCGAGCTTACGCCATGAGAGTAGAGGATGCTCGGGCAATAAGAGAGTTGATTGCAGGTTATGTTTCCTTTTCGACTCCATTTCGCATTTACCTCGTTATAATCTATCTTGAAATTCGATTCCATATATTCCTATCTAATTTTCTTGTTTGTTGATGAATTTGAATCTGGTGTTTCATTGTGATTTAATGTTCTACCGAGATATATCGTATGAGCTAGGTCGCCTCAGTTATGAAATCTAGAATCTGTTACAGTCATATTTACAAATATGGCGAGGATTCTGATTATCATGATTTTTTGGATAGACACATATGATTATCGGATTATATTTGAATAATTTCTAAAATATATCTTTTCCACCCTTCGTTTCGGTCTTTCAAAAATATATATCAATAAATAATTTATTAAAAATATTTTGATTTCTATTTTGAGACTATAATTGATTGCGGGTTTTTAACCTAGGAGGAGTACGGCCATCTTAATTTCGAGGACGAAATTATTCTTGGGGGTAGACTTGTAACACCCACTTTTCCAAAATGAGGGTAATTTTAAACTTTTGTAATTTTAATCATTAAATTATAAGATTTAAATCATGTTATGATTTTTGGTGATTTTTAACTAATTTAAAACTATTTAAACCTGTGAATTATAATTTTGATGTGTTACTAGTGAAACCCTAGAGATTACTTGACCTAGAGACTAACCATGACCATGGAAACCTAACCATGTGATTAGATTGATTAATTGCCACTTTTTAGCCTAAGGGTATTTTGGTCATTTTGACTTTTAGTGAAAATAAATTTTGAGTAATTAATTATGTGCTAATCTCTTTGTTAAGACTTAACCCTGGAATTGCCCTAATCTAGATTGTTAACCATGAGCCTAGATATTAGATTAGAAGCTTCCTTTATGACAAGGTTAGAAATATCTAGATATTGAGTTAGGATTTAGATATTTGTTAAGAGAGATATTTTTTACTTGGGCTTTAACTTGTGGGCTAAGTATCCATTATAGAAAGTAGCCCATAGCCCAACCATCACCCTAACCCTAACCCTAGCCCTTTGTAACAGCCAAGGGCAGCCCCTCTCCCTATATAACATCTCATCACACCCCCTTGCCTCTTTTGAATAGCCTCCTTAGAACCCTAATTTAGTTCCTCCATGATTTCTCCCTTTTTATCCAAATTGATCCAAAATTGAACCTAGAGACTTGCATCATCATCCCCAACAGTGGAGGAGGCTAGTGGAGGCTTGCTAGCAATGTTTGAGGAGCATTGGACCATAGCAAATTGGAAGGGGGTTCGCATTCTAGCTTTGTACATTGAGGTATACTCTCAATAGGTAAAATCCCTCAAGTAGATTCAAATTTCCATTTTCTTTCCATATATGTATTCATTTAGGTGTCACTTAGATCTAGAGCAAGTTTGGTAGGAATTGGTGTTGGTTTGTTATGCGTATCGGACACGTATCGGTGTCATATTTAAAGTGTTTGATGAAATGCTTGTGTGAAACTTTTTATTGTGTTTCTGAAATAAATTACAAGTTTGGATAGCCCTTGGCATGCTGATCACAGATCCCAAACTCTGATCATGATTTGGATTCATGTTTGTGTCCAAAACGGACACGAATGTGCTGTACGAGGCCCCGCGAGCGTGTCCTGCTACTGTACATTGATTGCTCGCAGTACAGGCCACATGGGCGCGTGCCACTTGGCATGGACGTGGGGGCAGTGACTGACACGTCACCCCTAAGTCTCATGACCTATCGTGTCGTATCGGACACGAAATCAAACGTGCACTGATTTTGTACACATACTGCGCGCAGTGGTTTCGACCACTGATACGCGTGTCGTGTCGCACGAGGATACGACGTAGACACATGGTGATATGTCAAGTGGTTAGACCTATACCTGGGCTAGGTGTAGACACGATCACAAAGCCCTACATGTCTTGTGTCGTGTCCACGAGGGCTCGAACGTGCCGCACGAGACATAGTTAATATTATGTTACTGATACACGTTTTAGCATGTTTTGGACACTTCGTGTCCAGCTTTGTGGACACGAATGCACCTCCCTGACATGTGTACATATAGGCGACACTACTGAACATCTGAAATTTGGGTTTTCATTAAGCTTGGAGTTTCGATTTGGGTTTCGAAGGAGTTCACTGATACTGTGAACTGTGAATGAGAAACCTGGGATTTTAAGTATTGTTTCGATTGGTTTTATGATTATTTAATTTCCTAGAATTCCAGTAGGTTTGTTTTAATGTGCTATATTGATTTAGGTTTTGTTGGTATATTTGGTTTTGTTGTATTAGTTTTGATCTTGGAGATTAATGAACACTGATACATTGAACATAAAACCTGAACATGATATCTGAGTTTAAACTAAATAACTGGAAATTGGTTTTGATAATGTTAAACTGAGATTTAGATATGTAACCTGAGACACTTCTCTTTCACTCTCTACCTTGTACACACACACTATCTAAAACTAAACTAAGAAACAAGTTACTGAATATTAGAAAACCTGAGATTGGTTATTTGTAAACTGAATTGGTTTTAGTTAAAGTTGTTTTCATGCTATATGTCACTGATACATGTTTAAATGCGAACTGTTATATGAACTGAGTTTTCAATTCGAAACGAACCTTGGTTTTTGAAAATGAAATGCAATGTAAACCTGAGCATGATTTGAACTGCAAACCTGAGATAAAGTATCGGCTTGATTTGGGTTTGTTGATATGTTGGCTGGTTTGATTTAATGCTAGTTTACTGATACATGTTTACAGTGTTTAACCAAGTAGAATTAATATCTAAATACCTGAGATTAAAACTGAGATTGAATGGCACATTCAAAACTGAGATTTCATTTGAGAATGTTAAACTTACCAACATATAAAACTGAGAATGGATGATAATGTAAAAACTGAGTTTTTTGAGTTTGAATTTGTATGTCAATTGATTTTTGTATATGTACACTGAGGTTTAATTGAAACCTGAGATAGTATGTTAATGCACTGATACATTGAGTTGTATCTAAACATATGAAATCTGCTACACTTCACTAACTGCCACAGTTTTCACACACACACACATTCCTTACTGTTTTTATTTCCTCTTCCCTTTCACTTCTCTTTCACTCACTCTTTTAACCCTCCTTCTTCACAAGTGACACACACACTTCATCTTCACAACCCCTGTCCCTTCCTCACACTCTATTTATCATTCACACACACACACACACACACACACACACACAAACACACACACACACACTATAAATGCCTTCCCCCTCTATATATAGATTTGTATGTATATACCTATGTATTGATTTGTATATATATCCATATATTTGATTGTAAATATACATATGGTATGTACTAATATGTTACATAAGACTTATATGTATGTAAGCATGTATATATGACTTGCGAGTATATATATATATATATATATATATATATATATATATATATATATATATATTTGTATGCTTTCTAGCCTTAGTTATATATATTGGATTTGATATAGGTTTTGGTTTGGACTTGTATAGGCCTAGTATATGGTTTATATGGTACAGGATTGTGGTTAGACTTGTTGTGGACTAACCTAGACTAGATTTGACTAGACTTGGACTAGTTGACTGAACCATAGACTAGTTGACTAGAGTTGACCTACTTTGACTTTAGAGTTGACCAGAGTTGGCCAAGTGTTGACTTTGTGCTAGATTGACCAAAAATCATATAGATGTATTGTAAACTTTATTTTTACCATTGTGGATACGTTGCAACCTATGTTGCTCTAAATAGGACTCAGTTACTCTGATTCGGATATCTATTCTCATCGGACATCCAGGATCGCAGGCGAGTACATTCTCTGGTCGTTTCATACTTGCCAGGATTTATATTCTTGTTCTAGATTACTTTACTTGATGTTGTCATGTTATCATCACGGATTGGTACTATATGGATCTTTTTATGAGATGTTATCCTCCCTTAGCGGGCGCATCGGGTATTTCATGTCATGTGATTCATGTATATCATGCATTCTTTGCTCTTGTGTTATTCATGTACTCTTATGTGCACTCATGTACGCTAATTGCTCTCATGTACTCTCATGTGATCTCATGTACGGCCATTTTCTCCATGTGCTTCATGTGTAACAAAACCTTCATGTACGTAACGTAACTTGACTAGATTCTTGTGTATTGATTGGGGGTAGGGGTGAGTATAAATGGTTATGTGATCTCTCTATCATGTGCAACCATATTACTTATTCATGTGAAATTGTGTTAATCATATGCAACACAGCTCTCATGTGCAACTGTGTTATTCATGTACAACTCATATTATTCATGTGCAAACCCAAACCGATTGCAAACCATCTTGTGCTCTAAATCACTAGTCACTTAAAGTTCTTTACTTATAGTAGATATTTCCAGTTACTGTTATCCCTCTCTTACTTTCATGTACATTTCTTTCAGTTTATGTATCTTACTCTATTGCTTGCTTTACATTTTCTGCCATGATATGAACTGTTTGAGAGATATGTGATTGTTCCTGTCCTGACTGGACCTGTTAAAAATATTATAGAGGATAATGAGGACTTCTGCCCTACCTACCACGGAGCAGGCTTAGATGACACTTGCGACCTGGACCCCCAGGAGGTTCAGGCAGCTGCTGAGGATGATACCATTGTCTAGCTTAGATAGTTAGATTTTACCTTATCTTTATGTCTTTGTGTTTGTGGATTCAGAGTTGTTTATATTTGGGATGTTGAGACTTGATGTTGTTAAACTTGGTTTTGTTTCACTTTCTATTTGTACCTCAGTTTTGAAGATTTCATTATCTATTACATCGTGCTATTTCCATCTCTAGATTTGTTATTGATTTGTACCTTCTGTGTTTTGGCCTCCGTTTGGAGTGTATATCATATTGTATATAGTTATGTTCAGGACTTAAAACAACGTTCTACCGTCGACAATGCAGCATAGGCTAGACGTACCTACTTCTCGTGCCCCTATACTGTGTGCAGGTCATGACAATTGGGAACTGTTGTTGGAGGATTGTGCTCGTTCCATCCTGACTGGATATATATAAACATTTTTCAAACGACGACGAGGACGAGTGTCCTACCTACTATGGTCCTCAAGACGTAGTGGGCATTGACCAGGAGATCCTAGTCCAGCAAGGGTTAGCTCCAGCTGAGGAGGCTCTAGTAGTAGCTCAGTTAGACTAGGCTTTGACTGGACTCTGTCTCCAGCTTAGTACTTTATACTTGTTATATTTATTCCGACTTGTATAACCATATTGTGACTCTCTCTAGTTTGTGTTAGATACTTGCACACTATGGTTCATCTCTATCTTTTATCGTGCCTTATATTCTTCCTGTTAGAATTGTGATTGAGATTACATATTATCATTGTTATCCTCCGTTCGAAGATGAGCTGCAATGACAGGTTGTTATATCATTGTTAGATAGCAAACCTATACAGCATTCTACGACATTTCTGCGGCATAGGCTGGGTGTTGTTGCGCATTCGTGCCCTTATATCGGGTGTGAGCCGTGACACATTTGACGGGAAAGAATCTCTCCATCGATATCTGATAGACTTCGCCTTCATGATGGGTCACTTTCCAAAACATGGTGCCTTACTCACAGGTCTATTCATTAGGACGTTAAAAGAAGTGGCTTATGAATGGTTCTCCAGCCTTCCTGATAATTGTATATCCTCCTTTGAGTATTTAATGCACATTTTCCTCTCCCAATTCTATGAGAGCGGAATGGACATGACAATGTCTTCTCTCATGGACCTCACCCAAAAAAAGAAGGAGCCAGTTCGAGCCTACATCAAAATCAGCAGCCCTGAGGTTACCTTCTAGTATCCCGGAGTTCATGCTAATGGATTCCTGCAACAAGAATATGTTGCCGACAGTCAAGATTTTGGTTGATTCTACCCAATATATGGACTGGACCTCATTCATAATCGGTGTTGATAGCACCAAAATGAAAGCCAGGGATGCTCATCTTTTGGTCGTTAGTTTTCCTACTTTGGATGACAAAGGGAAACAAACCTTGACCGTCAACCTCGCTACAGGTTCAGCATCTCTGAACCAAAATCCGACAACGACACCCAGGCCAAAAGAGGCTTACTCCTATAATGATGATGACGTCACGAAGCTCTTTGATGTGCTCATGAAGGGTGATAAAATTAGATTGCCCAGCCATAAACGCCCTGACGAGGTCGACAGGGTGGACGATCCAAAGTATTGTCATTACCATCGGTGCACCCACTTGCAACACGGGACTGTTATGTGTTGTAAAACTTCATCTAGTGTATGATCAACGCGAAGGTCCTCACCCTTGACTATGATGCCGATTAAATGGCAAGCTCCTCAACATGTATTTTGCATCCCCAGTAGAGTTAAATAAAAAAATACAAGGCTTCCTACTGTATTCCATCCCCAGCAAGCATTAACATGCAACAGGGCCCAGTCGCCCCAAAAGATCTCCATGTTTGCGATTCCCAGTTGGATCAGAACGTTTTAAAATTATTCCATGACAAAGGTCATCGTTCACGTCCATATTACCTCTGAACTTCCCGATTGTCACTACCCCTGGCACACTTAGCTAAATATATGCATTCTCGGAGCCCAGCTGCTCTAGGATGTTCCCTTATCCTATTCTCCAGTAGAAACAATCACGTCCATATAATCTTTGAATTGTTCTCTATGTTCCAACAAAGACCTACCCTACCATGTTTGCATAACCTCTGAGTAAGATATTTCTAAAAAAAATTGGTGTTTACCACATCCACATTACCTTTGAGTAAACAATCTCACCTAAGCAACCTTCGTTTCGATATATCCCCAACAGTAAACAATCACATCCATATCACCTCTAAATTGTTTCCTGCATCCCTACAAAGTCATATCTTACTACGTTCACATAACCTCTGAGTAAGATACTTTAATGGGATTCTATGTTAACCATGTCCACATTAATTCTGAGTAAACATCCTACCAATTGATTTTTTACTAGCACGTCCATAATACCTCTGATGGTGTCTGTCACCTCAACTTACCATCTGTGCTTAGTTTCGAGTACGCCAAGCATGATATGTCCACATAAAGTCCCCAGCGGAAGTACCCAAACCTATCATGTCTATATTACCTCTGATAGGGTTGTCATACAAAAAATAACAAAGAGTTATGTGCCTAGACAGCTCTATTGTCCATGCTTCTTGTTCAAAGCATTTCAAAACTAGTCCAAGTTTTAAAAACTTTGAAGGGGGTCTTGTAGAAGCATGAAAAAAAGCATCTAAAATATCAAACTCTTTTTTTGAGTATTGGTATTTTAGTCCCACATCGGATAGGAGAAGAAGGAAAGCCTCATTTGTTACACCCCAGAACCAGAATACTGGAGAGCGGGGGCGTACATAGCCAGCTACGTATATTGACGTACAATCTACCTCGTAATACGGTTACAGCTGTCTAGATACATGAGGGTTTAACTACAATCCATCAGTCACCTTTGGTCTTGAATAAGCCTATTGTCTCAATCTCAAGCAAACAATAACAGTCACAAGATGTCAGAACACCAAATATACAATAGTAAGGCATCCCATGTATTACATATTCGGATGATCATGAAGCTAGTCGTACAAAATGTCAAGGCTAGCAAGAGTATTAGTCATACATGATCAACCCTAGGATTTGCCAATCATGTTACAGCCCGTAGGCAGACAGTAAATAAAGGTACAATCGAGCTAACACGTGCTCGTCGGCTAAATGCCTCAAAGAATAATTTTACAATAAAGTGGGAGGACAAAAAAAAACCCACTCGTTACCAGGGTTACGCCTGGTGGTCACCATCTGGCTGGAAGATAGGTAGATCCTCTGGAGCTGCTCCGATATCTGGCCATACAAAACCAGCTGGGTCAGATCCCAGAAGGAGCAAGTGCCACAAAGGAGGCTTCACTTAGGAACTAAAACCAGCATATCACAATGAATATTAAAGGTAATAATAAAGAACTGATAATAATAAAGATAACAATAGTAAATTAAGTACAAGGAAACCAATCAAGTAGCCATGTCACAACCCTTAAACCAAACAAGGACCAGGGTTATAACCCTTCACCTGAATAGAAACCCATCTTAACTACTTGTTGGTAAAGCAGGAACATTGGATGAAATAAGACAATAAACGAAGAAAGGACACAGAACCGCTCCGGGAGCCAGGTTACAACCCTTAAACCAAACAAGGACCGGGGTTGTAACCCTTCGCCTGAACAGAACTGGACCCCTGATCTTTATTGTTAAGCCCATTATAATTAAGGTAAAACATGACAAGCATGGCGTGGGACGCAATAAGATAATAAACGAAGAGAAGGCACAGAACTGCTCCGGGAGCCAGGTTACAACCCTTAAACCAAACAAGGACCGGAGTTGTAACCCTTTGCCTGAACAGAACTGGTCCCCTGATCGTTATTGTTAAGTCATGCATAAGTAATCATGTCATGTCACAATCTTGAACAGGATCAGAACAAGACTAAGCTGGACTAGACTCCATCCAATCAATCACGGCCAAGCAAAGAGTACGGCTTGATACTTTAAATAACTAGGGTTATTACAGGCCTAGTTACTAGCAAGATACAATGAGATTATTCCACAGCCACCAGCCCTGCAGACCATCCGATTATCCAGGTCGAATGTCCGTTCATAAAGGGTGCAACACATGACTGTGTGCTGGAATTGTGCCCTACACGTCGGTAGGCTACAAGTCCACTTAGTGCGCCCAGATAATGGGATTGCCTGTAGCTGGCAGATCTCCTCATAACTACTGAATTATTCTAGTTTATTAGCCTTAGTCAATTTCAGTAGGTATCTCTGACCGTGGTACCCAGGGATCCCTATCCTAGACATGGTGCAAGACAAAACTGGTTTATTTGTACAAACACAATCGCCCATGGTGTCCAGGTCATTCATACTTGTCATGTCAGGCTAGCTGTCGTAACAGCATATCGAGATATATCATGCCAGGTTTACTTGTCAAAAGTGCGCCACGGCGGGCCACTATTGTATCCATAGAATCATATCAGAATTTACATGGCATAAGAATAAATGTGACTTTCAATGTAATAATAATAATAATAATAATAATAATAATAATAATAATATAAAGAGGACTATGGAAGGAGCCATGCGGCTAATTGGATTCATGCGGCAGTGAGCATGCGTGCTTATGTGGTTGGGGACTGCACGCTCATGCGGCTGGAAGTGGGTAGGCGCATGCGGCTCAGGAAGCATGAGCATATGCGGCTGAGGGGGGGCAATGTCATGGGGCTCAGGAAGAAAGGGGCTTATGCAGCGGAAAGAGTGCGCGCTCATGCGGCTCGGGGAATCACTTGTATATGCGGCTGCACGGCTTGCTGGTCTATGCGGCAAGAGTATGCAAGCTTATGCGGCTTCGGTCGAATAGTGCCATGCGGCTGGATCATGTCGAGCCCTTATACGGCTGCGGGGAAACGAGTATATGCGACAATAGAAAGAACCAGTCATATGCGGCTATGTTCAAGTGAAGTCTTATGCGGCTGGGGGGGAGTAACTCCTTGCGGCTGAGGATGCAGAGCCATGCGGCTCATGAAGTTACTAAGGCCTTATGCGGCTGAATGGAGACGGGTCATATATGGCTGCAAATGATAGAGTTCATGCGGCTCGTGTTGCCATGCGGTTGGAAGACTTGTCGTATGATATTCCATGCGGTCGAGTACTGCCATGCGGCTGAGAAGTTCATACGGCTGGGCCATGCAAGCCATGTGGCTCGACACTGTTCTTCTTCTCCACTTGTCCGAGATGAAGAACCATGGAGTCTATGGCTTCCATGGCTTCAAGGCTCCATAAGTTCTTCATCCAAGGCCCGAATCCAGACTTTCATAGGTCAAAATGGGGCAAAACAAAATTCTCTATAACATGGAACCATAAAAACTTGGAAATAACAATATTAAGTAGATCAAAACCCAAAAAATCTGAAAATACAATAAACTTAGATCTACAACAAATGAGCCGTGGAAATTAGAAATACTAAGTATTAAAGTGTGTTAGAATCTCATGAGAAAGAAAATGGAACAATAAAAACGGAGTTCCTTTATGAAGCAAGCTGCACTTGTCTAAGCTCTCTCTCTCTCTTTATGGTAGGTGAAAGAGTAATGGTGGAGAAGAAGAAGTAATAGAGAGAATTAATAAAGAGAGAGAGTTGGGCGGCTATAAATGGAAAGGAGTGGGGGTAGGTGGGGGTTTCTTTTGGTTCATGATGAACCCAAAGTAAATGAAGCCAAGCCAAACCAAACCAAGCAATAGAATGCCCAAATATACCATGCAAGGAAACATGTAATACGAGTCAAGATACGTACACGTATTCCAAAATATGTAATACGAGCTACGGGCATTACAACTCTACCCACCTTAAAAGAATTTCGTCCTCGTAATTTAATTAAGATGCTAGAGCGGCAAGGACAAGCTATACTAATCACAGGCAAGTTATAACAAGCAGTCTATCATGCAGTCATTCATTCAAATAAGGAATTGAAAGCATAAGGCATAAGGAAGATATTATACCTTACGAGTCAAACATGACAGGATATCGCGATCGGATATCATCATCGCGCTACCACGTTGACTCACCCAAAGAGTGATGACCCCAAGCAACACAGACTAAACTAATAGTCTTGTTCTTGAGTATCTTCTCTCTCCGGTCCAATATAGACACGGGCCTCTCCTCATACAAAAGGTTGGTACCAACAACCAATTCTGAATGATCCAGGATGTGGCTCGGGTCCAGGATATACCGTCATAGTTGGGATACATGGAATACGTCATGCATCTCACGTAGCAACGGCGGAAGAGCGAGATGATAGGATACATCTCCTACTAACTCCAGAATATCGAACGGTCCTATATACCTAGGACTAAGCTTTCTCCGTACGCCGAAATGAATGGCGCTACTGTTAGACAAAATCCTCAGAAATACATGGTCGCCGACAGAAAACTCAAGAGGGCGCCGATGAGAATCGGCCTAATGACGCTGGCGATCTTGGGTAACTCGAAGATGATCTCTAACTCTCCTGACCACCTCAACGGTCTGAGCAATTATTTCCGGATCGAGCATCTGCCTCTCTCCAACATCGTCCCATGCTAGCGGAGATTTGTTCTTTCTGCCATACTGTGCCTCGAACGGTGCCATCTGGATACTAGCCTGGAAACTATTATTGTACGAGAACTCCACCAGATGCAGGTGATCTTCCCATGAACCACCGAAGTCGAGTGTACATGACCGCAACATGTCTTCAAGAGTCTGGATCGTGCGTTCCGACTGACCAACAGTCTGCGGGTAGTAAGCTGAACTGAACTGGAGGTGAGTTCCCAAACTCTCCTACAGGCTACGCCAAAAGTGCGACGTAAATCTAGAATTTCTGTCCAAGGTGATACTGACTGGTATACCGTGCAACCTGACTATCTGCCAGAGATACATTTCTGCTAACTGAGCCGTCGACTGACCGACTCTGAACGGAAGAAAGTGATCCACCTTCGTGAGCCTGTCAACTATAATCCAAATAACATCTCGACCAGTGGGGGATCTAGGTAATCCAGTCAAGAAATCTATGGTTTTATGCTCCCATTTCTATTCTGGAATCGGTAAGGGCTGAAGAAATCCAGCTGGCCTCTGATGTTCAGCTTCAACTTGTTGGCAAACCAGACATCGAGAGACAAACCAGGCTATCTTCCTCTTCATGCCATTCCACCAAAAGTGCTAACGAATATTACGGTACATCTTCGTACCACTGGGATGAATGGAATACTGAGAACTGTGAGCCTCTGCCATGATCTCCTGCCTGATATCTCTATTGGGTACACAAAGACGCTTCCTACATTGAAGTGTACCGTGTTCATGGATACATAACTCCGGTGTTTGTTCTTTCTCACACTCTGCTTTTAGTCACTGAAGCTTGGAATCTGCTGACTGCGCCATCCGGATCCTCTCGACTATACTGGACTGAACTTGCATACTGGCCATCAATGCCACACTGGTAGGAAGGACAACTTATATACCCATCTTCTGAAGATCTGCTAACAGCTCTGGTTGTACTGTTAGAAAATAAACTCCGGCTCTCCTGCTCAATGCATCTACAACAACGTTGGCCTTCCCTGGGTGATACTGCAGGTTGACATCATAATCCACAAGTAGCTCTAGCCATCTCCTCTGACGCATGTTGAGATCCTTCTGGGTGAAAACATACTTCAGGCTCTTGTGGTCGGTAAAAATCTCTACCCTATCTTCGTACAAGTAGTGCCTCCATAATTTAAGAGCAAACACTACTACTGCCAGCTCCAAGTCATGGGTTAGGTAATTTCTCTCATGATCATGAAGTTGGCGTGACGCATAAGCTATTACCTTCCAATGCTGCATCAGAACACATCCTAAGCCTCTGCCTGAAGCATCACAATACACTGAGAATCTCCCAGTTCCATCATGAAGCGTGAGAATCGGTGTCGTCAATAAGCCTCGCTTCAACTTCTCAAAAGAATCCTGGAACTCCACTGTCCAAGCAAACTGCACATCCTTGCGGGTCAACTGGGTCAATGGCACTTAAATCCGAGCAAAGTTTGAAATAAATCGCCGGTAGTAGCCGGCCAAGCCAAGAAAACTACGAACTTCTGCAACAGTACTGGGTACTGGCTATGTCTCAATAGCCACGATCTTCTGGGGATCCACTTCTACTCCTCCTCTGGTGATGATATGACCCAAGTACGAAATGCGATCGAGCCAGAACTCGCATTTACTGAACTTGGCATACAACTGGTGCTCCCTGAGAGTCTGAAGAACAACTCTGAGATGCTGCTCTTGCTCTGCCTCACTCTTACTGTAGACCAGGATGTCGTCTAGGAACACAATCATGAACTGATCTAAATAAGGCATGAATATGCGATTCATGAGGTCCATGAATACAGCCAGCGTATTGGTTGCTCCAAATGGCATAACAAGGAACTCCCAATGCCCATATCTATATCTGAAAGCTGTCTTCGGGATGTCCTGCTCTCTGACTCTGATCTGATGATATCCTGATCGTAAGTTAATTTTCGAGAATACTGCTACCCCCCTTGAGTTGATCAAACAAGTCATCTATCCTCGGGAGAGGATATCTGTTTTGATTGTCACTAAGTTCAAGGTACGATAATCTACACATGATCTGGATGTACCATCCTTCTTTTTAACAAGAAGCATCGGGGCTCCCCATGGAGATCCACTAGTACGAATGAATCCCTTGGTTCTGAGTTCTTTAATCTTCTTGTACAATATTTTTAACTCTGATGGCGCCATCCGGTAGACTCTCTCTGACACTGGGGCTGATCCGGAAATCAAGTCGATGGTGAACTCGATCTCCCGCTCTAGCGGCATCCTTAGAAGCTCTTCGGGGAAAACATCTGGAAACTCCTCGACTATCCGAGGTAACTGCAATGCTGCTACTGCCATCCGCATCACTGGAGGAGAAGGTTCAACTTCGCCTCGGGAGAAGGAAAACTCTGGCTCGCCGGGAATGCTAAAAACAACCCTGCTAATGTGGCAGTCTATCCTAGCATACTGGTCTGTCAACAAGTCCATCCCTAAGACCACATCATAATCGGCCATCGGAAACTCTATCAATCTAGCGGGGAATTCCCTATCGCTAACTACGATCCGACACAAGAAAAATACTCTATCTAGCCCCACAAGTCCGTTACCAGTAAGTCTATTGAGCCTTACTGATAAAGACTCGGGCTCCAGTCCTATTCGTGTCGCGAATCGTGCAAACATAAATGAATGCGAGGTACTAGAATCAAATAATACTGAAGCTGGAAAGGTGTTGACGAGAATAGTACCTGCCACCACCATACCTGGTGCTAATCCTTTCTCTTCCATGGTCAAAGCCGGCACTTGACCATGCCCTCTAGGTGCGGGTCCCCTCTGCTGAAAATTTCTCTGCCTGCTCTGGATCAGGGCTTGGGCTTAGACATACTGCTACGGTCTCTGTTGCTGGAATGCCTGGGCCTGCGTCGGCAATGGCCTCGGGAACGGGTATTGCTGCTGCTGCTGGACTGGTGCTAGTCCACTAACTGAAGGACTAGAGAAGGCTGATGAAGATGAACTCCCCCTGTTCGGGCAGTTCCCAATCCTGTGGTCCGAGGCACCACAAACCAAGCACAAACCCTGTGCTCTGCGACACTCTGACACTACATGCCCTTGCTTCCCACAGTGTGAACATCCTACTGCGGAAGACTGCTTCTACTTCTGCTGCTGAAGGTACGTCGGGGTTGAATGTTGAACTGACGTCACTGAGGCCGCCCACCTCGGAGCTCCAATAGTCAAAGCCCTGGCCGCCGGGGCTGGTGCTGAAGACTGGTTCATATGGCCGTGGGATCGCTTCCGACCTCCGGTCCTATCCACGATCCTCCGGGAGGTATACTCATGCCTCATAGCTTCTCTCAATACCGCATCAAAAGTTCGATGCTCAAACTGCACCACCGCCAATAAAATTTCTTGGTGGAGCCCTTGCTGGAACCGCTGGGCTCTATCGAACTCGATCGCTACCAAGGTGGGAGCAAACCGACTGAGTCTCGAAAACTCGGCCGCATATCTATCGACCGTCCTGCCCATCTGCTTCAGATTGGTGAACCTCGTCTGTAGTTCGTACCGAGCTATAACTTCAAAATACTTGGTCTGGAATCTCTCTCTGAATACTGCCCATGAAATAGGGGCCATTAATCCCACGGTCTGCGCCGCCCACCAGCTGCGGGCAAGATCCAATAACTGTAGGCGTACTACCGCTACCTTCTCGGCTTCTGGAGTCTTGGCTGCTTTAAGAATTACCTCTGTGTCCTAAAGCCATGCATCAGTAGTGATAGCATCTTCGCTACCATCAAAGAATGGAGGGTTCAAGCGCTTGAAGCTATTGGCCGTGCTGTTACCCTGATGACCTCCTCTGGTCAAAGAATCTGTCACCGCCTGGTGCAAGGCATCTCCTCGACGATCCTGGAAAGCTAATAATGACCTGATGAGACCCACCAAAGTGCCATCATCAGGCTTTACAGGCTGGATGGGCTGAACTGGTGGCTCTCCTCCAGTAGGCACGATTCTGGAGGCTACTTCTGAATGCTGGACTTGATCTTCGGGTTGCTGCTTGTCCACGGGAGGTGCTCCGCCTTGCTGATCGGTAGGACCAGGAATAATGCTACTGAAAATGATGACATAGGGAACAATAAGAAAGGACCAGGACAGATCAACAATACAAGCATGTGATCAGGTCAAGATTTTCAGAGATTTAGAAGATACGGATAGAGATCAAGGGCGAGTGATGATTGCGACATCTATTCGGTAAACCCTCATATATCTTGATTTACAAGACCTGCATGGGCCACCACTTAAACCATGTAACGCCCCAGAACCAGAATACTGGAGAGCGGGGGCGTACATAGCCAGCTACGTATATTGAAGTGCAACCCACCTCGCAATACGGTCACCGCTGTCTCGATACATGAGGGTTTAACTACATTCCATCAGTCACCTACGGTCTTGAACAAGCCTATTGTCTCAATCTTAAGCAAGTAATAACAGTCACAAGATGTCAGAACACCAAATATACAATAGTAAGGCGTCCCATACTTTACATATTTGGATGATCATGAAGCTAGTCGTATAAAATATCAAGACTAGCAAAAGTATTAGTCAAACATGATCAACCCTAGGATTTGCCAATCATGTTACAGCCCGTAGGCAGACAGTAAATAAAGGTACGACTGAGCTAACACGTGCTCGTCGGCTAAATGCCTCAAAGAATAATTTTACAATAATGTGGGAGGACAAAAAAACCCACTCGTTGCCAGAATTACGCCTGGTGGTCACCATCTGGCTGGAAGGTAGGTAGATCCTCTAGAGCTGCTCCGATATCTGGCCATACAAAACCAGCTGGGTCAGATCCCAGAAGGAGCAAGTGCCACAAAGGAGGCTTCATTTAGGAACTAAAACCTGCATATCATAATTGTTTGCAAAAAAATAAAATGGCGACTCTGTTGGGGACGACTTTCTCCTTCAACGAGAAAGTGACAACTCAATATGACATTGCATCGATCGGCAAGACGCAGAAGACTCTGGTTGTTCAAGTCAACCAGACAACCTACGAGAACATGATCAACACCAAGTGCAATAAGCGTGCGGTGGCTATTGCCATGAACAGGGCTGTGTGGACTCCTAAATCCCCTACAGTCGCTGTTGCCCAGGCGCAACTTGAGTTCTCAATGACCAAGGCACAATCTGCCTCATTGGCTCTAGTACAGCCTGTTTCTGTTGCTAAGGCGTAATCTGCTCCCTCTGCCGCCCATGCACAGTCTACCAATGTTGTTGCCAAGGCGCTACCAGTAGTCCGTAGGACTATGGCGCAACCCAAGTAATCTGCTACTCCGGCGCAACTTAAGGGAACTAGTCTTTTGGCTATACCCTCTTCTGATTCTTAAGTTCTGAACTTAGAGAATTCATGTCCTAGTGCTTACACTAGACAGAACAAAGAAAAAAGTCCTATGGCATTTTCTCAGTTGGCGCAATCTATGCCTAAAATGATCACACAGTAGAATAAAGGGAAACGCTTCTTAGCTAACCCTATTCAAAATAAAGGGAAATACCCTTTGATCCTTCTTCAAACTTCCCTGGCCTATGACTCAGAGGAAGATGTATCAGATTCTATTCCTTTAAACAGAGGTCCTCGGATCTCTGATACTGGAAAGAATACTGATCACAGAGGTATCTTGCCTACTCCTGTAGGGTCTGGCCAAGATCTTCCTACCTTGCAAATTTCAAGATCCAAACAAGGAAAATTGAAGGTATCACAAACAGAGACACCAGAAGCAGAATTTTTAGATTTACGCGCTTATCTCAATAGGCGTCAACCAATATCAGCTTTGGCAAAATGTAAGAACCCTATGCCAAGGGCCAATCTACATCAAAAGCTAAAGTTTGAAAAGAAAGACCCTTATACCTATGCTAATGAGTTGAGTACATCTTTGTACACTCAAGGAACCAAACACCTGAAGAATATGAGACATGTTCCTAACATCATTAAGGAATATGTCCCTTCGACTTCTTCTTGTCCTGTGGTTGTAACTGATCTCCGGTAACGTCTTACACAAAGACGAGAAACTACGGGAATGCTTTCCTCACCTCTAAACCAGGCTTCAAATCGCCATTGCCTACATGAATTTGTCATCAACTATTATTGCCAATCGGTTCGACGATCTGTTTTCGATCATCTGAACTATTCTTCAACTCCTGAGCATATAATAGAAGACGAAGACGAACTATTATATGCTTCTGTTAATATGACTTCTCAAGGCACTGGGGACGGGAAACGTCCAAGACGTAATGCATCCCGTAATCCTAGTCAACAATACTTAGACCGGATCCATACATCCAGTGAAGGTGTCTTTCAATACACAAGATCAAGAAATAGACATTTGATCCAAGGTATCTTTAATCAAGAAGATCTTCCTATCACCCATATGGAAGAGGACCCTCTTTCAGAGTTTGATGCATATAGTAAAAGTTCTGAACAAACTATCTCGTCAATAGCTGCAAGAGAAGTGACGATATATACCATTACAGAAGATCAAGATGCCTCTACATCAACCAGCCAAGAGCAACGAATTATTACATTAGAAGACAAATTGAAAACCATGGCAGAAATGATTACAAGCATGCACACCATAATGGTAGCTCAACATACGGTACCTCCGATTGTAAACCCTGTTACAAATCCGGAGCTTATAGCATCTTCTGTACCTGTTAGTCTGGGGGTATCGGCCCCTCACGTCGCTTCTGTGCCAACTCAAGCTGATCCAAGTCAGTCTGGTGCTGGGGGTGGTAATTACCATGTTGTTCCTCCTCCTAATACTCTTAACCAGCCCACCAATTCTTAAACATCAGGGGATGCAAATGAGGCTGTAAAACTCTAGCGTACCTAGTTTGAGGCCTTCAAATAGAAGGATGGCCTACAAAGATTGGGCATCAAGCAACCATATCCTACAGAGTGGAAAGAGGTTCCATTTCCTTCTAAGTATAAACTCCCAACCATTATGCTGTTTGATGGTAGTCTTCTCCAAGTCAGTACATTAATCATTTTGAAGTGATGATTGATCAATTACAGTCAAATGATGCTCTCCCTACCAGAGTGTTCGTCGGTTGTTTAGCCGGTGCAGCATATGACTGGTATCGTAGCTTACCTGATGGTTGTATCACTTCTTTTACCGGTTTCAAACAATTGTCCTTGGAACGATTTTATGAGAGAATTAAGGACATGACAATGTCTACCCTCATTAAAATTAAACAGAGGCATAATAAATCCACAAAAAGTTTCATTGAAAGATTCCGCCGAGAGGCACTCAAAATGCCTTTAGGTACTCCATCTGTTGTAACAATCGACACTTGCAAATCAAACTTGTTGTCTATTATCAGTATATGGACAGGATCTACACAATTCCAGGATTGGCCTTCTTTTATTGTTAATACAAAGACGGCAGAAGTGAGTGCTGAAAAGTTTAAACAGTTAGGAGTCCAGATGACTCACCCTAACCAAGATGAACATTCTACACCTGGGGGTAGTAATCGCCAGAATAACTGCAAGAATAAAGAAACATTGGCCATAAATCTTAAAGGCAAAGAGTCTTTAGCTGTCAATGTTACTCAGACGGCATCCACCCCATCAGCACCATTGCAAAAGTCAATTCGTCCAAAAGAAAAGTATTTTTTGACGAAGATGATACGTTGAGCATCTTCGATTACTTGATCAAAAGCAATAAGCTTCAGCTTCCAGAGGCAAAGCGACCAAAAAAGTTGGTAAAACTGATCACCCTAAATACTGTGTTTATCGTAGATTCATAGGGCATCCAACCAGAGCATGTTATGTACTCAAGGGCAAAATCCAAGAGTTGGTCAACTCTGGAGCAATTACTCTACAGCAGGACGAGAAAATAGTGACTGCTAATGTGGTTTCTCTCTAATTTGACGATTTTCCACCACAACTTGTACAAGATGGAGCTGTTCCCATTCCGAAGACTACTCTAGAAATTGTGAATATCTCGCCTCCTCAAAACGAAGGTCTTGTTCCGATGACAACTAACAAAGGAGAGATTATGTGGATTCATCCAGATCTGGTTACAGAATTTGAAACGCCTTTCTCTTCCAAACAAAAGAAGCATTCTAAGTCTAAATCAAAGAACTGTAATATGGTATCCTTTGAACCATTAACAGAAGAAGAAATCCTAATGGGCACTAGATCTGGAAAACCTTATCTTCGGGAGTATTCCAAAAATCAAGAAAAACCTGTTCCATTCCCGGATGCTCTTCTTCCATCATCTTCTCCTGCTGAAGGTACACCGTCTACATCTGAGCCAGTGGCCGAACCATCTCCTCCTAAACCAACATCAGCAGACAAGGGAAAGCAACCTGTTCGCTTTGACAAAGCATTGAAAAAGTCATCATCTCTTGGACTTGAAAAGCCTTACAATTTTGATATATTGGCTCAATTGGCTAATACTCCACCAAGATTGTCAATCTTTGAACTTTTACGTCTCTCAAAAGAAACTCGTGAGACGTTAAGTGAAGCTTTGATGCAGGCTGACACCTGCTTAACTCTTCTCAAGAAGCCTGAAAAGGAGCCAGTCAGCTGTGCATATTGTCATAGTGTATTTGAGTTAATACCCAATATTACCTTTACACAATATGACATGTTGTTAGAAGACAATCATCACGATCTCCTCTCTATTTCACGGGATATGTGGATATCATGAAAGTCGACTGTATTCTGATTGATCTCGGGTATGCACTTAGCATCATGCCAAAGTCCTTATTAGATGCATTAAAAATCCCAGTACATAATCTATCTACAACTATCACTACCATCCTGGGATTCAATCAAGGAAGAAGTGAACCTTTGGGGAAGATACGCCTAAAACTTCAAATTGGCAATTTTCGTACAAAGGTAACTTTCAATGTTATTGACAATCATGGCTCATACAATGCTTTATTGGGAAGGCCATTCCTCCATGAACACAATATTGTACCCTCTACACTTCACCAATGCTTCAAATATGTGGATAGTAATGGAGAAGTCCAAAAAGAGGTTGCAGATCTGAATCTTTTCAAAGGAGTTGAAGCATATTGCAACGATTCCCGTATGTACAAAGAGGAATTCATGAAGGTAGTACTAGAAATGGATACAGATGAAGAACAAAAGAGTATACCTAATGATACTCTGGTGATTCCAGTCAATGGGACGTACCTCCTGTCCTCAGTCTTTCCAACCACTGACTATTTATCTACCTTCCCCTGAGTGACGACCTAAAAGAGATAGTCAGGAACAAAGGGAGCTCACCTCTTCTGAGCCACTTGTAATCGATCTTCGTCGCAAGAAGCTCCCTCTTCCTTCTCGTTCTTCTTCTCCCCCTCTTGTCATCAATCTGACTAAGCCTACTAAGGCTAAAGTCCATGTTGTAAATGATGGTGTAAAAATCAATAAAGTATCTCTTTTGCAGTATACTGATGTCTTTTACTATACTCAGTGTTATTTGGATATGCTAGATAACTTTAAGCCACTTACAATAGAAGTCGTATCGTCTCGACGAAATGTGGTATCACTGGATCCAATACCAGAGTCATACTTCTTAGTACCGTCAAGAAAGAAAGATGAAAAGCCTATACTCTTCAACAAAAGAGAAGAACCAAAAATTATGCTCTATAATGATGATAGAGATGATACAGGAAGGCTACAATTACGATGCTATAGTCCACAATCTAAAGCCATCATCCGTAAAATGGGCTATGATTTCAGAACAGGTCTCAACAATGGTAAAGGAAGGCGAATCCCTCTTCGTATTGATGTCCCAAAAGGAAAGTCACAATAATACCACAGTAAAATAAAACGAGAACTAGGTTATATGTCACCACTTCCAACTCCAGAACCTTCTGAATCTGATGAAGAAGAACGTTCAAATTCTTCTGATTCTATCTCATGGGACTCTAATACCAGCATTGGTCATATTCATAAGGCGATAGTATCTTTTAATAGGTGTCCGCCGAATTCTCAGAAGACGACAAAAGTGACATCGAAGAAGCTACTGAAATAGATCCTTGGGTACAAAAGAAGGACAATCAGTGGAAACTTTATTTTGAACAACGAGAACCACCTACTGAAGATCAACTAGTCCAAGTTGATATTGGAGAGAAAGGCGTATCATGACCAATCTTCATCAGCAAGAATCTCTCAGAAGATGATAAACAAGAGTTACTTCACCTTATTCGTGAATACATTGATGTCTTTGCCTGGAGTTATGAAGATATGTCGGGATTAGATCCTCAAATTGTAACTCACAAGCTTAACATCTTGCCGAATGTCAAACCGGTCAAACAACAACAACGGCGATTCAAGCCTGAAATGAAGTCAAAAAGCTTATAGCTTGTGGCTTTATCAAGGAAGAACAATATTCTAACTGGGTGGCCAATGTCATCCCTGTCCTGAAGAAGACCGGAAAGGTTCGAGTCTGTATAGACTTTTGGGATCTCAATGATGCTTGCCCCAAAAATGAATTCCCTCTCCCAATTACTGATGTTATGATCGACAATACATGTGGATTCGAACGAATTTCTTTCATGGATGGGTTTTCTGGATATAATCAAATCCGGATGAATCCTGAAGATGAAAAAGCATACTTCGTTTCGTACTCCTCGGGGTGTGTACGGTTATACGGTCATGCCGTTTGGCCTTAAGAATGCAGGTGCAACTTACCAGCAGGCTATGAGCACTATCTTTCGAGATCATTTGTGAAAGACTGTCGAATGCTATGTTAACGATATTGCTGTCAAAAGTCGTTTCAAAGAAGATCACATTCAAGATTTAATGAACCGGCATCTTTTCTTTGAAAATTGAAGTGACTATTAACTCATTCACTTTCTTTGATTTATCATTCACGGGATATTTATTGTCTCTTATTCAAATAATTTGAATTCACGTCCTTTTACACCTCTGAATTTCAATTATTTATATCAGCAACTTGTCATATCCTTATTACCTCTGATAAAGTTGTCCATTGAAATAACAGTATTGCTAAATTTTATATTCTGCCACGTCCATATTACCTCTGAGCAGATATAATGAATATTGTTATTTTCCAAATCTTGAAATATATCACGTCCAGTACCTCTGAATATATTTTCTATTCTATTACTTATATCTACAACAAGATATGCAACAAGTAATGGAACCACATAAGTTTTTACTATCTCTTTTCTACAAAAGAAGAAAAAGAGTACATTGAAGAAAAAGAAAAGAAAAGAGAACAACAGCATTTGCCCATTTTTCACTCTGAAGGATAGATGATAAGTTCTGTAATTTGTTTCTTCAGAATTTGGATTCTTCCGTCATGAGAATTTAGCACTCTCTGCCTAGCTTCAATTCGTCCTGATTCCGGATCAAAAGGTTGTAAAGCAGCAGTTCGGCGTTTTACCACTTCATTCTGAAGATGTTTGAATTCTTTCTTTCGATCCTTCAAAATATCCACCCGTTCAACAGCAGATCGATACAACTGATTTTCTTATTCTATGTTCTGCTCAGTATTTTGGAGTTCTACCTGAAGTCGAGCAATTTCGGCTTTTAGATTAGCAGCCTTTTTTCTCTTCTTCTATAACCTTAGTCTTTTGATCTCAGCAACAACAGTTATGTCAGAAATTTGAACATCTAACTCATAAGACTGTCTAGTGAAAGCCAGCAGGAATATCTCAAAATCGGCTTTACTAATCTCTGCTTTTTGGACCATGGTTTCATATTCCGTGTTTATAAGCAGCTCGATATCTTCTTCTTTCAGCTCCTTGTAAGCCTTAATTGAACTCTCCAGTTCATTCAAAATATGCTCTAAAAATGAAGCTTGAGCTTCGTCTCCTTGACTCCGAATACCTTCAACTAAGAATGTGGTGGGAGTTCTAACAGTACTAAAAGGGACATCTTCTCTTCCATAACTCTATGAACTAGAGGCTCCAGAGACGTAAAGAAGACTCTTGTGAAAGAGGTCACTACGAATTTGTTAGTCGCCAGGGCCCCTGGAGTGGCTACTATATTTGAAGAAGTCTTTACAGCTTTAGCAGGAGGGGGTATTTCATCCGGAGCACTAATATGAGAATAGCTTCCTTCCCCGGCTATAGTCCTCGTGGGTGCTGCTACAAATTATGTATGTTATGACTCATAATATTGAAGATGCAATAACAAATCATTTATAGTGAGGAAACTTACTTGGGCTGAGTATATCATGAGGAGTTTCAATCATCTTAGCTGTCTCGGACTAAAGTTTAGACAGAGTCTCTGTAGACATGGCAGCCTGACTACTCCCTGCTCCTGATTCAGTCGAAGGTGGTAGAGTTACTGGAGTTTCATTTATTTCAATTGTCTCCTTAAGCACTTCAGGTAGCTCAGTGGTTGCGGATTCCTTAACTCCAGGAAGATTGTCAGGTTCCGCATCCCCCTTGTCTGCAATAGGCAAAATATTTTTTGGGATTTCTTGCGATGGTAAAACATTCGCTAAGGTTTGTTTTTCTTTAGCAATGTTATCCTAATCTTCATCATAAGTCTCATCATCGAAATCACAACCATTCAATGCGTCAATCACTACTTCTCCTGAATGAGTAGATATTTGAGCTTAAAAAGTATCTTGTGGAGGTAGATCTTGTTTCAGAGGAGACGCTTCTGGACTCATAGGAGTTGGAGAGAGAACCGTTATCCCTGTTGCAGCAAGTACATTGACCGGAACCTTTACTGTCACAATGGTAGGAGAAGGACGGACATCTATTTGAGCAATCAAAAAAAAGCAATTTAGAGATACATATCTCTGGTAAAGGTTAATACAGGAAGATATTTCACAGCTTCGATATTATCGTCTTGAGAAGGTTCCTCTTCAGCGATGTCCAACCTTCTTCTAACTTCTTTGAGTGTCGGTGCGCTTAGCCCTGCAATAGCCCCAATATGAGTGCCTTCTGGATCAATCAAGGAAGCATAAGTTCCTCTCTCAGTAATTGTCCCTTGTTTCTGAATAGAAGGAGTAATATCCTTCTCTCCTGATGAAGAACTGAGAAGTAGTTGTTTTGATTGAGAATGAGTTGTTCTCATAGTCATTAGTTCATCGATAACCAGTGATGTTCTTTTCTTCTTCTCCGGAGCCCTTGGATAATTAGGACGATTATCCCGTTGAGGAGAGACTGTTTTCTCCTTAGTCTTTCTCTTCTTCAGACCTTTGACAGGGGATTTATTTTTCTGCATCTTTAGAGATTTATCTAAGGGATCTTGAACCGGGTCAGCAAAGTTCATTAAAATTGATGCTTCCAGGGGTACATCAGCAGGTTCCATGTCTTCTATATCTCGAAAAGACTGAAGAGTGCATTTTCCTTGTTTAATTCTCTTTTCAGTTGCAAAGTTATGTGAGGGATGGAAGTTTTCAGCAAATGTGTTTGCTGAAGTGTAAAAGTTTGTATATGAATATAACATACGCGGACCTTAGGGAAGTTTGTAAGGCATGGAAAAAATAGCCTTTGTGCCCCGAGCATTGTAATAATTCCAAGCTCTAGCCCCATCAATGAGATAGCCCGTAGCTTGGAGGCAAGTAGTCGCATTTCCTACATGAAGTTGATCATACCCGAATTGCCGTGCAAATCGACTCGGCAGATACGGCTCCAAACAGCATTCTTCCTCAAATCTATAAACCAAATGGGACGGTCGAATTATTTTGAGCCAGGAAAAGATGGTTGGACTTAAACAGAGTGTTTCTTCGTGTAAATCCATCATCTGTGGAGACATGGTATCATACCCTGTAGGAGGCCCGACACACTGAAAGAACCATCTTGATCCACGGTTCAGAGCAAGTCGGCATTCCGTAAGAGCAGTGTATTTCCAGTGGGCATTAGCAAAACGCCTAATGAAATCTCCATCAGGAGGTCCCATATCCGGGTCCATCAAGCAGGGATGGTGTAGTAGTAACCACCCAAACAAATAAGTGAATAGCATTTCTGTACGGGGAAAATCCGACCGATTATTATTTTCTTTCAACATAGTATCCACAAAAGAACGCAATCCTGCGTTCAGGCGACAAGTCATGGCTGAAAGCAGATCTATTTTGTATCCAAATACAAGACGTGTCACAGCGAATAAGACACCCCGATGAAACCTGTCAACTGTGCTAGCCCCTGGAACTATAAAGCGTTGGAGCCATAAAGATAAAAAGCCTGCCAACTGGGCTTCTGGAGACATAGGTCTGTAACCTTGTCGAAAATAACTTTGAAGAACGTCGCCAGCCTTGAACTGACCCGAGTCCTCAGTCAGAGTGATATCCCCATGATTATGCTTCTCCATCAATGATTGTATATCACTTCTATCAAAAGGTTCAAAGAAACGGGGCGTACAAGCTTGACTGTCTAATGGCTTGTCCTCCCACACGTGGCCCAGGAGCAGATATGGCATCCATTTTGTAATATAACAAGTACCTGCAGTGGCACTTTCATAATAGAGCGAGCAGATTTTATAGTGGCACAACAGCTCTTCAAAAACTATGATCATTTGGGAATTCTCTTTTGCTAGAGCATCTAATTCATCATACATATTCTTCAGATGGGTTGTCACCCATCGGTAGATGAGAGATATATTCCATCTCGTTAAGAGCAAATCCCATTTCTCCATGAGGTGTCATGAAAGTCCTAGTGCTTTTGTTATATCTCTCTACCAGAGCCAAGAACATGTGAAGATTTTGATGAATACGATATACTGTAGTACAGATAGGATTGTAGAGGCCCAGATCAATGAGCTTGTCTTTGAATTCCTCCAAAATCCATATGGATAATCTACTCCAACGTTTTATTCCAGGGTTTACCAGGCCTGTCATTCGCATAGCACGGTCTAGATATCTTCCCTCAGCTTTTGCAAATGTAATTGCAAAAATGGGCACTCTGACAGGAAGGAGCAATGAAGAGTCCTCAGGAGGAATACAGGTCGGTCTTAAACCTCGCAAGTGTGTGCTATATTTCTCAGAAGTACTATAAAAAAGGTCTATGTTCTGTGGAACCACTTTATAACAGATTCGGCCGATTCTTGCTTCTGTATCAGTGGCGCTAGTTGACTTTTGGGGCACAATTTGATCACTGATCAGTATATTGAAGGCGCAACTTGATTTTTAGGCTCTAAAAATGAAGCTTGAGCTTCGTCTCCTTGACTCCTAATACCTTCAATTAAGAATGTGGTGGGGATTCTAACAGTACTAAAAGGGGCATCTTCTTTTTCCATAACTCCATGAACTAGAGGCTCCAAAGACGTAAAGAAGACTCTTGTGAAAGGGGTCACTACAAATTTATTAGTCGCCAGGGCCCCTGGAGTAGATACTATATTTGAAGAAGTCTTCACAGCTTTAGCACGAGGGGGTATTTCATCCGGAGCACTAATATGAGAAGAGCTTCCTTACCCAGCTTCAGTCCTCGTGGGTGCTGCTACAAATTATGTATGTTATGACTCATAATGTTGAAGTTGCAATAACAAATCATTTATAGTGAGGAAACTTACTTGGGCTGAGTACATCATGAGGAGTTTCAATCATCTTAGCTGTCTCAGACTGAAGTTTAGACAGAGTCTCTGTAGACATGGCAGCTTGACTACTCCCTGCTCCTGATTCAGTCCAAGGTGGTAGAGTTACTGGAGTTTCATTTATTTCAGTTGTCTCCTTAAGCACTTCAGGTAGCTCAGTGGTTGCGGATTCCTTAACTCCAGGAAGATTGACAGGTTCCGCATCCTCCTTGTCTGTAATAGGCGAAAGATTTTTTAGGATTTCTTGCGATGGTGAAACATTCGCTAAGGTTTGTTTTTCTTTAGCAATGTTATCCCAATCTTCATCATAAGTCTCATCATCGAAATCACAACCATTCAATGCATCAATCACTGCTTCTCCTGAATGAGTAGATATTTGAGCTTGAGAAGTATCTTGTGGAGGTAGATCTTGTTTCAGAGGAGAAGCTTTTGGACTCATAGGAGTTGGAGAGGGAACCGTTATCCTTGCTGCAGCAAGTACATTGACCGGAATATTTACTGTCACAATGGTAGGAGAAGGACGGACAACTATTTAAGCAATCAAGAAAAAGCAATTTAGATATACATATCTCTGGTAAAAGTTAATACAGGAAGATATTTCACAGCTTCGATATTACCTTCTTGAGATGGTTCCTCTTCAGCAAGGTCCAACCTTCTTCTAACTTCTTTGAGTGTCGGTGCGCTTAGCCCTGCAACAGCCCCAATATGAGTGCCTTCTGGATCAATCAAGGAAGCAGAAGTTCCTCTTTCAGTAATTGTCCCTTGTTTCTGAATAGAAGAAGGAGTAATAACCTTCTCTCCTGATGAAGAACTGAGAAGTAGTTGTTTTGATTGAGAACAATTGTTCTCATAGTCACTATTTCATCGATAACCAATGATGTTCTTTTCTTCTTCTCTGGAGCCCTTGGATAATTAGGAAGATTTTCCCGTTGAGGAGAGACTGTTGTCTCCTTAGTCTTTCTCTTCTTCAGACCTTTGACAGAGGATTTGTCTTTTCGCATCTTTAGAGATATATCTAAGGGATCTTGAACCGGGTCAGCAAAGTTCATTAAAATTGATGCTTCCAGGGGTACATCAGCAGGTTCCCTGTCTTCTATATCTCGAAAAGACTGAAGAGTGCGTTTTTCTTGTTTAATTCTATTTTCAGTTGCAAAGCTATGTGAGGGATAGAAATTTTTAGCAAATATGTTTGCTGAAGTGTAAAAGTTTGCATATGAGTATAACATGCGCGGACCTTGGGGAAGTTTGTAAGGCATGGAAAAAATAGCCTTTGTGTCCCGAGCATTGTAATAATTCCAAGCTCTAGCCCCATCAATGAGATAGCCTGTAGCTTGGAGGCAAGTGGTCGCATTTCCTATATGAAGTTGATCATACCCGAATTCTTTTGCAAATCAACTCGGCAGATACGGCTCCAAACAGCATTCTTCCTCAAATTTATAGACTAAGTGGGACGGTCGGATTATTTTGAGCCAGGAAAAGATGGTTGGACTTAAATAGAGTGTTTCTTCGTGTAAATCCATCATATATGGAGGCATGGTATCATACCCTGTAGGAGGCCCGACACACTGAAAGAACCATCTTGATCCATGGTTCAGAGCAAGTCGGCATTCTGTAAGAGCAGTGTATTTCCAGTGGGCATTAGCAAAACGCCCAATGAAATCTCCATCAGGAGGTCCCATATCCGGGTCCATCAAGCAGGGATGGTGTAGTAGTAACCACCCAAACAAATAAGTGAATGGCATTTCTGTACGGGGAAAATCCGATCGATTATCATTTTCTTTCAACATAGTATCCACAAAAGAACGCAATCCTGCGTTCAGGCGACAAGTCATGGCTGAAAGTAGATCCATTTTGTATCCAAATACAAGACGTGTCGCAGCAAATAAGACACCCCTATAAAACCTGTCAACTGCGCTATCCCCTGGAACTACAAAGCGTCGGAGCCATGAAGATAAAAGGCCTGCCAACTGGGCTTCTGGAGACATAGGTATGTAACCTTGTCGAAAATAACTTTGAAGAACGTCGCCAGCCTTGAACTGACCCGAGTCCTCAGTCAGAGTGATATCCCCATGATTATGCTTCTCCATCAATAATTGTATATCACTTCTATCAAAAGGTTTAAAGAAACGGGGCGTACAAGCTTGACTGTCTAATGGCTTGTCCTTCCACACATGGCCCATGAACAAATATGGCATCCATTTTGTAATATAACAAGTACCTGCAGTGGCACTTTCATAATAGAGCGAGCAGATTTATAGTGGCACAACAGATCTTCAAAAACTGTGATCATCTGGGATTCTCCTTTGCTAGAGCATCTAATTCATCATTTATGGGTACATATTCTTCATATGGGTTGTCACCCATCGGTAGATGAGAGATATATTCCATCTCGTTAAGAGCAAACCCCATTTCTCCATGAGGTGTCATGAAAGTCCCAGTGCTTTTGTTATATCTCTCTACCAGAGCCAAGAACATGTGAGAATTTGGATGAATACCATATACTGTAGTACAGATGGGATTGTAGAGGCCCAGATCAATGAGCTTGTCTTTGAATTCCTCCAAAATCCATATGGATAAGCTACTCCAACGTTTCATTTCAGGGTTTACCAGGCCTGTCATTCGCATAGCACGGTCTAGATATCTTCCCTCAGCTTTTGCAAATGTATTTGCAAAAATGGGTACTCTGACAGGAAGGAGCAGTGAAGAGTCCTCAGGAGGAATATAGCTCGGTCTTAAACCTCTCAAGTGTGTGCTATATTTCTCAGAAGTACTATAAAAAAAGGTCTCTCTTCTGTGGACCCACTTTATAACAGATTTGGCCGATTCTTGCTTCTGCGAAACCAGAGATTCTGGGTTGGATCCCCAGCAGAGTCGCCATTTTGTTTGCAAAAAATAAAATTTTGTTTTATTTCAAACTTGTAAAAGAGTACAAAGTACAATAAATTTTGGGGAAGTACAACTTTAGGAATCTGATCAGAAGACGATCACTTTATCCCTTAGACTATGTGAACTTGAAGATTGTAGCCTCTGGAGAATGCAGCAGCAATTTTGCAAGAGTTCTTAATTTCTGTGCCTCCCTGATGATGATTGGAAACTCTATTTATAGAGTTCAGGAAATAACTATTTTATCAGTTATTCTGATGTGCACGAGGCTGGATTGTGCCATATTGGGTTGCGCCAACCTCCTGTTGCACCAACTTTCATTCAGTTGTTAAGTCATGTACTAATTGTATTTAGACGCGTGGCATCGTATGATTGAGATGCGTGTGGTCGTGTACAGAATAGTAGACACGTCTTGAGAGATTAGTGGCATGTGCGCCACGCCATCCAGCTTTAGAATGTAAGTTATCTCAACTTTATCAGGTTACGCGAGCTTCAGTCAACAAGTCAACCTGCACTTGATTTAAGCTGCGCTTACACACGTGGCAGCTTCTGAGTGAACGTCATTCAGGTTGCGCCCATGCGCAACTAAGGATTTTGTTTAGATTACGCCTGGGCGCAACTCACGAAATGAACTGGACAGCTGTCCACCAACTATTCCTTGGACGGCACACTTTACGGGATTCGAAAAGATTTTTCTCGTTCTTCGTTGTGTCAGTCGTCAGTATGGTCAGGTAATGATGACCATTAAGTGTTAGATGCCACGTAGGCTTTAGCGTGAAAACATTAGGCGCAGTCTGATATCAGGTGCAACTTGATCGGTAGCACAGTCTGCTTCATATCAGTGGCACAAGTTGACTTTTGAGGCACAACTTGATCACTGATCAGTATATTGAAGGCACAGAATGCGCAACTTGATTTTTAGGCTCTACAACAATGAATATTAAAGGTAATAATAAAGAACTGATAATAATAAAGATAATAACAGTAAATTGAGTACAAGGAAACCAATCAAGTAGCCAGGTCAAAACCCTTAAACCAAACAAGGACCGGGGTTGTAACCCTTCACCTGAATAGAAACCCGTCTCAACTACTTGTTGGTAAAGCAGGAACATTGGGTAAAATAAGGCAGTAAACGAAGAGAGGACACAGAACCGCTCCGGAAGCCAGGTTACAACCCTTAAACCAAATAAGGACCGGGGTTATAACCCTTCGCCTGAACAGAACTGTACCCCTGATCTTTATTGTTAAGGCCATTATAATTAATCAGGCAATATGAAGTAAGGTAAAACATGACAAGCATAGCATAGGGCGCAATGAGACAATAGACGAAGAGAGGGCACAAAACTGCTCCGGAAGCCAGGTTACAACCCTTAAACCAAACAAGGACCGGGGTTGTAACCCTTCGCCTGAACAGAACTGGTCACCTGATCGTTATTGTTAAGTCAAGCATAAGTAATCATGTCATGTCACAATCTTGTACAGGATCAGAACAAGACTAAGCTGGACTAGACTCCATCCAATCAATCACGGCCAAGCAAAGAGTATGGCTTGATAATTTAACTAACTAGGGTAACTAACTAGGGTTATCACAGGCCTAGTTACTAGCAAGATACAATAAGATTATTCCACAGCCACAAGCCTTACAGACCATCCAGTTATCCAGGTCGAATGTCCGTTCATGAAGGGTGCAACACATGATTGTGTGATGGAATTGTGCCCTACTCGTCGGTAGGCTACAAGTCCACTTAGTGCGCCCAGATAACGGGATTGCCTGTAGCTGGAAGATTTCCTCATGACTACTGAATTATTCTAGTTTATTAGCCTTAGTCAATTTCAGTAGGTATCCCTGACCGTGGTACCCAGAGATCCCTACCCTAGACATGGTGCAAGACAAAACTGGTTTATTTGTACAAATACAATCGCCCACGGTGTCTAGGTCATTCATACTTGTCATGCCAGGCTAGCTATCGTAACAGCATATCGAGATATTTCATACCAGGTTTACTTGTCAAAAGTGCGCCAACGGCGGGCCACTATTGTATCCATGGAATCATAACAGAATTTACATGGCATAAGCATAAATATGAGTTTAATGTAATAATAATAATAATATAATAAAGGAAGGAGCCATACGGCTAATTGGATTCATGCGGCAGTGAGCATGCGTGCTTATGCGGCTGGGGACTGCGCGCTCATGCGGCTGTAAGTAGACAGGCGCATGCGACTCAGGAAGGATGAGCATATACGGCTGGGGGGGGCAATGTCATGCGGCTCAGGAAGGAAGGGGCTTATGCGGCGGAAAGAGTGCGCCCTCATGCGGCTCGAGGAATCACTTATATATGCAGCTGCGGGGATTGCGGGTCTATGCGGCAAGAGTATGCAAGCTTATGCGGCTTCGGTCGAACAGTGCCATGCAGCTGGGTCATGTCGAGCCCTTATGCGGCTGCGGGGAAACGAGTAAATGCGGCAATGGAAAGAACCAGTCATATGCGGCTATGTTCAAGTGGAGTCTTATGCGGCTGGGGGGGAGTAACTCCAAGCGGCTGAGGATGCAGAGCCATGCAGCTGAGGAAGTTACTAGGGCCTTATACGGCTGAATGGAGACGGGTTATATACGGCTGCAAGTGATAGAGTTCATGCGACTCGTGTTGCCATGCGGCTGGAAGACTTGTCGCATGAAATTCCATGCGGTCGAGTACTGCCATGCGGCTGAGAAATTCATGCGGCTGGGCCATGCAAGCCATGCGTCTCAGCACTATTCTTCTTCTCCACTTGTCCGAGAAGAAGAACCATGGAGTCCATGGCTTTCATGGCTTCAAGGCTCCATAAATCCTTCATTCAAGGTCCGAATCCAGACTTCTATAGGTCAAAATGGGGCAGAACGAAATTCTCTACAATATAAAACCATCAAAACTTGAAAATAACAATGTTAAGTAGATCAAAACCCATAAAATTTAAAAATACAATAAACTTAGATCTACAACAAATGAGCCATGGAAATTAGAAATGCTAAGTATTAAAGTTTGTTAGAATCTCATGAGGAAGAAAATGGAACAATAAAAATGGAGTTCCTCCATGAAGTAAGCTGTACTTGCCTAAGCTCTCTCTCTTCCTGGTAGGTGAAAGAGTAATGGTAGAGAAAAAGAAGTAATGGAGAGAATTAATAAAGAGAGAGAGTTGGGCGGCTATAAATGGAAAGGAGTAGGGGTAGGCGGGGGTTTCTTTTGGATCATGATGAACCCAAAGCAAACCAAGCCAAGCCAAACCGAACCAAGCAATAGAATGCCCAAATATACCATGCAAGGAAACATGCAAAACGAATCAAGATACGTACACATATTCCAAAATATGTAATACGAGCTACGGGCATTACATCATTCCACTCTATATAAAGAGCCTCCTGGCCTCCTTTGAAAGGGGCACAAAAATAAGAAAGTAAAGATAGCTCGTTCAGTCCAGGGAGCCCGTTCAAGTCACAAAACTTGACTCACGAGCGTTCCAGAGATTATTCGAGAACTTATTGGTCCCGGGTACCAGATCGTATAAAGATGAGTCTTGCTTTGAGCAACGATGATTTGTATCCCCAGCAGGGCTGTTAAAATCTTCTCTTTCTTCTTCTTCTTCTTCTTCTTCTTCTTCTTCTTCTTGGTTGGCTACAAGTTCTTCTGGAGAGCAAACACGTTTGCTGCAATCTTTGAAGTCCTAAAACTCAGTTTAGGTAATTTTGGAGTGCAAACTCGTTTGCTGGAATCTCCGAAGTCCTAAAACTGGCCTAAGAAAATTAGGAGAGCAAAATTGCAAGAGGTCTCTAAAATCCTACAACGTCAGAACAAAGAGCAAACTTGTTTGCACGGGAATCTCTGTTTTTGGTCGTTACTCAGAACAGAGAGCAAACTTGTTTGTATGAAATTCTCTGTTTCTGATCGTTACTCAGAATAGAGAGCAAAATGATTTGCACGGAAGTCCCTATTTCTTATCGTTATTCAGAACAGAGAGCAAACTTGTTTGCACTGAAGTCTCTATTTTTTATCGTTCTACCATAGAAGAATCATGCCATGCGCCTTAGTGGCCATGCGCATAGCAAACCATGTGCATCCAGAAGAGAATAAAAAGGACTAAGAAGCAACCAACATTAATACGCTAAATCGTCATGCACCAAGATGGTCATGCGCCCAAAGTCCTTCGATCAACTAAGTATTTAATGCAATGCTGACAAGTGTGTCACATGTCAGCTATCACTCGAATGTGGTGCAACATATGCCTCAAAATATGTACAGACGACAGCTACACAATAGTCCAAACATCGTCATTTATGAATCCATGCGCCTAAGTTGCCATGCACATATTGGTGGAGGGACGCATTGAAAGGTCTTTACTGAAGATGAAGACATTTCGAAGTACGTGCTGACAGCAAACGCCAACACTTATATTAGCACAATCATGACTATTTTTATCGGTTACATCTGTACAGTGCCACGTGGCTGACCTGACTTAGCTTCGCATGTGCCCAGTAGCCATGTGCCTACCACAACTGCGCCAGGACTCGCATGCAGCCAGTAGCCATGCGCCAAGTTCCCTCATATACTGAACCAAGTCTGCACAACAAATCTATCATGTTTCAACAGATCGAGATCTTTGAGCAATGTACACGCGTCACGTGTTATTGACTCAGTCATGCTCATAAACGAGTACCAACTACCCAAGATCAAAACAACAAATAAATCACAACAACTGCCACATGTCAGCTAATCCACAGCCCAAGAGTGTAGTTACACCAGATTCAGTTCAAGCTTCCATAGTGCAGCGCCCCTGTGCCCAACAAGTCATGCGCATAGCCTTCCTACATGCCAAATTTCCATGCATGCATCGTCTGTGCGTGCATGAATGAGTCATTCCAACCTCTATAAATAGAAGGATCATTCGTTCATTCAAGATATACAGAGACAGTCGCCCACACACAGAGACAGTAGCCCAGACATTCAGAGAGTCCGAGCATACTTCAAGAGAGCCAAATTGTCGTCCAGTCAAAAACTTCCATTTGCCTCTTGATTGTCGTCAGATCGTCAATAGAGCAAAAAATCAACCCTCCATCGCCACACATCCCCAGAAAAAAATTGTACTCGAAGAATCCCGTCAAGGATCAAAGTTGTACTCTTTTTTGTTTGTTTAAAGTAAAAGTTCTCAAACACTTTTCAATGGAAAAGAAGCTGGCGACTCTGTTGGGGATAAATTTCTCCTCTAACGAGAAAGTAGTATCACAATTCGATGAAAACAAACTCGATCCCTCCTAGAAGATGCTGGTTGTGCGCTTCGACCAGCAAGCGTACAAGGAGTTCCTCTTTGAAGATAACACGAGCCCTTTGAAGCGGCTACCAAAGCTGAAGAAGACTCGCCAAGTCTGGGTGACCAAGGGCAATGCGCCATTCACCAACACTGAGGGGACTATGTCGGCACAGCCACTCCTTCCTACTGACTCCACCAGCAAGCAAGATACTGCTTCTGAGTGGCGCATCTGCCAAAAAAGTGCAGCACTGACTGCCATTCCCAGTCTGTCCCATCCCAGTCAAAAAAGATGTGCCAAAAGAACAAAGACGCAGCCGCACTCTTACACATAGGCTCTGCTATACAGCGGAAACTCTTTATCTTTGATAGAATCACTTGCCACCAAGGTAAGAAAAAGTTGGATTCTGAGTACTGTGTGCCTTCATGGGCTAGTACAAAAAAATCTAAGGCAACACGGGCTACGCGCCCTCATTGTGCTATTCCAACAGCAAGCCAGAAACGTGTATTGAAAGTCATACACATGGCAGATGGCAAGCTGTACAGAACTGACTCAGACGCTCTTGTGTCCCGAATAGGTCAATTCTCAAAGTCCTCCTTCCACTTGGGCGTATGTCATGCGCTGGAACCATGTCAGGGGGCAAATCTTCTGTTGTCGAACCCATGTACCTACATAGGCTATGCACATTAAGTGGGTTCAACACACAATACGTGTTATTCTCCCGACAATAATCTGGGTGTATCTCATGTGCTAGAACCATATCAGGGGGCGCATCAGTCACATACACACCCAAGTGCTTGGCCTAGTCATGCACGTAAGGTGGGTGTAAATGTGAATCTTGTCACGACCCGCACCCTGAGGAAGGGAACGAGAAAGTGGGTACGTCCAGCCTACGTCGCAGTATCGGCGGTAGAACGCTATATAGTTCGTCTATAACATCTAACATCTAACAACAATATGATATAAACATATCATCTCCGCACGAAGGTATAATATAATATCTCAATTCTATATCTCAATCACAAGTCTAGGAAAGATAGAGCACAATATGGAAAAGAAGAATCTGAAATATAAATAGCATTATCACACCACACAAAGTAGATGTCCAACACAAATAAATACAAGTCCTAAAATATAACTAAATCTCAACTAACAATCGGAACAATCCGATACAAACTGAAAACTATAAATACTAGACTAGACTAGGCACCCTCTACTGAGCTAGATGCTCCTCAGGCTCCTGAAGGTCACCTTCATGTACCCCATAGAAGGTAGGGCAGTCATCATCATCATCTGTAATATTTTCAACAGGTCCAGTCAGGACAGGAGTGAGCACAATACATCTCACGCAGTTCATAACATGTTAGGAAATATAAAGCATGCAAAAGAGTAAGATACATGAACTGTAAGAAGATGTACATAAAAACGAAGGATAATTTATAACTGAAAATATATACAGAACAAGTAAAACTGCAATACTAGTGATTTAGAGCACAATATGGTTATGTAAACGGCTTAGGTTGTACAATAACAATAGGTAGTTCCACCATACGTGAGTGTATAATGGATACGCACAATAGTCGTACAATAAGATTTGATCACATAACCATTCCTACTCACCCTCCCTAATCAATACACAAGGATCCAATCCAGTTACGCTACCTTTTACAATAGTCTCCATGAAGCTCATGTGATCATGAGAGTATAAGATGCACAATGAGTATACATGAATAGGGGTGTACAATAAATACAATATGTTCGTGAAATGCACATCACAGTATGTATCTGTTGGACACAATAGAGATAACATCGCAAGAGAAGATCCATATAGTACCAATCCATTATAACAATCGTGCCAGTATCAAGTAAAGTAATCTAGAGCAAGAATATAAGTCCTGACAAATATGAAATGATCAGAGAATGTACTCGCCTGTCACCCTGTATGACTGATATGAATGGATATCCGAACTGGTGTCACAAAGTCCTATTTAGAGTAAAATAGGTTATGATATATTCAGAAATAAGGTAATTGAAGTGTATGATACAATCTATATGATTTCTAAGTCAACTAGGTCAAAGTCAACTCTTGGTCAACTTTAGTCAACACTCTGGTAAACATGAAGTCAAACTAGGTCTACTAGTCCAATCTAGGTCAACCCTAGTCTAACTAGGTCAACACCAAGCCAAGCCTATACCAAGCCTATGCCAAACCATATATCAATATCATATATACAATCAAAGACTTTACATTCAACAATCTATGTAGTTATCATATCTATATATATATATATATACATTACTAGTGTATATAGGCAAGCCTAAAGGAAAGCCTACCTATACCAATCCTATATAGAAAATATATATACCAATCAAACACATACATATCTCATATATATCATACAAATCAAACACAAATTTAGAGAGAGGGGAAAGGGAAAAACATGTGTGTGTGGGTGTGTATGTAGTATCTATTTCCATGTGTGTGTAACCTAGATATAGGTGTCAACATATGCATAAATGTGTATGTGTGTGAAAATTATACTGTCATAGTGAGTGTGTGACAGTGAGTGAAAAGAGAGAATGTGAAGAGTGTGTGTTAGTGTGAGGGTGAAGTCTGTGACAAGAAAACAGAGGGTGGAGTGGAGAAACAGTGTGAATGTGTCGAGTGTAGTGCACAGGAATGTGTATACTTTGAGTGTGTGTGTGTTTATGAATGTGTAGGTGACAGGAATAAGGAGGGTGGCCTGTGTGTGTGTGGTTGTGTGGACAGTGAGTGGCATGTGTGTAACAATGAAATCAAATCCAATTCCTAATCTATTCTCAGGTTTACACAATTGCCATCTCAGGATTTCATTTCCAGGTTTTAGGTGATGGAAATTTGTGTGGATACATGGCAATATCAATGAGTGTTAACATGTATTTAGGAATGGGAATTCAAGTGACAGTCTTCATTGATAACTATCAGTTAATTCAAGGCCTAATCAATTGAAATCCATTTCCCTGTTTCGAATTGAACCCAAAACTCAGTTATTGCATTTCAAATCTCAGTTATATACAACATTCAAGGAACCATTTACTCAGTTTTAATTCACATTCAAGATCTCAGTTTTCTGTGAAAAAAATTGGAAACAATATTAACATGTTCAGTGACAATTTCTAAGGCAGGAACCTAAATCAGTTGGACAAAACCCACTCGAACTAAACCCACATATGTAAATCTGATTTCTAACATTCATCATAATTCAACATCTACATTTAAACTTTATAATTAACAAATTAAATATCATTTAAATTCTGAAAATGAAGAACTGAACATGGTATCAGTGAACATTAGGAAAAACCCAAATTCGAATATCAAAACATGTTAAAAACCCAATGCAAAGGTTGGTAAACATTGAGTCATGCATACACGTGTCAAACATGGTGTTTGTGTCCAAACAAATAGAAACAAACGTGTCCAAAACACTAATTTACACAGAATATGAAAATACTGCACAAGCAGCCTCGTGCACGTGTGTGATTCGGGCTAGGACACGACACACACATCCACAAGTGTCGTGCACGTGTCCATAGCTAGGGTAGGTTTATATGTTCGTGTACACGTGTCTGTCTCGTGTCCACGTGAGTCGTGTCGAGAGTTACACGTGCGTATCAGTGAGAAAATTTCTCGCGTGTACAGTCTGTGTAAAACTCGTGCACTCATGATTTCTCACTCGATACGACACGACTCGACACGAAACTCTGGGGGAGTCTTGACAGACGTTGCCCCTACCCCCGTGTCAAATTTAACGTATCCACGTATCGTGTGTAGAGAGAAATAGGGGTCGGGTAGCAGGGCAGTGCACGGGGGTGTCGTGCAGCGTGTTCGTGTCCATTTTGGACACGGACACGAGTCCAAATCGTGCTCAGTGTGATAGATTCATGATCTACAATTAAAGATCTAATTTTCCATTCAATTAGTTTTTGAAATTAACACTATTTAATTCTAACAAATATTTCATCGAACACCTTATTTAAAACACAGATACGTGTCCGATACGGACACGAAATGGACACGAATTCCTACCAAACTTGGGCTACACCTAGGGGGACCCTAAATGAATGCATCCATGGGAAGAAATCAGGAATTTAATAGGGTTTGTAGGGTTTTACCTATTGAATGTTCAAACTCAATTTAAAGAGCCTCGATTCGACGTCTCCCTCGACTTCCTACGATTCAAACATCCTCAACCTTGATAGCTATCCTCCACAAGCCTCCTCTACTGTTGGGGATGATGATGCAATTGATTAGGATCAAATTGAACTTAATTTGGATTAATTGGGAGGAGTTTAGGGAAGAACAAGTAGGGCTTTTCTAGGTTTTGTAAAAGAGGCAATTATTTCTTAAGTGTTACACTTATAAGAGGGGGGGTCATGTGTGGCTGTTCATCTAAAGGAATTAGGATTTTTTTTAGGTATAGGTGAGTGGCTAGGATCATTCCACCCAACTCCAAGCCTTCATATTGGTTCTAGGCTTTCATTTCACAAATATCCTAAAAGAAAATATCCTACTCATAAATATCTAGATATTAATAATCATGTCATGACTAGGTTAACCTAATCAATCAAGGCTAATCTAGAGTTAGGCTAAGTTTCTAGGTTAAGGCTTAACAAATTAGATTAACATAATATTTAATTAATACAATTTACAATTTCACAAAATTGTCAAAATGACCAAAATACCCTTAGGCTAAAAACTAGTAATTAGTCATCCTAATCACATAGCTAGGCTCCCTTGGTCATGGTTAGTCTCTGGGCTTAGCCAACTCTAGGGTTACACTAGTCAATCATCAAAATCACAAGTCATGGTTTTAAATAGTTTTAAATTAACTAAAAATCACCAAAAATCATAATATGGTTTAAATATCATTATTAAATAATTATAATTATAAAGTTTCAAAATTACCCTCATTTTAGAAACTGGGTGCTACAAGTCTATCCTCCTTAGAAGAATTTTGTCCCCGAAATTAAGATGGTCGTACTCCTTATAGGTCAAACACCCCCAATAATCACAGTCTCAACATACAGTCAGATAATCATATACGTCTGTCCAAAATCATGATACTCGAAATCTTCGTCATACTAGTGAACAAGGCTACGTTATTCATAGAGTCCTTGACTATGGTATATACCTCTAGAATCATGGTATTTAAAATTTTCGTATTGCCGCATGCTTGGCCGCAAAAACCTTAAATTTCTACACCCGAGAAATATGTCCAAAATCTGACTATATGTCTTCACTATGCCAGCTAACATGACTATAGAAGACTCTAGATCCCATAATCGAGACGACCTAGCCCATACGACTTATCTCAGAAGAAAATAAATCACAATGAACATCTGAACAAAATTTATCAACTACCAGGTACGGATAGAATCGAATTTCAAGACAGTTATAAGGGGCAAATACGGAAATGGAATCGAAAAGATTGGAACCTGCAATCAGCTCTCCCTCTGCCTGTGCATCCTCGACTGCCATGGCGAAAGCTCGCCCCTACTAGCCTCCATTGGCCTGTTGTTGATGCTGGACAAACCTCTGCTGCTGTGTCTGCAACGGTGGTCCATTCTGTTGCCCTGTCGGAGCCCTAGCTCCTGCTGCCGCCTGAGTCACTGGTGCCCTGTTCCTGGAATAATCCCTGCACTGATGCTCTTCTGAACCATAAAGTAAACACAGGCCCTACCTCTTCCTGCAGTCGCTCCATCCGTGACCTTGTCTCTTGCAGAAGTCACATGTATAGTGCTGTTGCTGCCTGGGTGCCTGCTGGTGAAGTACATGTCCCCGGCCCTGAAACGATTGCTGAACTGGCGTCTACTGAATGTGAGGGCACTTGGCTGGCCCAGTACTAGAACTAACCCCTAAGGCATCACTGTCCCTCTTTGGCTTGAGGCCGAAGTCCTCCTCTGCAATCTGTGTGTCCATCAATATCTGATCGAATGTCGCATCACGACGACCCAAGGTGCGGGTGCACACGGCATGAATAAGTCCCCTATGGAACTTACGAGCCTTCTGTCCCTCATCCTGGATCAGATCGGAAGCGAACCTGCTAAGGTGGAAGAACTCTGCTGCATACTCGTCCATTGACGAGTTTTCCGGCACTAGACCCACAAACTGGCCCTCCAATACTGTGAAAGCCACGTCTGGGAAGAACTTCTCCTTGAAGAGCCGCCTGAAGTTCTCCTATGATATACCCTTCACTGACACCTGAGGGTCTGTCCGGAACCACATCAAAGCGATGTCAAAAAACTGGCTGGCCGCAGACGTCACCCAAAGTTCCCTCGGAACCTCTGCTAACTCCAGGCTCCTCTAGACGTCCTCCAACCAGTTGTCAGCATACAAGATACCTTCGGTACCCTTGAAGTCCTTCGGGTTCATCTTTCTGAAATCTAGACATGTACCAGGCCTCCTGACTCTGCTGCAGCTGAACTAGGGCACCCTGATATGTACCCGGGACTACCTTCTCAACTGCTGTCATCGCCAGCTGGTGGGAGTTTTCCATACTATGTCGCAGAACCTTTGTCTGACGGTGGGATGCGTCAGCCTGATGCTGCTGTGCCTCTGCCTGGGCCCTCTGGGTCTGCATCATCTGCTGCAGAAGGGCCATCATCTGCTATACATCTGTTGGTAGTGGAGGTGGCGGTCGAAAAGTCTCAGAAATGACTATGGACAGTCCCGCAGCTGGAGGTAGAAGACCTCCTGGAATAGTCGCTGCTACTCATGCCTGAAGGGCAGGAACTGAGGTGGCAGCTCCCTCGACTACTACTCCCGTAGCCGGAGGTGGAAGTCCTACTGGATCGGACCTCGCTGGAACAATACTAGATCCTGCTACCTGAGCACGAGTAAGCGGCATCCTAAGGATAGATTGAAACAAGGAGATCAATATGGCACATGATAAGGAAAATCAAGGAAGGACAATTAAATTCAGTTACCAGAAGAGTTGTCATGGCAATCAAAAGATCAGAGTTTTCCAAAAATGTGATTAGGTAACTCCTATCATATCCTAGATCCTATGTCCTAGTTGCAGGCTCGTAATTAGTACTCTAAGTCGAGCACCATTACGAGATCACACTAATTGCGACATCGACCTGCATGGGCCACCACAAAAACGTGTCACAACCCGCACCCTGAGGAAGGGCACGAGAACGTGGGTACGTCCAGCCTACGCCGCAGTATCAACGGTAGAACGCTGTATAGTTCGTCTATAACATCTAACATCTAACAACAATATGATATAAACATATCATCTCCGCACGGAGGTATAATATAATATCTCAATTCTATATCTCAATCACAAGTCTAGGAAAGATAGAGCATAATATAGAAAAAGAAGAATCTGAAATATAAATAGCGTTAACACACCACACAAAGTAGATGTCCAACACAAATAAATATAAGTCCTGAAATATAACTAAGTCTCAACTAACAATCAGAACAATCCGATACAAACTGAAAAAATACTAGACTAGACTAGGCACCCTCTACTGAGCTAGATGCTCCTCAGGCTCCTGAAGGTCACCTTCATGTGCCCCATAGAAGGTAGGGCAGTCATCATCATCATCTGTAATATTTTCAACAGGTCCAGTCAGGACAGGAGCGAGCACAATACATCTCACACAGTTCATAACATGTTAGGAAATATAAAGCATGCAAAAGAGTAAGATACATGAACTGTAAGAAGATGTACATAAAAACAAAAGAGAATTTATAACTGAAAATATATACAGAATAAGTAAAACTACAATACTAGTGATTTAAAGCACAATATGGTTATGTAAACGGCTTAGGTTGTACAATAACAATAGGTAGTTCCACCATACATGAGTGTATAATGGATACGCACAATAGTCGTACAATGAGATTTGATCACATAACCATTCCTACTCACCCTCCCTAATCAATACACAAGGATCCAATCCAGTTACGCTACCTTGTACAATAGTCTCCATGAAGCTCATATGATCATGAGAGTATAAGATGCACAATGAGTATACATGAATAGGGGTGTACAATAAATACAATATGTTCGTGAAACGCACATCACAGTATGTATCTGTTGAACACAATAGAGATAATATCGCAAGAGAAGATCCATATAGTACCAATCCATGATAACAATCGTGCCAGTATCAAGTAAAGTAATCTAGAGCAAGAATATAAGTCCTGACAAATATGAAATGATCAGAGAATGTACTCGCCTGTCACCCTGTATGACTGATATGAATGGATATCCGAACTGGTATCACAAAGTCCTATTTAGAGTAAAACAGGTTATGATATATTCAAAAATAAGGTAATTGAAGTGTATGATGCAATCTATATAATTTCTAAGTCAACTAGGTCAAAGTCAACTCTTGGTCAACTTTAGTCAATACTCTAGTAAACATGAAGTCAAACTAGGTCTACTAGTCCAATCTAGGTCAACCCTAGTCTAACTAAGTTAACACCAAGCCAAGCCTGTACCAAGCCTATGCCAAACTATATATCAATATCATATATACAATCAAAGACTTTACATTCAACAATCTATGTAGTTATCATATCTATATATATACATTACTAGTGTATATAGGCAAGCCTAAAGGAAAGCCTACCTATACCAATCCTATATAGAAAATATATAAACCAATCAAACACATACATATCTCATATATCATACAAATCAAACACAAATTTAGAGAGAGGGGAAAGGGAAAAACATGTGTGTGTGGGTGTGTATGTAGTGTCTATTTTCCATGTGTGTGTAACCTAGATATAGGGGTCAACATATGCATAAATGTGTATGTGTGAAAATTATATTGTCACAGTGAGTGTGTGACAGTGAGTGAAAAGAGAGAATGTGAAGAGTGTGTGTTAGTGTGAGGGTGAAGTCTGTGACAGGAAAACAGATGGTGGAGTGGAGAAACAGTATGAATGTGTCGAGTGTAGTGCACAGGAATGTGTGTACTATGAGTGTGTGTGTTTATGAATGTGTAGGTGACAGGAATAAGCAGGGTGGCCTGTGTGTGTGTGGTTGTGTGGACAGTGAGTGGCATGTGTGTAACAATATAAATCAAATCCAATTCCTAATCTATTCTCAGGTTTACACAATTGCTATCTCAGGATTTCATTTCCAGGTTTTAGGTGATGGAAATTTGTGTGGATACATGGCAATATCAGTGATTGTTAACATGTGTTTAGGAATGGGAATTCAAGTGACAGTCTTCATTGATAACTATCAGTTAATTCAAGGCCTAATCAATTGAAATCCATTTCCCTGTTTCGAATTGAACCCAAAACTCAGTTATTGCATTTCAAATCTCAGTTATATACAACATTCAAGGAACCATTTACTCAGTTTTAATTCACATTCAAGATCTCAGTTTTCTGTGAAAAAAAATTGGAAACATTATTAACATGTTCAGTGACAATTTCTAAGGTAGGAACCTAAATCAGTTGGACAAAACCCACTCGAACTAAACCCACATATGTAAATCTGATTTCTAACATTCATCATAATTCAAAATCTACATTTAAACTTCATAATTAACAATTTAAATATCATTTAAATTCTGAAAATGAAGAACTGAACATGGTATCAGTGAAAATTAGGAAAAACCCAAATTCGAATTTCAAAACATGGTAAAAACCCATGCAAAGGTTGGTAAACATTGAGTCTTGCATATACGTGTCAAACATGGTGTTTGTGTCCAAACAAGTGGACACAAACGTGTCCAAAACACTAATTTACACAGAATATGAAAATACTGCACAGGCAGCCTCGTGCACGTGTATGAGTCGGGCTAGGACACGACACACACATCCACAAGTGTCGTGCACGTGTCCATAGCTAGGGTAGGTCTATGTGTTCGTGTACACGTGTCTATTTCGTGTCCACGTGAGTCGTGTTGAGAGTTACACGTACGTATCAGTGAGGAAATTTCCTGCGTGTACAGTCTGTGTAAAACCCGTGCACTCACGATTTCTCACTCGACACGACACGACTCGACACGAAACTTTAGGGGAGTCTTGACAGACATTGCCCCTACCCCCGTGTCAAATTTAACGTGTCCATGTGTCGTGTGTAGGGAAAAATAGGGGTCGAGTAGCATGGTAGTACACGGGGGTGTCGTGCAGCGTGTTCGTGTCCATTTTGGACACGAACACGAGTCCAAATCGTGCTTAGTGTGATAGATTCGTGATCTACAATTAAAGATATAATTTTCTATTCAATTACTTTTTGAAATTAACACTATTTAATTCTAACAAATATTTCATCGAACACCTTGTTTAAAACACCGATACGTGTCCGATACGGAGACAAAATGGACACGAATTCCTACCAAACTTGGGCTACACCTAGGGGTCCCTAAATGAATGCATCCATGGAAAGAAATCGGGAATTTAATAGGGTTTGTAGGGTTTTACCTATTGAGTGTTCAAACTCAATTTAAAGAGCCTTGATTCGATGTCTCCCTCGACTTTCTACAGTTCAAACGTCCTCCAACCACGCTAGCTATCCTCCACAAGCCTCCTCTACTGTTGGGGATGATGATGCAATTGATTAGGATCAAATTGGACTTAATTTGGATTAATTTGGAGGAGTTTAGGGAAGAACAAGTAGGGCTTTTCTAGGTTTTGTAAAAGAGGCAATTATTTCTTAAGTGTGACACTTATAGGAGGGGGGTCATGTGTGGCTGTTCATCTAAGGAAACTAGGGTTTGTTTAGGTATAGGTGAGTGGCTAGGATCATTCCACCCAACTCCAAGCCTTCCTATTGGTTCTAGGCTTTCATTTCACAAATATCCTAAAAGAAAATATCCTACTTATAAATATCTAGATATTAATAATCATGTCATGACTAGGTTAAACTAATCAATCAAGGCTAATCTAGATTTAGGCTAAGTTTCTGTCACGACCTGCACCCTAGAGTAAGGGCACGAGACGTGGGTACGTCCAGCCTACGCCACAGTATCGACGGTAGAACGTTGTCCTAGGTCACAACATCTAACAATATAATGCTAAGCAGTTTATACTCCCCGAATGGGGGTGACATAGCAGAATATAAACTCAATCACAACTAAGGTAGAAAGCTAAGATAGAAGGAGCGATAGATAGATACTGTTGAAATAAAAGGAAATCCACAAGTACAAACAGAGAGTCTAAGTGTCTAACACATCACAAATCCCAAGTATCAAATATATACAGTCATCCAGAGAGTAATGTAAATGAAAACATCCTAATCTAGAGGAGTGTCGTCCACAGCTATAGGGTCCGGCTGCTAGTCCAAGTCACAGCTGTCATCTAAGGTAGCCCCATAATATGTAGGGCAGCCAGCCTCATCCTCATCCTCTGTAATATTCAACAGGTCCAGTCAGGACAGGAGCGAGCACAATACATCTCAACAAGTCATAGCAGGAAAGAAAATATAATCATGCTAGAGAATAAAATACAGAAAAAGTAAAGAATAGCATAATGTAAGAGAGAGACTGTAAGTAAATATCTATGATATATAAAAGAGAGACAGTGCTAGTGATTCTGAGTACAGGATAAACATGTGAATGGCTAGGGACTGATTCATGATTACACTACGGAATTGATTCATGATTACACTAGTTGGAATTATTCACATGTTCATTTATACTCCCCCATCCCCAATCAACACACAAGGATCCAGTCAAGTTATGTTAAGATTCATGATTATACTACATTGGCCATAAAGGGTGATTCATGAATTGATTCGTGAAGGCTCGGTGATCATGAGGGAACATGAGTCACTAGCTGATTCCCAAAGATTCATGATAATAGAAGCATGAGATACGTGATGTAAGTGAAACACACGAGACAAAAGTATCCGCTGCTCCCGAGAGGGATAACATCTCATAAAGGGATCCATATAATACTAATTCGTGTTACCAACGTGTCAGCATCAAGTAAGATAATCTAAAGCAGGAAATATAATCCTAAACAAGATATAAAATGATCAGAGAATGTACTCGCCTGCTATCTGGGTGTTCGGATGAAAAGTACTGTCCGAGGAGTAGTGTCTGGCTCCTATTTAGAACAGCACAAGTCACAACAAGTCTAAAATGATAACAAGATGTAATTTAATACATTCTACATGAATCTAGGTCAATCTAGACCAAAGTCAACTCTTGGTCAACTCTGGTCAACCCTAGAAGTCAAACTAGGTCAACTATGGTCAAACTAGGTCTAACAAGTCTAAACTAGTCTAACTAGTCTATTCTAGGCCTAATCAAGACTAAACAAGTCTAACTAAGCTCTCACTAGTCTAACAAACACACCATAGGCCAATACCACATATATACATATATCACTATTCACACATATGAATATATATATATATATATATATATATATATTTATTTATTTATTTATTTATTTATTTATATATATATATATATATATATATATATATATATATATATAAAAATATATATATATATATATATATATATATATATACACAATAGGAATATGCCTAGCACATTAGCTATCACACATATAGAAATACCCATATATGCTACTCTACCATTCACACATCACATTAGATTAGGCATACTCACATATAGAGATATATACATGGTATTTCATAAAGAGGGGATAACATGTTAGATGTGTGTGTGTGTGTGTGTGTGTCTAATGTTCATGCATATGTGTAGGTGAGAGTGTCAATAGGAATATGTGTGAACTAAACCATGATTTAATGTGTGTGGACTGGACCATGTGAAGGGATTTCATAAAACAGTGTGTTAACATTGTGTGTTCACAGAAAAAATATATGTGTTGTGTTCCAGTGTGTCATGTGAACCTGTGTGTAATCCAGTGAGTGTAGTGTACAGGTGACAGATATATGTACATTAGAGTGTGTGTATGGGACTGAGCTTCTCAGGAAATGTGTGAACTGTACATGTATGTGTGTGTGTTGGCAGGAATCCCAAAGACAGGAACATAAGTGCAGGAATCCAAGGACAGTGCATACAAGTCATTCCAGGTTTTAACAACAGTGAACATTAACTAGGAACTCAGATTTTAGGAACCGAATGACAGTGAATAACATATGTGTGGTTGTATGGCTAAGGTTGGCCTGTGCTCAGGTTTAACAAGTTTTGACAGTTCAAAGCAATGTAAATCCAACATTAGACAGTTAGTCATACTAAAAGACTTAACAGTTGATGAGGAAAATTAGTAGCAATTTCAAGACTTGAATCACTGTCATCACAACCTTGTAAACATTAGATTTAATCCCATTTAACTTTAAAACTGAAACTAACTCAGTGCTCAGATTATACTAACAATTTATAGGAAAAATTCGAAGAAGCTTATATAGCAATGGTTCTCATTCAATCCCAATTAATTTCCCCACATGAAACCAACATCCCAACACATAAACTCTAATATAACATGTATAAATTATATGTAAGTTATCATTGAAACTGGAATTAAACATTCGAATAGGGGTGATGTACTGATACTGCATTGTATCAGGAATGCTAGAATACCAATTCATGACTCAACCATTCTATGTAAATTCGATTATGTTAATCAACCAAAAACTGAGAATTGTATCCTAATCATGATATCTAATATGTACAACAAATAACTATAGCTAAATACATAGTATAAACATTTAGAATAAATAGGAAAACGAGAACAGTGCTTACACTGATACATGAAGTATCAGTCGGTTTAGGAATTTCCCAATCCACATTCGATTAACAATGTAATGATGAAATGTGTTTGCAAAAAAAAAAGTTGATCTTTATTTCACAAACTTTGTAATAAGATTATAATTTGAATTCTGGAAAAGTACAACTGTAGGAATCCGATCTGAAGATGATCGCTTTATCCTTGGACGATGTGAACTTTAAAGACAATAGCCTCTGAAGTTGAAGGCGATAGCCTCTGAAGAATGCAGCAACACTTGGGCAATAACTCCTGAACTCTCTGCTTTTGATTCTGATTTTTTTGATCTCTATGTGATCCCGCCTAGGAAGGACTTGAAACTCTATTTATAGAGTTCTAGAAATAACTAATTTTTAGTTATTCTGAATTGCGCATGATGGATTGCGCATGCATTGGACTGCGCAGACATCAGACTGTGCTGGCAGTTATTTGATCGTGGGCCAACTGTATTGGACACATGGCATCATTTGATTGAAATGTGCATGATCGTGTACAGACGGTTGCCACGTGGTGAGCAATCGATGGCATGCATACCACGTACAGAATTTTAGTTGTCTTGATGGACAGTGCCACATGAATTGTGCTAGCTTCAGATTGTGCTGAGTTGAACTGCGCTTCAAGTGGGCTCATAGACTGCGCTGGCTATACAGCTGTCCTCGAGCGCTGTGCTGTACGAGAAACGAACAGTTTCCTCGTTCTTCGGGCTGTCAGCTGTTAGAAGATCTGATTTCCTGTCAGGTAATGATGATGCGGCCATGTTAGCTAGCGCACTTGAAAGTGTACGCAGTTCAGTTTGCATAATTGAGATGTGCATAATCTGTCTCCTGTGCAATTCAATTGAAGGATGCATATTTTGATTTTTATTGTTTTGTTGATGGGTGCAACTTGATTTTTTTAGGACCTACAAGACCCCCTTTAAAGTTTTCGAAAGTTGAATTTATTCAAAGTTTTAAAATGCTTTGAATTTTGATTTTAAAATCAAGCTGCGCAAGTAATGACTTGTCTACACAATCGGAGGAATCAGCTCATATTTCTTCGGCGCAATCTGAGACGTCTGTTTACTTTCGAAAACTATAAATAGTTCTCATTCCTCTCTATGTTATTCTTTACTTGCTTCCAAACTTTTGAGAGAGAGAAAATTCTCGAGCCCATTCTAACTCTTCTTCTTCTTCCTCGTCGACACTAATGGCTCCGAAATGCTCCGTCGCCGAGAATGGCAAGGCCTCCGCTGAGTCTTCGGCTCGGGCTGCGCCGTGTATTTCTCGACATGAAATCGCCCATCCCGTACTGCAAGGTAGTGATTGATCAAAAACCTTTTTTAGGGTTTTTTGACACTGTTGATCCTTCAAACCAATCTCTTTTTAGAGATTTGGTTATATCGTGCCGCCCTGTTTAGGGTTTCGGTTGCACAAACCCAATAGTCTTTATTTTTATGAAGACTATTTTCTTGCGCAATCGGTTGAAAAGCGCTTGCAAAAGTCAGCGCACTCTATCGATTTGTGCAAGTCTATCCAGCACAAACTGTTGCGTTGCGCAAGCTTGTTAGCTCAATCTGATGGCTTGCGCAAGTGAAATATGTTGGCGCAACTGGATAGTTTGCGCACGTAGGCTGTATTAGCGTAATTTGATGCTATGCACCCAGTGCAATCTGATGCTTGCGTACTTTGCTGAATTTTTGAACAGACTTCTTTGTTTTGACATGTACTGAATTCTGTCTTTCTGTTTGATGCAGTTAATATCAGAGAGGTCCCATATTATGAAATCTTTGCAGGAACCCTTGTTGAACCAGAGTTTAAGGAAAATTTGTCCCATGTAATATTTCTCTAATATGCTCTGCCATCTTCCCGTCAAGCCATCTTAGTTGCACAAGACAATGAAACTTTATTAAGTCTGATGAACGGGCAGCCCCTGCAGACTGTCGATGCCATTATTCACAAGAAACCCCTGTTTCTATTTAGTGAGGCTATTGAGAAGTGTTCTCAGCCAAGGCCTCGAGTCGAACAGAGACTCCTTCAGAGGGCTGATAAAAGGATACTCTTGCCTGAGATCTCCAGGTGCCTTCCCTTAGCTCGCTATGCTCATACGAGTTATCCCAGGAGAATAGACTGGGATATCACTTCCCTCCAACAAGCCAGAACAGGGAACATCTGTGTAAAGAAAGGGCCGAATAATAAGGACCTGTTCTACAGCTCTTCTAAGCATCATAGCTCACTGCTCAGAGGATTGAAGCCTGGTTGCATTCCGCCAGAGAATTCTTCTCTGCTACTACTGGTTAGAACACCGATCCTCGCAAACGAGTTTGCGAAGGTTGAAGGAAGATACCCAGATTAGGACATCCGTCTGACAGGTCTGGTGAACCCAGATCACAAAAGATGGAGTTGTATAGCCAATTGGATATTGGTTCAGTTTGAAGAAAAGCTCAAGGAGATTGAGCTATACCAGCCACTATTCTCTACTGTATACGGCTTTCATCCCAACCCTCATCTGTTCCTTGCTTTGGTAGAGAGGTATAACTTCAGGACAAGGACCTTCATGACACCCTGTGGAGAAATTGGACTTGCTCTTTATGAGATGAAATATATCTCGAGCTTGCCAATGGGGGAATTCCCCTATGAGGAATTTGTCCCAACAAATGATGAGTTAGACCGACTTCGTCGAGAAAACGCTGAGATGGTGGACGTTTTTGAAGAACTGTTGTGCCATTATAAGATCTGCTCTTTATATTACAAGAGTGGTTCTTCTGGTACTTGCTACTCATCGAAGTGGTTGTCTTATCTCTTTCTTAACCACATTATAGAGAAGAAGACGAAGGATCATGATAAGTGTAACCCTAGCTTCTTCAGACCACTCAGCCACAGTGAGGTGATTGGTTTGATGGAAGAGAACAAAGAAATGGACATCAAGGTTGATGATGAACTTCAATATCCTCCTTTTAAGACAGGAGATATTATTAAAAGTTTCATAAGACTGGGCTATAGGTCCATGTCCAAGGAAGCCCAGTTGGCGGGTTTTCTCACATACTGGCTTCGATGATTCGTCGTCCCCGGAGCCAGTGCCGTCGATCGCTTCCACCGCGGCGTGCTCTTTGCTGCTGTCCGGTTAGTCTTTGGCTACCGGATGGATCTGCTATCGGCGATGACCTGCAGAATAAACGCTGGTCTTCGTCTTTTTGTTGAATCAATGCTCAAATGGAAGGGCGAGAAGGGGAACTTCCCTCGGCTGGAGCTGCCCTATACTTATTTGTTCGGATGGTTGCTTCTGCACCATCCATCATTGATGAACCCTGATATGGGGGCAGTCGGCGGTAGCTACCTGCGGAGATTCTCCCGGGGTAAATGGATATATAACAGTCTGAGAGATTGCAGACGGGCTTTGAATCTTAGAAAAGGGTGGAATTTCTACTGTGTTCCCCCTCCAACAGGCTATGAACATATGATAACAAATCTGGTTGATCTAGGGAGGCAGCCTCTAGGTCGTACAGTATTTGAGTGGCTAAAGACGATCCTGCCATCATATTTGGTTTACAGATTTGAAGAAGAATGTTACCTGGAACCGTATCTTCCAAGCCGTTTTACACGGCAATTTGGCTATGACCAATTCCACGTAGGCAATGCTGTAACTTGCCTACAAGGAAAAGATTATCTGATTGATGGCGCCAGGGCTTGGGCTTATTATAACGCTCGAGACACAAGAGCAATGTTCTCGATGCCAACCAAAAGCGATCACGGCCCCAGGATGTTATACATATATTCGCTTTTTTATACATCAGCGAATACGTTCGCCGAAAACTTCAACCTGGTAGATAGCTTCACGACAGCGACGCGTTTGAAGAAGGGAGCAACTGTTATATCAGCTCCAGGAAATGATGAGGAGCATGAGCCGGTGGATGACCCGTTGGAAGCCTCAAGGGAAGCTAACTTCCCTGAAGAGGTCAACGAACCACTGCAAATTTCTTTGAAAGTTGTCAAGTCTCCAGCCAGGGAGAGGAAGAGAAGGATTGACGAACCTTCTTCTCCGATTGCAAAGAAGAAACTTATCTTGGAGCCATCAGAGAAAGTTACCACCAGGTCACAATCTCGGCAACTGGCCGAATCGACCCAAAGAGAAGAAGCAACTACGCCGACCTCTCTTCCAAGGCAGGTCAATGTAGTAGACGTAGAGAGTCCAGAGAGACCTCTATATAGAAAGAAACTGGTCTCTAGAAGAAAGAAAGTGGTCTCTCCTCCGAGACAAATCTTGTCTTCGGTGGTGGCTAGCACTGCTGCTGTAATCACCATGTCATCTCCTACACCTGCCCCTGAGTCTAGGCAGGAAACTCCTAGTCCAGATCAGAGGGACGAGACTGAACAGAGGGAGGAGGCCGAACAGAGGGATGAGGCTGCAGAGCCTAGAGAAGACATTGTGGAGAGGGAGCATGAAGTTTTGCAATCTCCTTTACTGGCGGTGGAAACTACCCAGCTTCCTACTACACCAGGAACACTCTGCGAAGAAGAGGATCGCTTAATGATTGATGCATTGAATGATTGCGACTTCGGTCTGCAGGATGATGTTGATCAGGCCATTGCAACTGCCAGCGAGGAAGCACCAGAAAATAGTATAAGCAATGAAGATACATCAACAGAAGCTGTTGATGATACTTTAAATCAAGAAGAGGACATTGATGTCCATATATCTCCCGAAGCTGTTGACGACACACTAGATCCTGAAAAGGATGTTGAGGTGGATGTGTCTCCTGAAAAGAATGTGGGTGAGAAAGTAATGCCGAAGGAAACTACTACCGCTGATCCCAAAGGTATTGAATAAAATTATAAATCTTCTTTTCATAGATTAATGGCTGACATCTCTATTTTTGATCCATGTAGATATCGAATCATCTCCAATTCCTCCTTGTACTGATATGGTGCCAATAACAGCAATAGCTAGTAGTAGCCGACATCTGTCGGGCGGCTCCGAGGCAGGTAGTAGCCAGGCAGTGATGTCTGAGGCTACTTCTGCTAGGTTGGAATCTGTGCCAGCAGACGACAGACCAGTTACTGGACCAAACCATGGTAAGATTGCTTTTACTTTTGATCCTTTTTAACAGTTGCAAATGACAGGCAAAATAACAATATTTAATTTTGCAGAGGAACAACTGGGAGGAGCAACCAGCTCTACTTTAGCTCCCTTGTTTAAAGAACCCTCCATTCAAGTGCAAGAAGCTGAAGGTCCTGCTGCTTCATCGTCAACGGGAGTAGCTGCTACTCCTGGTGCCCTGTCCACTAATCGATTTGTCATTAGCTCCTTCACCAACTTTTTCTTTAATTCGTTGGGACCCTTAATAGATAGGGTGATAGAGAAAGAAGAGGCTGATTTCTCCACAGTTAGAGGTCCAACCTCTTATTTGGTTAATGTTATCCGTAGTCAAAGCGACGAAGCTCAGGTTACTTTTCTTGATCATATATTAGATGAGCTGGAGGAATCGGTGAGGGTCTACAAAGAACTTAATAGGGGGGAAGTGGAGCCCTTAGTGCAGGCCGAATTTGAAAAGATGTCTCAAGAGGCTGCGGTGGTGAAAGTTAATTTCCAAGTTCTCTTGGATACTTTCACTGCCAAGTCCGCTGAGTATAACTCCAAAGTGGAAACAGTAGCATCTGTTGCTGAAGAGAAGAAAAAGAGAGTTGCTGAACTGCAAGCAGAATCTGCCCGTCTTCAGGAAGAGCTGAGACTTGTTCAACTAGCTCTGGAAGATGAGGCCACCCAACATCAGGCTGCAATTCAACAACTGGGTGTTCTGACTCAAAAAAAGAGATGAGTATGCCGCAGCTCATCAAGCTAAAATCACTCACAAACTGGTAACCTTGCCAACCTTCGATGATAAATCTGGGATGGAGGAAGCTAGAAAGCGAGTGATGGACCCTCATGAGGAGCGACTGCAAAATTTTAAAGCAGAAGATGACCAACTTGATGACACCGCCGGCCGAATAGAAAGATTCTTTGTATCTTCTTGTTTTTGTGATATTTATCTTTGTAATGTCTTTCAACTTTGATCAATAAAAAGACATTTTTTTGTGGCTCTATTATTTATTGCATATCTTATTCAGATATAAATAATAGCGATAGAAAATATATTCAGAGGTGCAAGACATGATATATTTCTTGATTTTTAGAAAATAATTATATTCATTATATCTGCTCAGAGGTAATGTGGACATGGCAGAAAATAATTTGTTGAATATCATTATTTCAATAGACAACTTAATCAAGGATGACTAGTTGCTGATGTGGATGATTAGATAAATGAACGAAAATGAATCGTCAAAATGTGTGAACGAAATGAATCGTCGGGATAAACGGATGAACCGTCAAATGAATTGAATGAATGGATGAACTGTCGGATGAATTGAATGAACGGATGAACCGTCAGATGGATGGAATGAACGGGTGAACCGTCGGATGAATTGAATGAACGGGTGAACCGTCGGATGAATGTGTCGCTTCGTTGTTTTAAGAATCTCCGCCTATAAATAGGACAGAAATTAGATAGAATGATCGCTTTCACTTTTCAACATAAAGATGTCGTCTAGAGATGCATCCAAGAAAGTTGAGATTGCCCCGAAGGTTGAAGAACTCCCGGAAGAACGTCCAACCGATCCTAACCAGCCAAAGCAGATAGAAGCGGGCGAAGGTTCATCTGCACCCAAGCCACCAAGGGACATCCTGGACTTCTTGCTTGAACCAGGGATGCCGAAAGAAGAAGAGGCCATGAGGATGGCTGATTGCAAGTTTCTGGTGGGTTCGAGCAAGGATGTTCTCGGCTCTTTTGCCGATTATGTCTTTGATAAGGACGGCAGTGGCCCACGTCCCAATTTTGAAAAGGATGATAGTAATCTTCCTTGATATTATGTACTATCATTCATGATGAAATAAAATCAAATTTTATTTATGAACTTGTCTGATAATTACAAGCACTCTCTTTTATATTTATACATAATACTTTTTAAGGAACTTGTCATTGATAGGCATCATTGTAACTCGACCATCCAATTCTGTGAGTTGATAGGCTCCATTTGAGAAGACTTTGCTCATGATATATGGACCTTCCCACTTTGCATCGAATTTTCCTTTGCTCATGATATATGGACCTTCTTACTTTGTATCGAATTTTCCTTTGCTCATGTGAGTCATAGTCATGGGACGTCTGACTGTTAAAACGAGCTCTCCTTTCTGAAAGGCTCTAACTTTAACTTTGTGGTTGAAAGTCTTCGAAATACGGGCTTGATATAACTCAATATGCTGTTGAGCCATTAATCGCTTTTCGTCGAGCGCTTCTAATTCTTGAAGTCGAAGAAGATCACTGTTCTCTGTAGTGAGCTCATTAGCGATGGCAATCCTTAAGGATGGGATTTGAAGTTCCAGGGATAGAACAGCTTCACAACCATACACCAGAGAAAAGGGTGTACAGCCTATGGGGTTGCGGACCATAGTACGGTAGGTCCAAAGATATTCGCCAAGCTTTTCACTCCAATTCCGTTTGTTAGTAGATACAAACTTCTTAAGGAGTTTGATAATAGTCTTGTTGATGGCTTCAGCCAAGCCATTAGCGGCAGGATTGTAAATATAATGCGAGGGAAATGACTTGATTTCCGAGTGGTATATGCCATACCACGTATGCGATGAGTGACTCGATTCCGAGTGGTATATGGTATACCACTTGTGCGATGAATTGCATCGACGCGTTGTGAGAATTGCGGAAGGTTTGTCCACAACGGACATGAGAGTACCGAGACTCGATTAGAAATTTGTGTGACGGTATGTTGATGCAATTGTTCTTCGAAAATCGGTTGGGACGATAAGGCGAGACTCGTATCAATGAATGATACGTCAGACAGAACTTATAAGTCGGTCGGACGACCGAGACTAGCGGAACGATTTTGCCTTGAAGCAATAATCGGATCGACGGGAAAGGAAAACTCGAACTTACAAATGAGTCGCACGACTTGCGATCTCGATAGAAATGTTGGGCGAGGCGAATCGAATCGCACGACTTGCGATCTCGATAGAAATGTTAGGGAGTGCTGAAAATAGTTGTTATAGGAATATTTTTGGTCATTTTCAGCAGAATGACCAAAATATCCATCAAACGGATAGAAAACGGCCACTAAAAAGGGAGTATTTCGGTCAAAATATTCCATAACAACCAATTATTTTTGAAAATTTGGGTCAAACCAGATCTAAACCGGACTTCGATCAGGTTGGAGGACCGGAGGGTGTGCTGAAACGGTTCAGACCGGTTTTCAAATCGGACCGAACTTTGGACCGAAAATGCGGACCCAGTCCGGATTCGTTACATGTATGGGCCGAGCCGGATCGGTTTGTTGTCTGGATCAAAGCTGACGCAGACCAACGTTGGCCGGGCCGGTTCCAGACCAAGTTCCAGGCCGTCTGGCCCATTATAGACCTTTGATAAAACACTTGTTGAAAACAATCAGCAAGAGCAGCAGGTATGCTAAAAAGAAGCAGCTTCCTCTCTCCCTCTCACCTTTCTTCCAAAATTTCCACCCAAACCTCCTCCTCCTCATCTTCTTGTTCCCAACTCTCCGACGTCCTCCTCGCTGCCTCCCTCACGAAATCCCTCTCCTCTCCCAAACCCAATAATAATAATACTGACGTTGTCCCTCTCCCTCTCCCTGACTCCGTGCTTGTCCAGCTCCTCCGCCACCCCTCTCTGACTCCTTCCACGAAGCTTTCCCTCTTCGCCAATTCTTCGAACACCACCAACAACAGCATCTCCTCCTCCTCCGCACTCCTCTTCTCCCTCTCCCGCTCTTCCCCCCGCCACCTCCTCCCAGCCCTCCGCCTCTCCAGCACCCTCTCCCCTTCCGCTTTCCGCACCGCACTCGACTCCCTCCTCCGCTCCTCCCGCTTCGACGACGCCATCGCAGCTCTCGACCTCGCCCACCGCAGCCATCCCCATCTCCTCACCCCTCACACCTACTCCTCCGTCGTCCTCGCCCTCCTCCGCAAGTCCCACCTCCCCCTCGCCCTCTCCCTCTTCCGCACCATCCTCCTCTCCTCCCCTCCCTACCCCACCCACCTCTCCACCAACACCCTCCTCCTCTCCCTCCTCAAGTCCGACCTCCGCGACGACTTCCGCCACCTGTTCGACCAGCTCTCCCAAAGAGGATACCCCTTCGACCTATGCGGCCACAACATCCTCATCCACGCCTTCGGCCTATGGGGCCACCTCGCCCTCGCCCTCTCCCTCTTCAAGCGCATCGACTCCCCCGACCACTGCACCTACAACTCCCTCCTCAAGGCCCTCTGCTCCAACGGAAAGCTCAAGGACGCCCTCAGAGCCTACGAGGACATGAAGGAGTACGGCCACGAGCCCGACCGCTTCACCTACCGGACCCTCATCCACGGCTGCGTCAAGTCCTACCTAGTCGACGACGCCATGCGGCTCTTCCAGGAGATGGAGTACAACAACAACAACAATGTAGTGAAGGCGAATACCGTTGTCTACAACGCTTTGCTGGATGGACTCCTCAAGGTCGGGAAGCTGACCGAGGCCTGCCGCTTCTTTGAGAAGATGGTCTCCGACGGAGTTCGCGCGTCCAGCTGCTCGTTCAACATACTGATCGACGGTTTGTTCAAGAACGGACGGGCGGCTGCTGGCTTCGCCCTGTTTTGCGATCTGAAGAAGAAAGGTCGGCTCGTCGACGCCATCTCCTTTAGCATCGTAGTGTCGAATTTGTCTAGGGAGGGAAGGGTGGCGGAGGCTCTTGATCTGGTGAAGGAGATGGAAGGGAGAGGGTTTGTTGTGGATCTGGTGACGATAACTTCGATCCTTATTGGCCTGCACAAGATTGGGAGATGGGATATGGCCGAGCGGCTGGTGAAGCACGTGAGGGATAACGCTCTGCTGCCGAATGTTCTCAGGTGGAAAGATGATATGGAGGCTTCCTTGCAGAGTCCTCAGGACAAGGGGAAGGACTACACTCCGCTCTTCCCGTCTGTAGGGAGTTTGGATGATATCATGAGTTGGACTAATCTATTGTCACCCGGAGAAGAAGAAGAAGATAGGGAAGGCCACAATTCATCGGATGGTGAAAGGAAAGATGAATGGTCATTGTCGCCTTACTTGGACCGGCTTGCTAATAAGTCGGACCCTTCTGATGACAGCTCTTGGATGTTTTCTGCGAGCAGAGGAAAGAGGGTTCAAGATAAAGGAATCAAGTCGTTCGATGTCGACATGGTGAATACATACCTGTCAATATTTCTAGCAAAAGGGAAGCTCAGCAGAGCTTGCAAGTTGTTCGAGATATTCAGCTCGTTCGGAACGGACCCCGTGAGCTATACTTATAATTCTTTGATGAGCGCCTTCATAAAGAAGGGGTATATGAAGGAAGCTTGGGGTATCCTTCAGGAGATAGGTGACAAGCATTGTCCTGCTGATGTTGCGACTTACAATCTGATAATCCAAGGGTTGGGGAAGATGGGGAAGGCTGATCTCGGTACCAACGTTCTCGACCGAATGTTGAAGAAGGGCGGGTATCTCGACATTGTCATGTACAACACTTTGCTTCATGCTTTAGGGAAAGCGGGGATGATGGATGAAGTGAACACATTGTTTGATAAGATGACGGGAAGCGGAATTAACCCGGATGTCGTAACTTATAATACACTTATAGAGGTTCATGCCAAGGCAGGACATGTTAAGGAGGCATATAAATTCTTGAGGAAAATGTTAGCTGCAGGGTGCTCCCCGAACCATGTCACTGATACAATTCTTGACTTCCTTGAGAAGGAGGTTGAGCAGATGAGGCTCCGACAGGCATCCATGAGACGTGAAGAGGAGCTTGACACCAACAGGCATCCATGAGACGTGAAGAGGAGCTTGACACCAACAGATGATTTTATACCGGACTGATCAGATGTAAGTGTGAAATTTGAATTTATGTGGTCTATAAGGTTCAGGATGGTAACCAGTCTGACCTGACAAGACCATTTAGGCCTGGTTTGGTATTGCTGCTGCTTTTCAGAAAGCAAAAGCAGCTTTTGAAAACATCTCTCCTCTGCATTTAAAAGATGTCTAAAAATGACTAGCTCGCCGTAGAAGAAAAGCAAAAGCAACATTACCAAACAGCTTTTGCTGCTTGGTAAAATGGGTTGGTTACGCCATCAATAGTCATATTCTCTGGTTATACTTGTTGTGCCAAGTATGGTCAGAGAGCGTAATTTTGGTTAAGTAGACGGGACATATACATCTTCGTATTCCTTTTTTTTTACCTCTAGTTATATATTTTATGTCTTATGTTGTGCCTTTGTCCAATACAAACTATTAAATAAATGGGTCAGGTCACATTTTTTGTAGGGTTTGGCCTTATCCTAATCTAGTAAGCCTTGAATGGGTTCAATATTGACAGCTATGTATTCACCATGTCGACATCAAAAGACTAGATTCCTTAGCCTAATGTGAGGTAATGAGCACAGTAGGACAAATATGTTCAACTGGTAGTGTGACGGAGAATGGACTAAAGGTGGTATGTGTGAAAGAAAAAGTTAGCACTTCCCTCCTCATGAATTGAAATGCTTGGATATCTCCCTCAAGGAAGAAAGTGGAAGGGATGGTCTGAGATAATATGGATATAAACTTTTAAGGTTAATGTGCGTACACTGATACCATGCTTAACTCATAAGTGTACAATGAGTAAACCCAATAGTTAGTCAGGTGCTTGATTGCTATGGTTATATAGTTGGTTTCTGCTGTATTTGAATGCTTTTAGTCTTTTTCTTTTTTACAATAGCAAAAGTTCCAGGAACTTCTATGATCCTGTACGAAGTCCCTCTTGCATCTATTTCCAAAACATTCACTAGCTCTTTCTGGAGATCCTCCAACATACTATGTGAATCTTTCTGGCATCTGCACGTGTCTGTTCTAAATCTCCACATGCCTTTCATAGATTGATGGGATTAAGGACCCTATCATAGTTACTAGGTCATCCTAACTTCAATACTATTATAAGCAACACAGCTCACCTTTGGGTACATCCTGGCCATAAAGCAGAAGGCACCTATATAGGCCTGTCACATAAAAGTTCAGATTTAAGCACTCTTCACTCCCAGTCTTCAGCAAACTGAGGTATCTTCAATACTATTGGCTGCTGTGTTTGATTGCTCTCTCTCCCTTAAGGTGACTCGGTTTCCAAGACAAAGTAGGTTCACAGTTTCGGTATCGGAATCGGTATCGGACTATTCCCATGAGTATTGGTATCGGCGATATCTGTAGTATCGGCAGTTTCGGATTGGTGTATCGGATTTTTTGGTATTGGAAAACAAATAATTATTAATAAATTATTTACATTTAAAAACATATATTTTATACATTTAGGTATAATTTTAAGTATTTTCAGTGTTATTTCTTAGGAGTTTTGAAATTAAACGAAATATTAGTCACCCTTACCAATTGATTTACATACAATTGATTGATTTTCTTCTTTTACATGCTTTTACAACCTTATTATGCTTTAAACCCTTGTTGATTTGTTTTTTTCGTTTAATTTTCTTTGCCGAATTGACCGAAGAAGAGACCCTCAATGTCAGTATCGGTCAGTATCGAGTATCGGGTATCGGTCGGTATCGGATCGGGACATGCCAAACCGTATCGGTATCGGCCGTATCGGATCGGTATCGGTCGATACTTTAGACCATATATATATATATATATATATATATATATATATATATATAGTTTAGCATGTCCCGATCGGATACCGATTATAGATAAGCATTCCACTATCCCTTTGACTGACCACCCATCTTGAGGATTCATGCCCCAAAATTTACACAACTCAATATCTTTCCCTTGACCCACACTCTTTCTGTTGCAAGTAAACCCATTAACACATGAACATCTCTTGGCGATCCTCTGCAGTAACCATTTTGCCCTGACAGCTTCCTTATTGAAAATTCTCCTATTTTTCTTCCTACCAGATAAATCCCAAATTGTAGGATTGATAATGTGTCTGTCTGCCATTCTTACTTGCTGCTGCACATCTCTAATAGTATTTAGGTCTTTATTTGCATCAATTTTTATAGAATAGACAATAGGACCCAACTTCTGCTACATAGCTACATCTAAACAACAACTGAGTCAAGGATTCATCAGCTTGTCTACAAAAGCAGCACCGACTGTCCACCATTGTTCTATGTTGCATCAATTTATCTTTTGTTTGTAGCCTGCCCTTAATAGATCTAAATGTACAACTATGACATTTTACGACAGTGCCTGAGGACCATAATGCATCACCCTCTCCACCTCCATCTGAACCCGCCTAGCCAGTCTATAGGCTGACTTGAAGAGAGAACTCTCCAGAATTTTTGTAGGTCCATACCCAATAATCAGAGTGCGTTTCTCTATCATTAGTATTTAGCCACTTTCTCTGCCGTAGGGGTTGTTATCCTTGCTGCTGTTGGATTCCAATTCCCGTTATTTATGATGGCTGACAGAAGTCCTCATTATAAATAGTAAATGCCTGCTACCCAAACCTCTCAACGAGTCTTCCTTGTTCCAGCCATGGATCAAACTAGGGCTGCAAATGAGCCAAGCCGTTCGCGAGCTGCTCGTAGCTCGGCTCGATAAAAACTCGTTTGAGCTTGGGTTGTTTAGTAAACAAGCTGAGCTCAAGCTTTATTTTTGAGCTCGTTTAATAAACGAGCCAAGCTCAAGCTTAGAAATACTTGGCTCGATTGAGCTCGCGAGCTGGCTCGTTTATGAGCTTGCGAGCTGCTCGTTTAGAAGCTCGTTTGTTCTTTGTTGAATTATATATATATATATATATATATATATATATATATATATATATATATAGAAAATATATATATATATATATATATATATATATATATATATATATATATATATATATATATATATATATGGTTGTGTGTATTATATATTTATGTCCTTAATAAGTGACATTAAGGAACTTTTTGAAATTAATTTTTTTAAATAAATTGTTAATATTTTAGATACTTGAATTCAAATCTAACTAGCTTGAAATCAAGATCGTTAAGCTTGAAATCAGGCTTAACGAGCTTGAAATAAAGTTGAGCGACAAGCTTGATTTCAAGCTTAGCCAAGCTCGAGCTCAAACCAAGCCAAGCTCAAGCTTGTTATAAACAAGCTCGAGCCAAGCTAAAGCTTCAAAATAAAAAAGTTATCAAGCTCGAGCTCGAGTTTGAATAATTCTAGTCAAGCCAAGCTCAAGCTTGCAAAAGCTTTGCTCGACTCGGCTCGTTTGCAGCCCTAGATCAAACCACATGGCCGTTCATCTACCATTCACAATAATCCTCCTGATTGCAGTCAACATAAGTTCCCTGACTCCCAAGATACCCTTCCAGGTTATATAAGAATTAGTATCCACTTGAATAACCCAAAAGTTCTTGTCTTTGATATACTTATTCCCCATCCACAACTCCAGAGGCTATAGTTAGTAAGGAAATTCCATGCTCTTTTAATCTAAAGTCCAGTCATCAAGTCATTCAGATTCCTACTGCACAACCCTCCTTCAGCTCTAGGCTTAGCAAGCTTTTCCCATCTGATGGTGTGCTCTGCTGAGCTCCATAAGAACTTAGCACATATGGCATGGATTCTACCAATAATTATATTGAGGAGCTTAAAAACTTGCAGCCAATACATGGCTATATTGTTGATAGCTGATTTAATCAGCTCCATTCTGTCAGCATATGGTAGAAGCTTGGATTTCCAGCCCTCCATCCTCTTTCTGCAAACTTCAATTAACTTTGCTTCACCTGTGTATCAATAGCTTTGTTGGAGAGAGGAATACCCAAATAAGTCAATGGCAATTTACCTTCCTCGATGCCTATCAACTGACTTGCCACGATCAGAGCTTTGTTCTTACAAATGTTTGCTTTGTTCTCACAATGGTTGCTGTAGAAGATCTTACTTTTCATAGCATTCATTTCCAACCCAATCATCTGCCCTAATTTTACAAAAGTTACCATTTCAATCACTATGGATTCAACAATGCAAGATAATATGTCTGACCTTCCTCTGAAGTGGAGAGAACCTTCCTGCTGCCGCATCTATATCTACCATCTAGTAGGGTACACATGCATGGCTATAGCAAATAGATAAGGGGACAATGCGTCACCTTGCCTTAGTTCTTTGCTGCTTGAATAAATCCTTGAGTTATGACCGTCTATCTATCACGATAGAAAAAGATGGGAATGCGATGCATTCTTGAATTAGCTTCGCCCAATGAGAATTAAGGTCCATGCAGCTCAAGATATGACAAATAAACTCTCTATTAACAATATCATAAGTTTTCCTGATATCAATTTTGATACAACATTTGCCCCTTCCTTTCTTATCAAAGTCTCTGATCAACTCACGAGCTAGCATTATATTATCCCCTATATGTCTTCCTTTTAATAAAGGCAAATTGGCTAGGAGATATAAGCTCCCTGAAGATGTCATCAAGTCTACTTCACATGACCTTTGTAATAATCTTGTAACAAAATTACAACATGAATTGGTCTAAACTCCACGCTAGTTGCACCCTCCACCTTAGGGGAAAGTGTTATGAAGGTGTGATTCATTTGCTTTAGGAGTCTTCCTTCAGTAAAGAAGTTTATTTCAGCTCCCCTGATATCTCCTTTGAGTTGGCACCAATGTAGTTTGAAATTTTTGGCTGTAAACCCATCACGCCCAGAGGCCTCATTTATACCAGCTTCATCAATAATTCTTTTGACCACCTCCTCTTTAATTCCTTGTAGCAGTAATTGATTAGCATGCTGTAATTAGCCTTCTAGGGACTATAGCAGGAAACTCTTTGAGATTAGTATTGATAAGCGTACAATTCTCTTCATAGTACATTAGTATCTGTTCTTTCAAGTGTACATTTGGAGTAGCCTGATTCTGATTCCCCTACAATCAATAGCTTGCCATCTATTGTTGATCACCCTTCTTGTCTTAATAGAGTTATAGAAAAACTTATATATAGGAGTGATCGGAATCCCCGTTCTTAAGCATCCCTCCATGTTCCCCGAAATAGCAGTCGTCGGATTATATTTTTTGACCGTTCAGATTAGATTCTTAAATTGTCCAATTTTTTGCGAGATTTTGATCTAATCTGAACGGTAAAAACAATACAAATCTACGACTGCTATTTCGGAGAACATGGGAGATGCTTAAGAGTGGGGATTCTGATTCCTCCTTATATATATATATATATATATATATATATATATATATATATATATATATATACAGGCTCCTTCAGGTACGGTACAATATTTTACGGGAAAATACGGGATGGCAAAGTCACGGACGGGTGAGTTTTGATCATTGGGAGCTGAGTCCTTGTTGCTGCCCATTACATGTTCACTCTCCCTCTCTCATTATTACTATTCCTTCCCATTCTTCAGCCCTCTCTCATTATTACTATTCCTTCCCATTCTTCAGCTCTTTTTTTTGCTTTCCTCATTCTCTAGTCTCCTTCGGAGATAGAAACTTCGGGAAAAAAATTTCGGAAGAGAGCACGACACTTAGCTTGGCGACACACCGGCGAACATGGGTGGCGGCGAGGAGGGTGGTGTGTAATGCCCCGCTCCGCACGGCGCATTACGCTGAGACGTTGACTCAACGAGTCGCGTTGACCGAATAAAATGTATCGATGCGAATTGATACGAGAGTTACGTTGTCCCGAGCAATGCAACGAACTAAGTCGATGTGAAGAGTTGCCTTGTCCCAAAGAATGCATCGAGCTGAATATATGCCAAAAGCGTCGCGTTGTCCCGAAGGATAAGTGCGTTGAATCGGCTCGAAGATTCTAAGAAATCGAATTGACCAAGGCGCAAGTCCGAATCGATGCAAGTATTGATTTTAGTTGGTTTCATGTGCAGGCTATACGTTTACGCTAAAATATTAGAGGTCGACATTCTGCCTTATTCAGTAAGGGGTCCGCGAAACCAAATCGTAGCCTCGCAACGGGCTGAGACTTGGGCACGGTAAGCCAAATCAGACGTATAATTCAATGAAGCACGAAGTGCTCAAATGGCTAAGTCAGGAGAGTGGCCGTGCAACGAAGTTATGAAATCGAGCCGCATCGGCTCGGCGAAACGACAAAGCGTATCGACTCAAAGTGGGAGGATTGACTCTTCTTTTTACTCCTTCATGCCTAAGTCAGAATATATCATTGTATGCTAAGTTAACCTATCGACGCCACGTGCGTGGTCCGATCGGAAGATAAATCGTAGTGTATGTCGAACACTAGTTAGAACAATTGAAATGAAACGTGCAGCATATGCATGAGTCACTATGGGATATTGGATATTGCAAAGGAGAGCGCCTCGGTGCGCAAGCCGCAAGAACATGGGATAACTGTATTCGACGAGTGCCTTAGTGCACGAACCATTCCGTGCCTTCGCGCACGAGTTAGAAAGGCTAGAACATTGAAAGACAATAGGCGAGCGCCCTAGCGTGCAAGCCCCGAACATTGAACACTAAGTTATAGAACATGGAAATACGGCTTCGATGCGTGCAGCAAGTGCACGACGCGAAGGAGAGATGAAAAATGTGTCGAAACGTGCCTACGTGCACGAGATCATAAAAGATGGCTTCGTTGCGAAAGAATACAGTTGTGGCATGAATGTGGAGGAACTGTCAGATATGACATGATGCCTCGAAAGGTATTCGGGACCTTCGGGTCGTTCGGTTGACGAACATTGAGTTGAGGCATGATGCCATTGAACATTGAAACGAAGTATGAAACGTAAGAACATAGAAAGTTAACAGAAGAAATACGAGATGATAAAGTCTGAGTCTTGAACTCAAGACTATGCTTGGTTGTTTGAACAATAGTTCGTTGCATGGTCGAATGGAATGGACTTGAGATAAATGTGATAATAAACCGTGCATGGGTGTTCCCTCGAATGGTTAAATGCCGGGGCGCCGGAACCGTTTGGCCTAGGTGGGAGTGTATCTTTGATAGGCGCACATCCGTAAGACGATTAGCAACCGCTTGACGAGATGGGAAAAGCCGCAAATGATGGTATGCAGCGGTAAGTTTCGGTTGTTTGGGATAGCAGTCCAATCCGTGAAACGTCGGGCTACCCAAATTCGAGAAAAAAAAGGAGAGAAAAGAAAGTAAGGAAAATAAAATAAACTCCTTTAGTCCATTCTGGCGCGGATAAGCCAAGACCCTCATATAGTTAAGGAACGATGGGTTGAAAGTGTAGGCACGTATGTGTCCCGCACACATAGATCCTGCATAAGAGAGCACTTATAACATGACAGGGAAGGAATGGGGCGTATTCACCTTGCGTCGGTGCAAGGACAAGTGCATCGACTTGGTAAGGAGTCGCGTCACGAATCAAACACGAGATTGCTTGTCTGTTTGCCTATTCAATTCGAATAACATGCTTGCCATGATAACATGCTTTACGCTTTCGAATATGCCATGAAAGCGACCCTAAGGAGAATATAGCAAGATCATAAGCTAAGTTGCATGATTCAACATAAATACTAAAATGTCCGTTTAGAAGGAAGGTCTTTTCGTCAGTACATGCGAGGACGAACGTACTGATCTCCCACCAGCTTTCATGCAGGGTGCAAGGAATGGATTGCTCGCAGCGAAGCTTCGCTTGAACGCGTTGAGGCTTGGAATGCCGAAGCGTATTGAAGCGTGTGATCGTATTTACGTTCGGACTTGCAACAGGATTGATGCGGCCGAGATATAGAAGGCATGATGTATGGAACGGTGAAATCCTTTGTGGGCAAGAGAGAACCTGAGTGTTGTAGCCAATCTTGCATATATTGTTGGGCTATCGAAAGCCTTTGTAATCTCATTTCGAATATCAATAAAGAGAATTGTTTCGTATACTCTGTTTTCCTTTCGTTGTTGATATCAACACAAAGATAACCATTTGAGAACTTGTCATCTTGCCTTGCACGAGCGCAACTCCAGGCTCGTGTGGCATCACGCCCCCTGCGAGGACGATGATTCGGGTGATTCCGGGTCGGGGCGTGACAAATTGGTATCAGAGCTCTAGGCTCAATTTCCTCTGGACGCTCGCTTCATTACAATTCTAAAAGTTGTCCACCACCAATCGAATCACTCTTGACTCTACTCGATGTCGCACTGGATGTTCCATACAATAAGTCTAATACAAATCGTGTAATTTTGCCGCATGTGTTTTGGAAATTACAAGATGTTTGCTAAGAAAGTCGCGAAGGGTTTATTGCATTAAGTACAACAAGCCGTGAAATGTTAGTTGCTGCAAGTGCAACATATTGTGAAATACGATTTGAGATATTGCAATGGAACATGTTGAGTGAGAAATAAAATTATGCACGATGTGCAATGGGTTGTGAGTATTGGTTGCACCAATGCGGAAACTTAAATAATGCGTTGCAATGAAAGTGATAAGTCAATATCGAATGTGTTGAATGGATTTGAGCATTGACTTTAAAAGTCGGGAATAAATTATTGCACGATGTGCAACGCGTGTCGGAAGTAAATTGTTGCACGTGGTGCAACACATATCAAAGTAATCGTTGCACAGAGTGCAAAGGAGATTGGAAATAAATCGTTGCACGAGATGCAACGGAAGGGAGTAAAACTATAAATCGATAGAATGAATCGTTCGATTGCACACCGAACTTGTGTTGGCAAGTGAAAACATTGGCCGAGTTGTGTCGGATTTGATTTAATCAAAGTTACGGTTGTGATCAAGCACGATCACTGCAGAAATCGTGAGTCGGAAGAGATTGTTGGTTTATACTAAGTATAATGCGAGGGAAATGACTTGATTTCCGAGTGGTATATGCCATACAACGTATGCGATGAGTGACTCGATTCCGAGTGGTATATGGTATACCACTTGTGCGATGAATTGCATCGACGCGTTGTGAGAATTGCGGAAGGTTTGTCCACAACGGACATGAGAGTACCGAGACTTGATTGGAAATTTGTGTGACGGTATGTTGATGCAAGTGTTCTTCGAAAATCGGTTGGGACGATAAGGCGAGACTCGTATCAATGAATGATACGTCAGACAGAACTTATAAGTCGGTCGGACGACCGAGACTAGCGGAACGATTTTGCCTTGAAGCAATAATCGGATCGACGGGAAAGGAAAACTCGAACTTACAAATGAGTCGCACGACTTGCGATCTCGATAGAAATGTTGGGCGAGGCGAATCGAATCGCACGACTTGCGATCTCGATAGAAATGTTAGACGAGGCGAATTATAATCGGATCGCACGATGTGCGACTTCGGTAAAGAGTTGGTTGATGCGGGTAAATTATGCCAAAGAGATAGTTGGTTACGTTACGGCGAAACTCATTTGAGTACGACTGAAAAACACGCGAAACTTAGAGGGCGAGATCGTATGACTTGAGGGTTCGATGTTGGATAATCGGTAACTCGGTTACGCGATCAAAGTATAGCGGGATGCGGCGAATCGGAAAACGAGTTGATGCGCATGGAAAAGTTCGTTGCGAACTTAAACGTATGCAATGCAAGTTGTCGACGTTGAAACATAATCAAAGTTGACCTTACGCTATCGAAATCGATACGGTGTATCGAGATCGATACGTAAGAAAACGTAAGCACGATGTGAGAATACAAAATGGAGTGCGCCTTGCGCTATCAAAATTTTTGTAAGTAACAATACGAGAAGGAATGAACTGGTTGATCATGAACTTTGTGATTGATCAAGACGAGACTATAAGTCATTGACGATTGCTCGATGCGTATAGCATCTCGTGTGTCGACCGCAAATAAGATAAACTCGAACTCGATACGAGTAGATGTTTCGTAAATTGCGGAATCATCGACGGTAATGCATGACTTTACTCGGAGGATGGTTTGCGCATCAGTTGCGCCGATAGAAATGGTTTTGTCCGAAATTGGATAGTCGCAATCGTTGGAACGTGATTTGGCTCCGAAATAAGATATAGCATGGTTCGTAGTAAACTGTCCTTCGGTGATGATCCACAATTATCGAGCGTAGCTTCGGGGCAGCTGACCCTAGAAGACTTGACCGCCAAATCAAATTGAATATTGCAGACCGTAAGAGGACCTATGCGTTATCGCATACAAAATTGCATCGATAACAAATGTTACATGGTGCATGTTGACGATAAGTCTAGGCGATCGAGAATTGTTGGAACAGCTTTTGATTGAGAATGAGATAGTTAGATTTTGAGTATTCGTCGGATGAATGCTTGAATGGTTAAGTTGGTCGACGATCGAACTAGAAATTCACCAACGAACTTGGTGATTCGGATAGGCGATTGCGAAAATCGTGCTATGCACGAGAGAGAACAATAAGGGAATGACTTATGAGTCATATCGTTAGATTCAGATTCACCTTGCAATTGAGCTTGCGTGAATCAAATTTATATTCGATGTTGCGAGACGGATAAGTTAGAAATTTGGCTAGTGAATTCCTACTCGTTAGGAAATCGGATGTAAGATGCATCGTAGAGACTTTGAGTCAAAGCGATTGTTGCCTTGAGCACCGTCGCCTCGATATAAACTATTGTGTCGGATAGATTGTGGCCTTTATGCAATGTCAATTTAAAGTTGCGTCGGAAGAATCTAAGCACGGTGTCTAGGTAAGGTAACCTAGCGGGCGTAGTCCCGAATGTTGATAAGGAAATCGTATCGAGATAAGTTGCATAGCCAGACTTCGGAAATAGTTGGGTGGCGACTTCTAACGCAAGGCGTTGCGAAGGATCGTTGCGATTGAATGCGCGACGGTTCGACGCGACGCATAGAGTTGATAGTCCATACGAAACATACGAAACGAGAAATGCGATTTTTGAATCGCGTCGCGTGCAGTGACTTTATTGAATGAATCACGTATGTATCGAATATATGTATGCGATGAAATTTCGAGAACGGTTGCTAAAGATAAGTCCAATAGGGAGTACGAGATGGCAAGCATAGGATTGAAATTTACCTGTCAGCTTTGTTCCAATTTGCTACCACTGGACTTGGTCGAAATATATATATCTTCGGGACGCCTTGAATATAGGTACGGATCCAAATCGAGTTGTATACAAATTCAAATCGAGCTGCAGAAAAGACTTTGAAATGTTAATGAAAAGCTTGCGAGATAGTGTGAAACATAATAACATTGGTGGGACGAGATCGTGAAACGATATATAAAACACTTAATCAGAGTGTTTGGTCAGAGGAGTGTCAGACAGCTTTTGATGAGTTGAAGAAGTGGCTTACGACAGCTCCGATTCTGACATTGCCTTCAGGATCAGGTGGATTCACTATTTATAGTGACGCTTCAGGGAAGGGGCTGGGTTGTGTCTTACAGCAGCATGGGAAGGTGATTGCCTATGCTTCCAGGCAGTTACGTCCCCATGAGAAGAACTACCCTACCCACGACCTGGAGCTTGCAGCAATGATATTTGCTCTGAAGTTGTGGAAGCATTATCTGTATGGAGAGAGGGTGGAGATTTTTACAGATCACAAGAGCTTAAAGTATGTGTTCACTCAGAAGGAGTTGAACATGAGGCAGCGCAGATGGCTAGAGTTGATGAAGGACTTTGACATCCTACTTCAGTATCACCCAGGGAAGGCCAACGTGGTTGCCGATGCCTTGAGTAGGTATCCGACAACCATGTGTTTGACCATGGATCGGCATTTGCTTGCAGACTTGGAGAGCCTTGGGATTAAGGTGATCGTGCCCGGAGTGCAGATGCAGATGTGGGGCATGCAGATTCAGTCAGACTTGGTGGAGAGGATCAAGTCGGCACAGTTTGAGGACGTTGCTCTGCGGTGTCTCCGAGAGCAGGTTCGAGCAGGATTGCTGGATGAGTTTTCTCTTGCAGAGGATGGTACCTTGAGGCACGGTTCCGGATTATGTGTGCCCAGCGGAGAGCTCAGGGAGCAGGTTTTGCAGGAGGCCCACAGATCTCAGTACTCTATACACCCTGGTGCCAACAAGATGTACCGAGATCTGAGGGAGCATGTTTGGTGGTCCGGGATGAAGCGGGAGGTGGCTCGCTTCGTAGCTAGGTGCTTGGTCTGTCAGCAGGTCAAGGCAGAGAGGCAGAGGCCCGGTGGATTGTTGCAGCCGCTTCCCATTCCCGAGTGAAAATGAGAGCATATCACTATGGATTTCGTATCTGGATTACCGCGTACACTAGGAGGGAAAGACGCGATTTGGGTCATCATTGACAGGTTGACCAAATCGGCCCACTTCTTGCCATTCAAGGTGGGTACGTCTATAGAGAGGCTGGCAGAGATGTATATGCGGCAGATAGTCAAGATTCATGGGGTTCCGGTCAGCATCGTCTTAGATCGGGATAGTCGCTTTACTTTCCATTTCTGGAGGAGTCTGCAGATTAGCTTGGGCACTCAGCTCAAGTTTAGTACTGCATACCACCCCCAGACGGACGGATAGTCAGAGAGGACTATTCAGACACTTGAGGATATGCTGCGGACGTGCGTCCTGGACTTTGGAGGTTCCTGGGAGGATCATCTACATTTGGTGGAGTTTGCTTACAATAATAGTTTCCAGGCCAGCATTGAGATGTCACCTTTCGAGGCTCTGTACGGGCGTAGGTGTCGTACACCCTTATCTTGGGATGATGTTGGTGAGCGAGCTTTACTGGGGCCAGAGATGGTTGTTGACGCAGCCGAGAAGGTGAAGCTTATCAGGGACAGACTTCGCGTGGCGCAGGACAGACATCGGCACTGGGCCGATAGCCACCGGAGGCCGTTGGAGTTTGATGTACAGATTAGAGTAGAATTAGATTTAGGTTGTTTGTTTGTGATTTTGATCATGTTTGTTTATTATAATTAATTGAAACCTTGCTTGTGATTAGGTTGGAGACCAAGTTTTCTTGAGGATATCTCCGACTCGTGGTACGATACGTTTTGGTGGAGGCGGGAAGCTTAGCCCGCGCTTCATCGGCCCTTTCGTTATCAGCGGGAGAGTCGGTGACGTGACATACAGGCTAGACTTGCCACCTGCACTAGTGGGGGTCCACAACGTATTCCATGTATCACAGTTAAGACGGTACGTGGCTGATCCTATCCATGTGCTCGATCATTCAGAGATTGAGGTTGGACCTTCTCTTAGCTATCCAGAGCAGCCAGTGGAGATACTGGATCGACGAGAGAAGGTTATGAGGAACCAGGTGATACCTTTGGTACGCGTCGCATGGAGGCATCATTCTCCAGGAGAGTCTACCTGGAAGCGGGAGGATGAGATGCGCGAGCGTTACCCATATCTTTTTGGACCGTGAGGTATACTCTATATCCTTCTCATCAGTTGCATTTCGCCTTTCAATTTCGAGGACGAAATTCTTTTAAGGAGGGTAGATTTGTCACTACCACATTTCTAATTTGAGGGTATTTTTGTCATTTTTGGGGTTATTTGAATTTATTAGAATTTATTTGAATTTATGGAAATTTTTAGGATTTATTTTGGAATTGTTTGAATGAAGGTTGACTAGGTTGACTTTGACTAGCTTTGACTTGGTAGGCTAACCTAGAAGCTAACCCTAGTTGGGTATGGATTTGGTTAGGTCATGTAACCCTAGTTAGACTAGAGTTAACCTATGGTTTAGTCATTTAAACCCAAGTTAGAATAGAAGGCATTTAGACACAAGTCATGACTTGTGATTTGAACCATTGATTAATGACTAAGCCCAACCCATTAGCCATGAGCCAAACCCTAACCCTAACTTAATGTGGTCGGCCACTTAACCTAGCATTGGGAATCCCCCCTATAAATAGTCTCCTAGAATCCCCATTTATGGGACATCCATGTATCACCCTTCGGGGGCCTTTGCATGGAATCATAACATAACCTGGTTGGATCCTTGTGTATTGATTGGGGGTACGGGGGAGTAGAAGTAGACATGTGAATAATACCCAAGTAGTATCTCATCAGAATCATTCCATAGTGTCTCATCAGAATCATCCTATGCCATTTACATGTCTATATTGTACTCTGACTCACTAGTCACTGTTAGTCTCTATTTATAGTAGATATTTCTATTACAGTTCTCTCTCTGTTTACATACTGCATTTCTTTCAGTACCTGTATCTTACTTTACTGCATGATTATATTTTCTAACCTGCTATGAACTGTTGAGATGTATTGTGCTCGCTCCTGTCCTGACTGGACCTGTTGAAAATATTACAGAGGACGAGGAGGAGGCCTATGTGGATACCTTCTACGGGGCAGCCCTAGACGACACTTGCGAGCTGGACTCTCAGGAGGACCCAGCTCTAGCTGAGGACATTACCCCTATTGCCTAGACTAGCTTAGTTAGGCCTTATCTTACTTATGTTGTCTTGAGACTAGTAGTTAGACTTTATTTCAGTCTTGAGATCTAAGTTGTATATATTCTTTCATATTCAATTTCAAAACTACTAAGAACAACACAGAAAATATTTAAAATTATGCCTAATTGTGTCAAATATTTTTCTAAATTTGTAACAATTTATTAATAATTGTTTACTTTTTGATACCAAAAAATTCGATACTCTGATTCGAAACTCCGATTCGAAACCGGGGATACTGTCGATACCACCGACTTCCGATACTGCAAACCTTGTTCTAGATGATGGTTCGGTGGTTCTTGTACACTCTTAGATTTTATTACTTGTTCAAGTCCTCTCTCTCTCTCTCTCTCTCTCTCGGTTTGGGCTGGATGTGCCAGTATGACCTTGTTGTCAGTTGGGATTCGTGCAAGTGTTGTCTAGGTTAGGCATGATATTGGCTCAATGGTTGGTTGCCCTAGTTTCAAGCGGATCAGTGATTTAACCCTAGCCACTAAATTTTCTTTCTGTGTGTGCCTATTCATTGTCGAGTTTTGCTCGTCTCCTGGCTAAGTTTCTTTAATGCCCGTCTTCCCAACATTATGATCTACTGATGAACATGTCACTATATTCCTCATGAAACATTTATTTGACTCTATGGACTATGATACTTTGAAAATTCCTAGCCTTAGCGGTGTATGTCCATTTCACCATACCATATTCATGTTGGTGGAATTCTCGTCTATGTTTTTAAGTTTTATATACACTGGATCCGGCCTACTTAAGATCTGTTAAAAAATTATCCCTCAAGTCTAGCTACATCCTCTTTTATCTAACAAGATTCTGAGTCTAGCATCCAAAAGTTAGTCTCATCTCATGACACAACAAAGATCACCCTTTGCTTAGTCCATTCAGCCTGCACAATTACAAGGAGCTTCTCTTACGGTTCTTCTGTTTTTGTTCATGTAACAAATGTAAATTAATGGATTAAGTTTGACCCTATGCAAAGTATTCTCACAGGGACATCCTCATTTTCCGCACAACTAGTTAATATACATGTGTTGCTTCCCAAAGGTTTTGTATATGACGGACCTACTCATTATATATGGTTGTTATTCTCGTTGTCCATCTAATACATACTCTTGTTGCTCTACTATAATAAATTCACCTGAATACCAAAATGTTGTCCTCTATAAACCCCAAGCCTCCAGCTCCCACCCCACTCACGTATACATGCACTGACGAACATTCATGAGTCCACACTTGCATACTAGTTATAAACTTTTCAATAAAGGTTCCTTTACGATTGATCTTTTCTTGATACCGAAGTGGTTTCTAAATTCCATGTTACATTACTTTAGTGATTGGTTTCCTGAGTTCTTATAAGTAACTTGTGCAATCTTGTTTTTATTACTCTAGACTGATCAAAATTTCATTTATTTATGCCATTCTCTTATTTTATATAATCCCATAAAATTGTCGCTTTAACCTAGACAACCTAGTTTTCTCCCATTTATATTTTCATATTTTTTGTAGGTTTCTCACCCACTCATAAAGCTTCCATGATTCCATCTCTGCATTGTCAAGACTAAGTTGTTGTTCCCTTCCCTTCCCTAAACCAGCCTTAATTTCAGGCCAAGTGATCTAATCTCCCATATTTCATAGTTTCGCATGATTCCATTTACTTAGCTCTCTCTCTGTGCCTATACTTTTGGTCATTTAGAAATTTCTCATTTAAGATGTTTTGAATAATTTGGAGGAATAATTTCCTATCCATTCATAAATTTACTTTTATTCATGCAAGCAGACCCTTGAATTTAAACACCAGCAAATTCAGTGTAATATGACCTTAGGAGCTGTAGTTCGAGAATTGCATTCAAATCGGAGATACAAAATATTGCTTGCTTGAAGTTTGAGAACTTAAACACTTAACGTGCTAACTTTTATGACCAAAGAAAGTCATGACTCTAACTATGGCATCTGCTTTCCCTTCCTATTGCTTCATGCCTATTCCGTCTTGCTGCATCCTCAATTTTCACTGACTGGGTTGAGTTTATTCTATTCGGGACCTGAAAGCAAAGACCAATGCACAAACAGTAAAGTAAATAAAGAGCAAATTGAAATACAAAAGGCCAAGTAGGAGCAACAATCTATTTCTTATTGGTTAAAAGTCCATTTCTTCTTATTTCTTATATTTAGATTTAGACAGAAAAGCATCTTATATGTAGGGTTTGTCTTAACATTCGACTGTTCCTAATAACTCTAAACAAGGGACTAACTACATCTACATGGTTCCCTTTTGAAGGTATATTTGATCCTGGATGAGTTTATTCTTGCTGGAGAGCTTCAAGAAACAAGCAAGAGGGTATGCCTTTAAATGTATTCTTAGTTCATACTTTTTGATATTGGACTTTACGCAAATCCTTATGCAATTTATTTTCGTATTATTAAGTAGGGTTGGTTAACCGACCGATATACAATTTTGGTGTCTGAACCGACTTAGCCGGTTATGCAAATTACATAACCGAATCCGACCCGCATATCCTTAATAAACGAGCGGTTTGGTTAACCGGCAAGAGAGATCAGTTGGTTGGTTAGTTCGGTTAAAACCAACATGTAGTTTAGCTCAATGGAATAGAACATTAACATTTTTTTTTGGCTTAGGAATATTTACAATTTAGTTCAATATGATTCATATCACACAACATTTGGATTTTGTTACAATTGAATCTACTTTTCAAAATCTAATAACAGTCAAAAGTGTTATCCAACATGAAATGTAACAATACAAGTTGATAGCTAGGGAAAATACCTCAACTTGGTCACTAGTTGTAAAACAAGTTGTATTAAGTTACCTTCTTTTTGCATTGATCTGCTTTGATTATGGTTCTAAGATTAGGTCGGCTTTCTTTTAATGGAGAGTAAAGGAAAGATAAATCGAGTAAGAGAAGATTATAAAGGGTAACACCGTCATGTGTTGTGAAGAAAGAAACGACTGATTTTCCCTGAGGTCTTCTTTATCTCCTAGCATCTTAAAGTATTGCGAAGGAGAAGAGTCTAAAGCAAAAGATGTTGTTGGTTGTGATTTTTGAAGAACAAGATTAGAGCTTATTTTGAGTTCAAACTACTACTTTTTTTAGTCTTAACTAGTATGAATTTATTAATTACTAATCCATTTATATATCTGACATGATAACTCATGAATTATCTAACTCGTTGTCCATATTGTACATAAGAACAACTTAATCTTAATTCAGAGAGGTGGGAAACTTAGTAAAATTATATATATATATATATATATATATATATATATATATATATATATATATATGTCGGTCGGTTAGATAAAAGAGAAAATCACAAACCGTTAGCGGACCGTAAAATTACTTAGAAAGCATAACCCAAACCAACCACTAATCGGTTCTGCCGGTTAATCGTATTTCAAGTTAATCATGACACCCTATTCAATGTAGCCGGAGGCGTAATGCACACTCGAGGCGCAAATGGTCCATTTCGCTCGAGGCACAAGACGCACTTAAAGCATGCCCTAGCGAAGCAAGGTGAGTAAATTATAAAAAAAAACATAAATAAATTAGTATGGTAAGAAATAAAACCAAATAACATATTAAAACTAACAAAAATATATTAAAACATAAGTGAACTAGCATAGCAATAGTCAACAAAACTAACAAGAATTTGTGTTTTTCTACCACATTTTTAGTAAATTTTAATTTCTAGTTCAACTATTGCCAACTTTGGCAATCGTGGAAAGAATTATCTCCCTCCCACTTGTACGAGATAAGGGCTATATCCTTGTCTAATTTTTTTGTATATAAAAAAATAGGTGCGCCTATGCTCGTCTTTCCTTGGTTGCACCTTGCTGAAAGGTGCGCCTGAAGAAAGACGCCCCCCCTAGTGAGGTGTGATACACAACAGCTGTGCCTTGCTACGAGGTGCGCCTCGGACGCGCCTCGGACTACCATGACCACCTATTATTAAGTAACACCGGAGTTATCTGGTTTTCTCATGATATTGAGAAAGTAACACGTGGGTTGCAACAACGAGATACCATCCCCTTAGAGTAACATTTTGTGGGCAGATGTTTCCTGCTACTGAAATCACTAGAGTATGTTTGATGAGGAAGTGTATACTTTGGCTCATAAATCTCACACATCTTAGATGATGATAATGTTAACTTAGTTCAAAACTTCATCATCTACACTTCACAATTCTGTTCTTCATCTAAAATTATATATATTAATTCAAGGTTCACAGTATCAGTATCGGACCATTCATATGAGTATCGGGTATCGGATATCGGTATTATCGGCGGTTTCGGATTGGAGTATCGGATTTTTTGGTACCGAAAAACAAATAATTTTTAATAAATTATTAACATTTAAAAAAAATATATTTTATACATTTAGGCATAATTTTAAATATTTTCAGTGTTATTTCTTAATAATTTTGAAAATAAATGAAATAGTAGTCATCCTTACCAATTGGTTTACGTGCAATAGATAAATTTTCTTCTTTTACATGCTTATACAACCTTATTATGTTTTAAATCCTTGCTGATTTGTCTTTTTCGTTCAATTTTTTTTCCGAATTGACCGGAAAAGTGACCCTCAATGCCGGTTTTTGTCAGTATCGAGTATCGGTCGGTATCGGATCGGAACATGCCAAACTGTATCCGTGTCAGCCGTATCGGATCGGTATCGGCCGATACTGTAAACTATTATTATGTAGATGAAGCTTATGAGTGTGTCATTCTTTCACTCTTTGTCTTAATGTGCTGTAGAGATGAATGCAATTGCTTATAGCAAATGACACACATGATGGTATTATTTAATTTCTTTGGCTTAATGTGGTGTAGTAGGTGTAGTATCTATACTTATCATTTTAATATCTGATATGTGGGCCATGTGTCCACAATGATATTTATTAATTTCTTTAGGGGGAGGCCTCACCCATAGTAGCTTGTTATTGGGGTCCTCGAGCGTTGCCCATATATTGCACTACTGTGTGGGTTTGGCGCACCCCAATAAAAAGAAGAAAGAAAATAGAAAATCGTTTATCTTACCTCGTCGTCTAGACTCTTTTTAGTCTAGAAAAACTTTTAGGTTGCTCCTTGGTTGTACGAGCTTAAACTGTATATCCAAAAGACAGGTCTACCTGCCTACCAACTGGACGGCTAAGTTCTAGCATGCCCCTCCCATGCTCATAGTAATCTTGGTTGGAAATTTTGCACCAACATAGAGGGTTGACTTCAGGTTGACAACTAGTCATAAAAATAAATCGTCAAATCTTTCATGGAGCTATTTTGTGCTCCATAGCTTACCCCATTCTAATGGTAAAAAGGCCTGGACGATGATGTAGACGAAGCTTAGAATGTCTAAGGATCTATTTTCCCCAGGAAGGTTCAGTCAGTCATATTGGCCACTTGGTAGTGCTATAGGCTTTCCGTGGAGAGGCACAAGATTCCACTAAAGTTGTGAGACTGCTTGGAGCATGTCTGAAGTATAGATGGTGAAAATAGTTGTGGTATAGACCATATATGGTGAAAATAGTTGTGGTGTAGACTTTCTTTGGCGAGGCACAAGATTCGACCACAGTCAATATTGCCCATTTTGTTGAATAAGTAGGTTGTTCTGTTGTCATTAGATCCCCTGTTGGGATATCTATCAGACCAGTTTAGTGGTAGATTGGTTATTGGATACTTATTTTACAACTCGGAAACTTGTATAAGATCTTTGCAAGGTCATCCAGTCTTTAGGGTTTATCCTTTCATATGATTAATAATTGAAATAGTGAGGAAATCACCATACCCTCATCTTTGTTTGTCACTATAAGGAAAAATTAATCTAGAGATCCTTCATTATAAAATGATATAGAACAAGTGATTTCCTCTTACGCATAACCTGTACCTCAAAGTATGAACACTCCTGACTGGATTTGTTAAACTTTTGTTCCGGCAACGCTGTGGCTACCGGAAGACTTTTCTAATCAAACCATCATTTTTCTCTAACATCTTGAGTGTCTGCCTTGTGTTGGGGTCCCTCGGGTTTTTTGATGATTGATTGTATGTTGGATTCTCGTCCTATTCCACGCCTACTTACATGTTGAACAATTTTTAAGGCCTATACCTGTAAAAACCTTTAGCCAATAAGAATGTTAACACCATTACTATTGTGCTTTCTATGTTTTACTTATTTCAGGCCATTATTGAAAGAATGGGAGAGCTAGAAAAGCAAGAATAAGAAGCCAGAGGACCTGGAGAAAGTGTAATTCTGAGCTTGTGTCGATATCATACTGGTTTTGCACTCGGATGGCTTCATGATGAATCTGTAGAGAGCATCTATACGCTGCTGCTGCTGCTTCTTGAAAGACGAGAATTCATATACTCCTTTGATCTGTTTATTGTTGATTCGCTGATTGTTGTCCCGTTATTTAAGAATTCTGTTATTTCAATACTGTTGATTGATGCTTGGAAGCACACAAGTTATTTGTCCAGGCCTAAGATGTTTATTTTTGCTAGCGTGTTCTAATTTCATTTCATCAAATTTAAGTCCTTGAATTCACTTATATTTCTCTTGTTCTGGGTACAAAAAGCTACACATGAGTTTAAAGCCCAGATGTAGAAATAGTAAAGATAAATATTAAAGACACTACAAGAATTACTAGGGTGCAACACACTTTTGGAAGTCATGTGCATATTCGGGACTGTCAATTTTCTTTTACAATTCTTGCTATTTTAGTATTGTCAAATTTTTTGGCACTCCTGATTTTTATATGAATTGCCAAAATTTTGTCAGTCCTTTTTTTTTTTTTTTCAGGACTGCTAAAATTTTGAACATCCTATATATATACATGACTGTCAAAATTTTGACAGTTTTAGTAGTGTCAAAAGTGTATTGTTTCCTAGTAATTCTTATAGTATCGTTAACATTTGTCGTAGTAAATCGGTGGGTTCATGAAAATCAAAATTGAAGACAGGTAAGGAGACTCGAGAAGTCCAATCAGTTTAGTTCCTTGTATTCTGGTCAAACTGTTTTTGTTTTTGTTTTAGGAAAAGAAGGGAGGCAAGCAAGGTTACATTGATACAGGCTTTAAAATAACGCTCGGCTCCTTAGATCAGTAGTTTAACTAAATTAACAAAGACAGAGCTGTGGGCTAAGGTGAGCTATAGTCCAGGGGACGAAAAAAATAACATTATATACTTAGCCCACTAGAACACTAAGCCATTGTCTATTAACACAGTACAATTTTTGTCACAAGCCTAAAAATCTACAAAAATTAAGCCTATAGTTTCAAAAATTCAAGTTTTTGAAAAGTTGAGCCTAAAACCTAAGTTAGTGGACCAAAGGTTTAGTTATTTGAAAAATTAAACCTTTAGTTTCAAAAAAAAAAAAAATCCAAAATTTGAAAAACGATATTTGATTTACACGTTTGGATTATGATTACATTCTAAGAAATTAAGTGTTGAATGTTTTGTTTTTACATATTATTAATAAAATACCTTTTTGTGTTAATTTTTTTTTAAAAACGTTTTAGTCCGATGTAAACTAAAATTCTGACTCCGCACTTGACTAAATACATCCAGATGTATCTTGAAAATTTACATTAGAGCATGACCAACTTCAGAAAGTGGTAAAAATATCATATATTGATTTGCATTTTCCAGGTCCAAATTTACTTCCAGTTACCAAACAGGTATGGTAACTATTGATGATTTCTTCATCAGGAAAAAAAAAAAAAGAGAGGACAGGCAGTAGACTTGTTTGGTGTTATTTTCGGAGGGAACTATTGGCATCAAACTAAGCCTTAAACTATAGCGTACTATATAGCATTTAGCAGAGCTCTACTGATAGATGAAGCTCATAGTGGTGCATGCCGAGGTGAAGCCTCCGTCGACCACCAGGTTGTGTCCCGTTATGAACCCGGCCTCGTCGCTGGCGAGGAACACCGCGGCGCTCGCCACGTCCTCCATCCTCGCGCTCCTCCCGCGCAGCAGGCTCCCCCTCTCCCCGACGACCCGGCTCACCTCCTCCGCCCCCGCATCCCCCCTCCCCGTCACCCTCCGGTACGCCCCCACCAGCATCTCCGACGCCACCCCGTGCGGCGACACGCAGTTCACGCGTATCCCGTGCGCCCCCAACTCGCACGCCGCGCTCCTCGCCAGCCCCACCACCGCCCCCTTCGACATGCTGTACGCGTGCGACCCCAGCCCCCCCATGATCGCCGCCGAGCTCGACACGCATATGATGCTCCCCCCCGCCGCCGCGCCGCCCCCGCCCGGCCGCGCCATCATCGCGCGCGCCGCGTGCTTCACGCCGTGCGCCGTCCCGTCCACGTTGACGGCCAGCACGTCCCCCACCCCGTCCATGTCCAGGCGCGCGACGCTCCCGAAGGGCCCCGCGACGCCCGCGTTGTTGAGCATGACGTCGAGCCGCCCCTTCCACGCGACGGCCGCGCCCACCGCCGACTCCACGTCGGACTCCTTCGAGACGTCGCAGTGCACGTAGCGGCCGCCGATGGACTCGGCCAGGCGCCTCCCGGGCTCGTCCAGATGTCGGCTATGACGACGTGGGCGTCGTTGTGGGCCATGAGCCTCGCCGTGGCCGCCCCGATCCCTCTCGCGCCGCCCGTCACGATCGCCACCTTGTCCTTCAACCTTAACAAAAAAAAAAAAAAAAAAAAAAAAAACCCATCGATTTAGTGAGCAATATTAATAATAACAATCAAAAAGCTCGTCGTACCTCTGCCCATGAGATTCGTTTTGGTTTGCCATGTGCGCATTCACGTCCATCTTCATTTTCACAAGTATATAGACAATTCACAGATGATGGATTGATTATATAGGATTGATTATATAGTTACCATTCCCAAACGAAGTTGATCACTTGCTTCGTATCTAGAAAATTATAGCTAAACTTAAACTACTAATACAGGTTATAGTTGGGCCAACTGGCTCCAACCTACAAAGGTTCATGGTTCCAACACTGCCCGTGGCGGAGCTGGCATTTAATTATCACTTAATTGTTACAACATTTCAAATCCAAACAACATAATAAAATATAACTAAAAAATATTTCAAAAAACATATATATATTTTTTCTTCAAAATTTTGGGCCGGGATACAGTTCATCCATGCCCTACCTGCCCCCAACATCTGAGAGGTTGTTCCCCCAACTCGAACCCGTATCCTCTGGAGGACGTGATTGACAAACCTTACTATCTTACCAAGAGAGACAAAGAGGAAGATCCATTTTTTTTTAAATAGGTGTAACCATAGTTCCCGTCTCCTAACACGGAAGATTGATGAATACTCACATCGTATGGAATCATAGTTTGCAGTATCGGACGATACCGATTACGATATGATACGATTTAGCATGTCCCGATCTGATATCGATATTGACCAATATCGACACCGTGAGTCTCTTTTTCCGTCAATTCGGCAAAAAAGAAAAAATTGAAAAAGACCAATCAACAAGGATAAAAACATAATAAAGTCGTAAAAGCATGTGAAGGAAGAAAACTGATCTATCACATGTAAACCAATCGACAAATGTGACTACTATTTCATTTAATTCCAAAATTACTGGAAAACAACACATGAGTTACTAAAAGTTATGCCTAAATATATATATTTAAACTTGTTAATAATGTATTAATAATTATTTTTTTTCTGATAAAAAAAACTGATACACCAATCCGAAACCGTCAGATAATACCGATAGTGCCAATCCCGATACTCATAGGAAAGGGTCCGATACTTTGGCAGGCATACCTTGAATTGTGCCCAGAAGATGGGTCTTTATCATATGCACAGGAATTCTATGGGGGGTTTTGAACTACTCAGTTCAACATTTTAGCACAAACCTCACTAATCTTAATGCTATATAATACTGGAAATTGCTGAGAAACCCAATTTCGGGATGAGCTTTTATGAAATGCCCACCCGCTGGATGAGTTTTATGAAATGCCCAGAATTAAGTATTTTCACGTTAAATATTCCAAGATTCTCTTTTAGATGCCACCCGCTGAAAACTGCTATTTTTATAATACCGAAACTACCCCTCCGCGCGAATTGGTCATCTATATGTATTTGAATTCAAAAAACTCAGATCTGGATTGCGATTTTCGTCTTATTCTTCTTCACGAAAAATCTGAATTCCATTGCTCTCATCTTCAGCAGAGATCGCAAAGATCGTTCGTAGTTCGGTGTGCTTTTCTTCGGTCGAACTCAGATCATCGCTCGTCATCATCATCACCATCATCATCATCTTCATCGACGTCAATTGTGGAGAGAAGATCTTTCTTCTTCTTTTCCATAAGAATTATCATCGCTTTGAAAGAAGAACGAAACTCTTTATTCCTGAAAAAACTAAATTACACGGAGAATGGCCATTCTCCTACGTTTTAACACTGGAAATGACCATTCTCCGTGTAAATTATCACGGAGAATGCTATTCTCTGTTTTATTTAAAACGGAGAATGATATTCTCCTGCGTTTTAACACTGAGATGACCATTCTCCGTGCTAAATTACATGGAGAATGACCATTCTCCGTTTTATTTAACACGGCCGTTTTATTTAACACGGAGAATGACCATTCTCCGTGTAAATTAACACGGAGAATGCCATTCTCCGTTTTATTTAAAACGGAGAATGACATTCTCCGTGTTTCTAACACGGAGAATGGCCATTCTCCTGCGTTTTAACACTGAAATGACCATTCTCCGTGCTAAATTACACGAAGAATGACCATTCTCCGTTTTATTTAACACGGAGAATGACCATTCTCCGTTTTATTTAACACGGAGAACGTCATTCTCCGTTTTATTTAAAACGGAGAATGCCATTCTCCTGCGTTTTAACACTGAAATAACCATTCTCCGTGCTAAATTACACGGAGAATGCTATTCTCCGTTTTATTTAACACGGAGAATAACATTCTCCGTTTTATTTAACACGGTGAATGGCATTCTCCGTATTTCTAACACGGAGAATGGTCATTCTCCTGTGTTTTAACACTGGAATGACCATTCTCCGTGATAAACTACACGGAGAATGGCATTCTCCGTGTAAATTAAGACGGAGAATAGTCATTCTCCGTGTAATTTAGCACGGAGAATGGTCATTCTCCGTGTAAATTAAGACGGAGAATGCCATTCTCCGTGTTAGTAACACGGAGAATATCATTCTCCGTGTAAATTAAGACGGAGAATGACATTCTCCGTGTTACTAACACGGAGAATGACCACCCTCATGCGAAATTAACATTTTTCGTGTTCAACACGGAGAATGACCATTCTCCTGCATTTTATGGTCAGCTGAAACTTTGGAGAGCCATAACTTTTGACTGGGAGGTCGAAACGAGGTCCCGTTTGTCGCAAAATGAGCGTATTGTCGAGGAGACTGAAAGTAACAATTTTATCGTTAGACGGCTTTCCGAAATTTTAGAATCGCAAAAAAATGATGTTTGGACCTCCGTTTTAGCACTTTTGCCGTTTGTCCCGGTCTTTCCGAAATTTTCTGACGAGTTTTTGAAGATTTTTGAGGAGAAAACCTAGATTCGAAAGTGAGCAGCGTATGGAAGAAGATGAAGTATCGAAACGTTTTTTTTAAGAGCAGTTTCGTGGGTGTTTTCAATAAATTAAAAGGAAGGGCAAAATGGTCATTTGGAACCCGCTTTGGATAAGTTTCTCTAATTCTGGGCACGCCATGAAAGTTTTTTTAGCGGTGAGTTTTACATAAATTTTTTTTAGTTTTTGGACATTTCATAAATCCTCCCTATATAATATCCCACCCACATACAAATTGTTTACAGAAGCAAAGACTCAATATTGTGAATGCCAACAGTATCTCAATCATCATTCTAAATAATAATGTAATGTTTCTAAATTGGACAAAATCAATATCGCAATTATTGAGCTGTCGCCTAGTACTGTGCCCCGAAATTAGTACGACGACGACCATGATCGAATTCGCCTCCGTCTTGTCCGGTGACCTCATTGGCAGGGCAACATGATCGGCTCCATGGGCGCAGAGGCATTTCTGCCACACATCTCTGGACCTATTGCGGTCACCCCTTCCTCCTGATATAGCATATAATAGAGGAAAGTGAGTTATTCCAAAACATTGTTCCTGTCGAGCATGGGGAAGCAATGGCAGTACGAGGAAGGACTGACGAACCTTGGCGAGGTTTCAGAAGAACGTTGTTGTGTAGTTCCCGGTGGGGAAGAAGGCTTCCACCAAATCTGCTAGCACAAGTTGCGGCTGGGAGACGGCTCCATCGTACCAATCTTGTAAATCCCAATTGGCATGTAATTAAGCTCAATCACTTCTGAAGTAACTGTTAGTAACTACATTCTATAAATCAAAAATCCTAGAGTAGACCAATTCCCTAGAGCAACCCACGCCCTTCCGCACCAGGGCCCGTTGCAACCATCGGGCTACAACCCCACGGACAAAATCCTAGAGTAATTCATGAGTTACTAATTGTTAAAACTCGTCAATGATAACAAAAATGATATTTGGCCAGCCATTGGGCGTGCCTGCCCAATGACCGTGCCTACGTGGCAACGCCTCATTGGCCCTCCTGCTAGCACGGGGGCCATCCGCTTAAAACCCGGGCCAGTAAGCCAATGAGGGGCCGCCATGTGGGATGCGGGCCATTGGCGATCCAAATGGCAATGTCCCAATAAAAAATCGTTGGAATAAATGTATTTTATTCCTTGATTTTTTTTTTAAGTACCTAAACAGAAAAAGTCAAGTGCCTAAATAGAAAAATAAGTCTACGTGTCATGACCATATTGAGAGTTCTTAGTTTGAGTTCCTATTTGAGTTTCTGTAGTCGAATGATATACATATTACATACTACTAATGTGTGGGAATATCAGGCAAATTTGACAACAACAGCAATGTAAAACCATTATTTAAAACTAACATTATGATTTTTACTCATAACCCTCATCTTTAATCTTCTTCTATGGGAACCATTAATCATACACGAAAGAGATAAATCTCTCATATAATTAGTACCACTCAGGGCCGGCCCTGGGGCCGTGCCAATAGTGCGGCCGCACAGGTCCTCCAATTTTTGGAGGCCTCAAAAAAAATATTATGGTTAGTTTTGTAATTTTGTATTTCAAGTTAATCCATTTCTTCTTCAATTGCTACTCTAAAATCCCTCCAAGACTCCAATTCTTGGATCCCTATTCCCTACTGACTCTAAGATTCATATTTATAATCTTACAAAAAATTAGGATTTCTTAAAGATATTGCTCTGACCGGTGTGTTAATTGCTATTTTGTTTCTAAAGATCCCTCAATTGTTATATGAATTTATCTTTTACAATAATGATCAGATTTTTTTATATATAATTAAAAATTTGGATGTGCATGCTTAGTATTTATTTAAGAAATAATGATGTCGAAGACCGGAGCTCTTGGTCTTGCATCAGGTCACTTAGGTCCATAGCCGGTCCTATTTTTTACGGGACCTATGACAAAATCTAAAATTTGGGCCATTTTTCTCATATAAATAAATTTTTTTAGCATTTTTACAAACAAAATCATCAATTAAGCTATCAAAATCAACAACCAAGCTATCATTTTTTTTTTCCGATTGGAGCGCTGGCTTTTTTTGCTTCCAGATTGGGTCTTTGTTTTTTTTGATATATCTAGTCTATTGTAAAATTACGGGATTTCCAAAATTGGGGGCCCATGATGGTCTCCCACCTCGTCCGTGCCTTGGGATGGCCCTGCTCAGGTCTTGGAGGCTCTAAATTATGTGATTACATACTAATTCTCATTTGGGTATTGATCGTTATTCATTTTATTATATGTTTTCATCAACAGAAAAATTTGAGGCCTGATTTAGACAATTTAACGGTTAACACGTCTTCTATCTAGAACATATTTATTATACTATGTAATGTGCTTAAATATAGATAATTTGAGCTTTAGTTATTTTGTTTAGTAACTACCTATAGATTCAGTCATAATATTCAGTCATAATATACAATCAAGAGCATCTCAAGAGATTTTGATAAAGACATATAGTAATATATTTAAAAAATATGAATAAATAAATTTAGGACCACATTTTAAAATTCGCACAGGGCCTTCAATTATTAAGGACCGGCCCTGGTAACACTCTTAAATAAATGATTAACAAACTATAAAAAAAAAATTGAATTATAAACCCCAACTATAATATGGAAGAAAACTCTCTCTGAGCCGAAGTTATCTTGCCATTAATAAGTAGAGTCGAGTTCAAATTACAGAGCAGTTTGCACTTTTGATGTGATATATATACGAAGTGTAAGTTTTTAATCTTTAATTTTAATTACGGCTTGAATCTCACAAAATAAGAATAAAAGAGGAAATTCGAAACTATTAATACCTACAAAGGAAAATAATAGGGAAGAAGATATTAAAAAACATGGGGAGAATTTCAGAGAAGGTCTACACAGATGGTATCATATATTTTGTGATGATTGGTAAGTAAGCTGAAACAATTTCCACTTCTAGTTTTGGCTTGTAATAAACTTCAGTTAATCGTTACCACTCTGTTGGGAAAGAAGCGCGGAAACCTTTCCCCAGACCGGAGAGTACTTGCGAGAGGACCGAACGATACAACGCACGAACCAAAAAAACAATCACACAAAACAATCCACGCAGACACAGAGAATTTTTGACGTGGAAAACCCTTGCGAGAAAAACCACGGGACGATCGGAGTCCAACCCTGAGAAGCCTCCACTAATGGAATAGAAGAATTACACCCTCTACAAACTCCTCCCGATCCAAATCGGATCCCCACAACACTCAGAAGTAAGAACAATGATTACAAGGCTACGAAGAACGAGAACGACGAGTAGAGATTACCCGTACGCGATCTCCTTCGAAGAACGACCTTCAATCCTCCGTCTTCTCTCCCGAAGTTGTAATGGCACTCTTGCCTCCTTCTCTCTCTTTTCTTCAATGTTCTATAATTGTGTTACTCTCGATTAGGGTTTGGAAATTCCAACTTAACTCCCTAATCCCGCAACAAACCTGGACCGTTTGATTAGATCCAATGGTGAAGAATCATCCCAAATTTCCGCTCAGCCTCGATGACACAGAGTTCGGTCAGAACTCTGTGTCGGGCAACCAGAACCTACCAGCAACATTCTGGAACCAAAAAGCAGAATTCGGGCAGAATTCTGTATGGAGGCAGAATTCGGGCAGAATTCTGCCTTCCCTGTTCCAGAATGTAAAAATATGGCTCCCGAGTTTCTTCTTCGTCTCCGAATGGCCTCGTCACTTCCCGAGCTTCTCTGACACATAGATGGCGCTCGTCGCACTCTAGGGTCTTCTCCACATAGGTTGGGAATCCCATCCATTCCAACAAATCTCCCCTTTCACAACTATGGGGAGGATGTCGTCATCCCGATGATCTGCCTGCTGTACTCAAACTTCCCCCTTGGTAGAATCTTCGTGAACATATCAGCTCCGTTGTCATCTGTATGAACCTTCTCAAACTCCGCGTCCTTCTTCTCAACCACATCCCGTATCCAATGATACCGAGTCTCGATGTGTTTGGACCGGCTATGAAACGTCTGATTCTTCACAAGGTGAATAGCACTCTGACTGTCGCAAAGCAAAGTATACTGCTCTTGCTTCAGTCCCATTTTCTGTAGCAGCTTCTTCATCCACAACAACTTCTTGCAAGCCTCCGTCGCCGCAATGTACTCTGCCTCTGTCGTCGACAAGGCAACACACTTCTGCAACCGCGACTGCCACGACACCGCTCCTCCCGCAAACATCATCACGTAGCCCGAAGTCGATCGTCTCGTGTCTACATCTCCAGCCATATCAGCGTCGGTATACCCAACTGATGGAACTGGGGATTCCCAGGACCCTTTCTTTGGTGTGCGTATTGATCGATAGAAAGTTAAACAGATCTAATACGTGTTCTAACCCTTCATAGGCGGAAACTAGGGTTCACGAATTATACCTGCGGCGGAAAGGAGACAAGTAATTCCTGGCAATCTCGAGCGGACGACCCCAAGATCTTCTGTACGTATTTCTTCCTCGAGTTGGACGTCGTGTGGGCGACGATCTCCCAACCTTTTCTTCTCTTTGGCAGCCCTCTCTTTCTCTCCTTACGTGAATAACGAATTTAGAGAAAGTTTCTGATTTTTTGATCGGTAATATGGCGGCCAGAGAATAGATGATATATATATAGGCTACGGCAGAGACCATGAGAAGAAATTAGGGTTAGGCCTCCTAACGGATCTGGATATCCCGTCTTCAGCCCGAACACACAATCCAGGCCCATTAACAATAGGTCGGTCCACTAATGAGCTATTGTTGCACTACCTCCCTAATCCAAAATTATGTTTGTGGGCTCCTTTTATTATATGCTCGTTTGGCTCCCCATGTTAAGATATCGTATGTCCGTCGATCAAATTAAGTTACTGACAACTATATTGATTCGACATCTTTTATCCTTAAGTAGTACCGCTCAACTTTATTTGTCATGTCGGATATAATTCACCTGCAGGGTTTACATGACAATCCTTATGAGCTCCTTAAGGGGACATCATCAACCCGATGTATCGGGACATGGATTCCATTTATAATCAACAGCCCATCATACATACAATGTTATTACCCAATTCATAGAGGTTGTTGATCCATAATGAATTTCACTCTTTTATGAGTCAAAGTAATGCACACTGCATATACATGTCCGTTATTATATCCGGATTAAGAGCACAAGCATCCATAATAACCGAGGTATTTGTTCTCTTATGTAGTCAGTACAAAGAGAACAACCTTAAGTGGTCCTGTTCAATACACACAAAGTGTACTAGTGTAAACCTATAGTCAAGATAGACTAATACCAGATTATACTACAACCTTTCCAATAGATTGTCCAAGTCCATCTAGGTTGTGAACTATTTATATACTCCATAGAAAACTGATAATATGATCTTCTGTGTGATACCACACACCATATTATCTACAATATAGAATATCAGACATTTTTATTAACACTTGTAACAAATATAATATGCAAACATTTGCCCATATGATTCTCATTCAAAATTTAAGAAAATAAGGTTACTACAAAAGTGATGCTTTTAGTATATAACCCTAACAATCTCCCACTTATACTCAAAGCATTGCTTTTCAGTATATTGTTACAAATCTCCCACTTATACTTAAAGCCATGCTGCTACACATCTGACTCCCATTCCCTCAACATGATTGTCAAAAGCCTTAGCTGGTAAGCTCTTTGTAAAGGGATCAGCTAGGTTGTCGGCTGATGCTATCTTGATCATATCAACTTTTCCTTTCTTTACGAAATCTCGTATCAGGTGGTACTTGCGCTCAATGTGTTTGCCTGTCTTATGGGCTCGTGGTTCCTTCGAGTTTGCAACTGCACCACTATTATCACAATAAAGTGTAATAGACTTAGGCAAACTAGGTACCACATCCAAGTCCAACAGAAGGTTTCTGAGCCAAACCACTTCTTTGGCTGCCTCAGAGGCTACCACATACTAGGCTTCCATGGTGGAATCAGCAATACATTTTTGCTTGATACTCCTCCATACAATGGCTCTACCTTCCAAAGTAAACACATAACCTGAGGTAGATTTCCTGGAATCCCTATCTGACTGAAAATCTGAGTCTGTATACCCCAAGGGAACTAAACTATCTGCCTGGTAAACTAGCATATACTCTTTAGTCCTTTTCAGGTACTTCAAAATATGCTTTACGATAGTCCAGTGCTCTTGTCCTGGGTTAGACTGATATCTGCTGACCATGCCTACGACAAAACAGATGTCTGGTCTCGTACATAACATTGCATACATTAAGCTTCCTACTGCTGAAGCATAAGGAACTACCTTCATGTTCTCTATCTTTTTAGGTGTCCTCGGATACTGCTCCTTCGGTAGAGCAATTCCATGTCTAAAAGGTAAGAAACCTTTCTTAGAATTTTGCATACTAAAACGAGTTAGTACAGTATCGATATAGGAAGCTTGGGATAAGCCCAACATCCTTTTCTTGCGATCTCGTAGAACTTAGATCCCAAGGATGTGACCTACTTCTTCCAAGTCCTTCATATCAAACTGTTTGGATAACCATACCCTTATATCAGATAATACCTTCACACTGTTTCCAATGAGCAAGATGTCATCCACATAAAGTACTAGAAACACCACCATGTTTTCGTCACACTTTCTGTATACACATGATTCATCCTGACATTGATCAAATCCATAGGATTTTATCACCTGATCAAAACATATGTTCCAAGATCTGGAAGCTTGCTTAAGTCCATAAATGGACTTCTTGAGCTTACAAACAAGATGCTCCTGGCCCTTTTCAATGAACCCGTCTGGTTGCTTCATATAGATGTCTTCCTCAAGACTTCCATTAAGAAAAGCTGTCTTGACATCCATTTGCCAAATCTCATAATCGAGATGAGCTGCAATAGATAAAAGAATCCGAATAGACTTAAGCATAGCTACAGGAGAAATGGTTTCCTCATAATCGATACCCTCTCTTTGAGTAAAGCCTTTTGCTACAAGCCGAGCTTTAAAGGTTTCAACCTTATCGTCTGACCCTCTTTTTCTCTTATAGACCCACTTGCATCCAATGGCTTTTACACCAACGGGTGGTTCTACAAGCTCCCAGACCTGATTAGAATCCATAGATTCTATTTTAGATATCATTGCTTTTTGCCAAGACTCTGCATCTTTATCTTGGAGTGCTTCATTATAGGAACAGGGATCATAATCTTGTTTCTCAGGGACGAAGTCTGACGACTCTCCCAAGAACATATATCTATCAGGTTGTATCACAACCCTCCCACTACGATGAGGCACTATCGGTTGTGGTGTAACATTTGTGACACATTGTACGGTTATTTGTGGTTCATCCTCTTGTACTGTTGGTACTGAAGTACTTGGTGTCTAACGTCTCAGTTCTTCTAGAACAACTCTACTTGTAGGTTTATGGTTCATCACATAGTCTTCCTCTAAGAATCGGGCATTGGTGCTAACAATGACCTTCTGATCCTTAGGACTATAAAATAAACCTCCTTTCGTTCCTCTTGGATAGCCTACAAACAAGCGTACTTCTGTACGAGATTCCAACTTATCTGCTTTCCCATTCAGCACATGTGCTGGACTACCCCAAATGCGAACATGTTTCAGACTAGGCTTACGCCCAATCCACAGCTCCGTTGGAGTAAGAGGTACTGACTTAGAAGGAACCAAGTTCAAAATATAAGCTGCAGTCTCTAAGGCATATCCCCAAAACGAATCTGGCAAATCCGAATAACTCATCATTGATCTAACCATCTCCATAAGAGTTCTATTCCGTCTTTCGGCTACACCATTCTGTTAGGGCGTTCCAGGTGCAGTCAATTGGGATGCAATCCCAGCCTCTGATAAATAATCCCTAAACTCTCCAAAGAGGTACTCGCCACCACGATCTGATCGTAATGACTTGATACATTTTCTATGACGTTTCTCCGTTTCAGCCTTGTACTCTTTGAATTTCTCAAAGCACTCAGACTTACGGCACATCAAATAAATGTATCCATACCTTGAATAATCGTCAATAAATGTGACAAAATATTCAAAGCCACCTCTAGCTTGGATAGTCATGGGTCCATACAAATCAGAATGAACCAATTCCAACACATCTTTGGCCCTATACCCCTTTGCCGTAAAAGGCCTTTTGGTCATTTTACCTTCCAAGCAGGATTCACAGACTGGTAGTGCCTCCACTTCCAATGAACTCAAAGGTCCATCTTCAACCAGTCTTTGAATCCTTCTTAGGTTAATATGCCCCAATCGTAAGTGCCAAAGATATGTTTGGTTCATACAAGAAGGTTCTTTTCTCTTATTTAAGTTAGATGACATATTATTCATTTCCATAAGTTGCATTGTGGGCAAAATAGGATTAATGACATACAAATTATCAACCAATGCACCAGAACAGATAAAATGTTTATTCTTTCTAATAACAATATTGTCATTAAAATAAACTGAATATCCATCCTTAACTAACATAGAAACAGAAACTAAATTCCTTCTAAGTGAAGGTGCATAAAGATAATCTCTCAATGTCAAAGACTTATTTCTACCAAAAGATAAAGTAACATCTCCTAATGCAACGACCGATACTTTTGTAGCATCACCCATGAATACACATATCTCTCCATCACTGAGCCGTCTGGTTTCCTAGAACCCCTGCAATGTATTACAGACATGATTAGTGGCTCCTGTATCTACACACCAGGTGCCGGTAGATAACACCGCTGAACATGTTTTAACTACTAGTAAATGATATATACCTTCTTTGTTCCCTTGTTTGAGAAGTGGACAATCAGTCTTCCAATGTCCTGACCCTTTGTACTTGAAACATTTGCCTTTCGGCTTTTTCACCGCGTCTTGAGGTCCCATGCCCTTCTTTGCTGAGTTTTTCTATTTCTGAATGTTATTTTTCTTCTTACCGCCTTTTGTCTTAGAAGTAGAAGCCTTTTCAGAAACAAAAACATGACCACTCTGCCTAAAGAGAGATTCAGCATCCTGTAGCTCTTTTGCAAGTTCTGCAAAACTATACAACCTTTTGTTCATGTTGTAATTAAGGCAGAAATTGTCAAAACTTTTAGGTAGAGTCCCGAGAATGATATTGACCTGGGTTTCCCCATCGATTTTAGCTCCAAGTATCTCCATCTCATTCAGATGACCCATCATCTTGAGAACATGATCCCTTACTGGTGTACCCTTAGCCATTTTTGTATTCATCAAACATTTCATAGCAAACTGCCTAGCTGCTCTACTCTGATGTCCGAAGAGTTCCATGAGGTTATACATCATGTCATAAGCTGTGGCCATGGCCTGATGCTGATGTTGTAGTACATTTGATATAGATGCCAGAATGTAACACCGCTCCATGTCATCTGCCTTTTTCCACTTCTTATAAGCCTCTTTGACCTCTTCATCAGAGTTAGCATCAGGCTTAGGTGGGCATTCCTCAACAAGTACATATTTGTACTCCTCAGTAGTCAGAACAATGTCCAAATTGCGTTTCCAGTCAATATAATTAGGTCCAGTAAGTTTGTTTTCTTTAAGAATTACCATAAGTGGACTGAAAGAACCCATTTTTGAAATCCTGAGAATCACATAAATAAAATTATGTAGGGCAAAAAAAACTTTTTGAATTAACTAAATATTGATTCCCTCAAAACAATAATAAGAAATTCACCAACACCTTGAACACCATGAATTTAGCATGCCACGATAGTGTGGACGTATACAAATTCAACTTTGTTCAAGTAGATTTTTCTTATTAAATTTACTATCATGTCAATATAACTTTATGACAAATAAAATTAATATGCTGGTCTTGCTCTGGTCATACAAATAATAGCAGTGACTCCGATGGGGAGGATACCATTATTTGTATCTAAGTGTATACCATTACTTAATACTAAGTCCATTACCTTGTAATGAGTTCCTTCAGATGGAGAAGTGAACACATACTAGGTAACTTTCTACAATTATCCCTAAGGAAGTTTGTACTGGTGATCCATAATTATACTCATCCGATATGGAGGAAAGCACTAAAGCCAACACGCAAGTATAATTACATCACCTACAAACCAGTAATGGAGACCATAGGATTTATACTAAATAAAAATCCTCTCCCACTTAGTTATTTAACAATGAGGGTTTTCTACTAGTTGATATTATGTCCATGTTGTCCATTATTAATGTAGGCTTGGTTTTTCAAAAAAACAACCACACAATAATAAACATGCATAATCAGAAAAAGCAAAATGACAAAAATAAGAGAAAATATCCAACTATTATGGTCATCTTTGCTGCTCCGTCCTCAACTATCCGAATCCAAAATCTGGCGCTGCGCAGATCTATACGGGGTTCGACTATTTTTTTAGGTTTTGGCTGTCGATTGCTTCATCGAAAATTATCTGTCTGCCTCTGGACTACTTAAAATCAGCATCTCGTCCGACGTCAGAAACAGCTACCACCGCCATCACAATTGATCAAAAATAATTAAAATTACATCAATCCTATGCCTCCCGAAGGAGTTCACACATAATCTAGATTAAAAAATTAAAATAATAAGCATGATCAACCCTCATAATTTTAATTACATCCACAACAACAACAACATCCACGACATGTCCGTGGTTTAAACAACACAATAAAAAAAACATGCATTGGACCATAATAGTTGGATCTAAGATGCCTGCAAAACCGAGTTAGAACAGATCTACATCTACCGACTATTACATAGCGCAGGTTTTATTGGACAACATGGACGTATCAATCAATACGTAGATCCAAAGTAGCTTTGATACCAATTGTTGGAATTGGGGATTCCCAGGACCCTTTATTTGGTATGCGTATTGATCGATAGAAAGTTAAACAGATCTAATACGTATTCTAACCCTTCATAGGCGAAAACTAGGGTTCATGAATTATACCTGCGGCGGAAAGGAGACAAGTAATTCCTGGCAATCTCGAGCGGACGACCCCAAGATCTTCTGCACGTATTCCTTCCTCGAGTTGGACGTCGTGTGGGCGACGATCTCCCAACCTTTTCTTTTCCTTGGCAGCCCTCTCTTTCTCTCCTTACGTGAATCACGAATTTAAAGAAAGTTTCTGATTTTTTGATCGGTAATATGGCGGCCAGAGAATAGAGGATATATATATAGGCTACGGCAGGGACCATGAGGAGAAATTAGGATTAGGCCTCCTAACGGATCTGGATATCCCGTGTTCAGCCCGAACATACAATCCAGGCCCATTAACAATAGCTCGGTCCACTAATGAGCTATTGTTGTACTACCTCCCTAATCCCAAATTATGTTTGTGGGCTCATTTTATTATATGCTCGTTTGGCTCCCCATGTTAAGATATCATATGTCCGTCGATCAAATTAAGTTACTGACAACTATATTGATTCGACATCTTTTATCCTTAAGTAGTACCGCTCAACTTTATTTGTCATGTCGGATATAATCCACCTGCAGGGTTTACATGATAATTCTTATGAGCTCCTTAAGGGGACATCATCAACCCGATGTATCGGGACATGGATTCCATTTATAATCAACAGCCCATCATACATACAATGTTATTACCCAATTCATAGAGGTTGTTGATCCATAATGAATCTCACTCTTTTATGAGTCAAAGTAATATACACTGCATATACATGTCCGTTATTATATCCGGATTAAGAGCACAAGCATCCATAATAACAGAGGTATTTGTTCTCTTATGTAGTCAGTACAAAGAGAACAACCTCAAGTGGTCCTATTTAATACACACAAAGTGTACTAGTGTAAACCTATAGTCAAGATAGACTAATACCAGATTACACTACATCCTTTCCAATAGATTGTCCAAGTCCATTTAGGTTGTGAACTATTTATATACTCCATAGGAAACTGATAATATGATCTTCTGTGTGACACCACACACCATATTATCTACAATATAGAATATCAGACATTTACATTAACACTTGTAATAAATACAATATGCAAACATTTGCCCGTATAATTGTCATTCAAAATTTAAGAAAATAAGATTACTACAAAAGTGATGCTTTTAGTATATAACCCTAACACCAACCAGCTTCGGCTCGTCACCACCAAAGAAAAGTCTCCAACCAGCAGTGCCCTGAAGATATCGTAGAATTCACTTGACCGCACTCCAATGTACCCTTCCAGGATTTGAAAGTTACCTGCTAACCGTACCAACTGCATGAGCAATATCTGGCCTCGTACACACCATAGCATACATAAGGCTTCCCACAGCTGAGGCATATAAAACCCGCTCCATATCTTCCTTTTCGTCCTCGGTAGATGGACACTGCTCCTCAGAGAGCTTAAAGTGAGCCGCAAGAGGGGAACTCACTTTCTTCGACCCGTCCATCCCGAAACGCTGAAGTACCCGGTGAATGTACTTCTTTTGGGACAAATATAGCAACTTGGACTCTCTCTCTCGGCTGATCTCCATCCCAAGAATAGTCTTCGCTGTGCCCAAATCCTTCATAGAGAAGACCGCGCCCAGTTGGCGCTTCAGCTCTGCTATCCTAGTGGTATTCCGACCCACTAATAGCATATCATCTACATAGAGCAATAAAATAATAAAATCATCATCGGCAAAATATCTCACAAATACACAATGGTCCGACGTCGTCTGTGCATAACCATGCTCCCCCATAAACGACTCAAACTTTCTGTACCACTGCCTTGGAGCCTGCTTCAGACCATACAAGCTCTTCCTCAACCGGTAGACCAAATGTGACTTGTCCTTTCTCACAGAATTCCTCTGGCTGCTCCATGTATAACTCTGCCTCAAGATCACCGTGGAGGAATGCCGTCTTCACATCCATCTGCTCGACCTCCAAGTCGAGACTGGCTGCTAATGCTAGCACCACCCGAATAGACGAATGCTTGACGACAGACGAAAAGATCTCATCATAATCCATGCCTTTCCGCTGACCATAGCCTTTAACTACCAGCCTCGCTTTGTATCGAGGGCGAGTAGCATCATCCGTCTGCTTCACTCTGAACATCCATCGATTCTTCAAAGCCTTCTTGCCCTTTGGCAACCGTACCAGATCATAAGTAGAATTGGTGTGCAAGAAACTCATCTTCTCCTGCATAGCCTCCATTCACTCCTGCCTGTGTTCGTCTTCCATAGCCTCTGCAAAACTTTCAGGCTCTCTCCCGTCAGTCAATAGCATATACTCATCCGGTGAGTATCTCGTAGATGGTCGACGATCCCTGTCACTCCTCCTCAAAGGAACCACTGGTGCTGGCTGTATACCGACAGCCTCCTCTTCCTCAGGAACTACCTCTCTGGCATGCTCATCCTCCTGAAGAACACCCTGACCACCATCAGCAGGCTGATGATCAAGGTTGGGAGCTACTCCATGTACTGGCTCCCCTATAACTGGATCCTCTGCGATGTCCTCTGGAAACTGTTCGAAGTGAAATGACTCTAACTCAGGCAATTCCTCAGCCTCAGAAGGCGTCTCGGAATCCTGAGTGTTGGTCATGGTCTGATCCTCGACGAATACCACGTCCCTGCTTCTGTAGAGCTTTTTTCCCACCAGGTCGTAGAGTCTATAGCCAAACTCATCCCGACCGTAGCCGACAAAAATGCATCGCCTCGTCTTCGGCTCAAGTTTGGTCCTCTCGTCCTTCGGTACATGCACGAAGGCTTTACAACCAAACGCCCGCAGGTGATTGTATGACAGCTCTTTGCCGTACCATACTTTGTCAGGCACATCATCCTGCAAAGGAGCACTAGGAGACAAATTAATAACATAAGCAGCTGTGAGAAGAGCCTCACCCCAATAACTGTCCGACAAGTTTGCTTCTGACAGCAAACACCGCACCCTCTCCATCACTGTCCTGTTTATGCGCTCCGCTACACCATTGAGCTGAGGTATCTTTGGCGGAGTCTTCTGGTGTCGTATCCCTTGCTCTCTGCAATACGCATCAAAGGGACCAATGTATTTGCCGCCATTGCCGGACCGAACACACAACTTCTTGCCCGTCTCCCTTTCAACAGAGGCCTGAAACTCCTTGAAAGTAGGCAGCACCTGATCCTTGATCTTCAAGGCATAGACCCAAATCTTCCTGGAACAGTCATCAATAAAGGTTACAAAGTAAGAAGCACCACCAAGAGATTTTACCTTCATAGGACCGCAGACATCCGAGTGAATCAACTCGAGCAACGCCGGCTTCCTCGAACTTGGGTGACTTTGGAAAGACACCCTATTTTGCTTCCCAGCTAAGCAGTGCATGCACATCTCCAACTTTGTAGACTTGATGTCACCCCTGTTTCCCGTATTTTGTATTAATACTCATAATCAAATTTTGGCATGCATATTTTTTTTATTTTCTCGACTTGTAGAATTTTGAGTTTTCTCGTATTTTGGGTTTCGGTTCGGCTTGGTTTTAATTGGTTTGGTTTGAGTTGGTTTGATTTTAAAACCCTATGGAACACTTTAACCTATACTCCACCCTCATTCCACCACAACCCACCCTCATTAATATCTCCACCAACCTTCTCTCTCCTCATTACTCTTCCATTAATTTTCCATCATCTTCTTCCTTCTTCCATACAACACTCCACCCATAGGCAAGTGTACTTTGCCACCAAATAAGCACCATATTTTATTTGTCTATTAGCTAGATTAGGCCATGGAGAACAACATTAGAACTTGGCATTTTGTGATTTGGAGCTTCCATTTTTTCTAGATCTAGGTTTTAACCATTTTTGGAAATTCTTGGTTTTGACCTATCAAACTTTGATTTTTGCTTGTTTTGATGCTTCTATGTGGAAGAGAATTCAATTTTACACAAGTTAGAACTTTGAAAATCTAGATTTGGTTTTGATTTGACCAAGTTATGAAGATTTAAAATTTAGGGTTCTTGGAGTCACCCTCTCGGCTGGATGGAGAAGAAGACTCTCAGCCTGCGCTCTTTAGCGCATGGCCGGACTGCACAACCCCTCGGCCTGCGCTTTGCGCTGAGCTGACTTGCGCTGGCGCTCTTTAGCCCCAGCGCCTTCTTTCCTTGGCGCGCTTGGCTTCTGCGCCATCGCCCCCCCCTGCGCCATCGCCCCCTGCGCCCTTGGCCCCTGCGCCCCCGGCCCCTGCGCCATCGCCCCCTGCGCCCTTGGCCCCTGTGCCACCGGCCCCTGCGCCACCGCCCACCCTGCGCCATCGCCTCCTGCGCCACCGGCCCCTGCGCCATCCACCCCTTGCGCCCTTGACCCCCGGCGCACTTGGCCCCCTGCGCCATCCATCCCCCGGCGCATTTGACCCCGGCGCCATCCACACTTTGCGCAACCCACTTGTCCATGATGGTTTGGTTTATTTCTTGGACTTGGCTTCTATTTCGTGGATTGGGTTTTTGAGATCTTGTTCCACATAGCACGACTATCTTGACCCAACACGACCTGGCACGGTTTTCGATGATTTTGCTTATGACTAATACATTTTCCTGATTTCTGTGAAATATGATTTTAGTACCTCTGATCTTCTTGATAGTGACCCGATGACTTATAACCTGTGATTCATTATTAATCTCTGCAACCAGATATTTGATAGTGGCCCGTGGCGACGTACTTTTGACTTGTGACTTGTAACTTGACTTGCTTGATGCCGTTGCGATGGCTAACTTGACTCTTGTAGCTAACTCTGACACCGTGGGTGTTCCTGCTTGCTTGCTTGTGCAATCCACTTGTCTTATCTTGTATCATGTCTAAGACGTGACTCCCTGGTTTCCACGGTCAGGGATTTGCACTGAATATGGATTAGGCTAATGACTAGATCAAACTATAGTTCATGGAGGATTTCCAGTCACAGGCAATCTCATTATCTGGGCGCTTAAATTGGACTTGTAGCTTGCCGACGAGTAGAGCACATCTCCAGCACACTGTCATGTGTTGCACCCTCTAAGTCACCTAAGGGTATATCGTCTCCTGGGCGATGTACCCAACCATACTTTCAACCCGCGAAAGGATAACTAGATAGTCTGCATGGCTTGGGACTGGAAAATTCTCGCTTGCATCTTGTTAGTAATTAGGCTTGTGATAACCCTAGTTAGTTAAAGTAGTAAGCCGTAGTAATTGCTTGGCCACTGTGAATGGATGGTGTCTAGCTCTGTCTAAGTCTTGTCTAGTCCCTATACCTGGTACTCCTGTACATGATTATTTAACTTATCTTTAACAATGAATGGGCAGAGACGAGTGCTATTCAGGCGAAGGATTATAACCCCGGTCCTTGCTTGGTTTACGGGTCGTAATCTGGCTTCCGGAATGGTTCAATGTCCCTAGTCATTTATTGTCCTGTTGTACTTTTATTACCTGTACTTTTTTTTCTATTTCCTTAGGTTCTGATATGCTGGTTTTGTTCTTATTTCGTGGCCTCCCTTGTGGCACTTGCTCTTTCTGGGGTTTGACCCAGCTGGTTTTGTGTGGCCAGATTTCGGAGCAGCACCCGAGGATCTACCGAACCTCCAGCCCGATGGTGGCGACTAGAAGAAATCCGGGCTACGAATGGGTTTCCAATTTTATTTCACTCACTCTATTGTAAAATTATTCTTTTGAGGCGTTTAGCCGACGAGCACTTGTTAGCTCGATGCACATTTACTTACTGTCTGCCTACGGGCTGTAAACATGATTAACAAATCCTAGGGTTGATCATATATGAATTAACTCTTGTTAGTCCTCGCATTTTGTAAGACTAGCTTCATGATCAACTGAATATATAATATTTGGGACGCCTTTTATTGTATATTTGGTGGTCAAACATCTTGTAACTGTATTACTTGCTTGAGATTGAGACAATAGGCTTGACCTTAAGAGACCGTTGGATTGTAGTAAACCCTCACATCTAGACAGCCGTGACCGTATACCGAGGTGGATTCTATTTCAATATACGTAGCTGGCTATGTTTGTCCCCGCTCTCCAGTATTCTGGTTCTGGGGCTTGACATGGTTTAAGTGGTGGCCCATGCAGGTCTTGGCATTCAAGAAATGTGAGGGTTTACCGAATAGATGTCTCAATCAGTACTCGTTCTTGATCTCCGTTCATATCCTCTGAATCTCTGGAATCTTAACCTGATCACATGCTTGTATCGTTGGTCTGTCCTGGTCCTTCCTTATTGTTTCCTATGTCATTTTCTTCAGCGGCATTGTTCATGAACCAGACGATCAGCAACGCGGAGCAACTCCCATGGACCAGCAGCAACCCGGAGATCAAGCCCAGCACTCTGGAGTAGCCTCCAGAGCTGTGCCTACTGGAGGAGAGCCCCCAGTTCAGCCCGTTCAGCCTGCCGAGCCGGATGATGGCACTTTGGTAGGTCTCATCAGGACCTTGATAGCTTCCCAAGATCGCAGAGGAGACGCCTTGCACCAGGTAGTGGCAGATGCTTTGACCAGAAGCGGTCACCCAGGGAACAGCACGGCCAACAGCTTTAAGCGCTTGAACCCTCCCTTCTTCGACGGCAGTGAAGATGTGATTGCCGCGGACGCTTGGCTTCAGGATACCGAGGTAATTTTGGAAGCAGCGAGAACACCTGAGAATGAGAAGGTGGCGGTGGTACGCATGCAGTTGCTGGATTTAGCTCGCAGTTGGTGGACAGCGCAAGCCATGGGATTAGTGGCACCCATTGCTTGGGCAGTATTTAGAGAAAGATTCCAGACGAAGTATTTCGATGCTGTAGCTCGGTACGACCTGCAGACGAGATTTACCAACTTGAAGCAAGGAGGCAGAACGGTCGACAATTATGCATCTGAGTTTTCTAGACTTAGTAGGTTTGCCTCCACCTTGGTGGCGACCGAGTTTGATAGGGCCCAGCGGTTCCAGCAGGGACTGCATTTGGAGATCTTGTTGGCAGTCGAGCAGTTCGAGCACCAGACGTTCGATACAGTATTGAGGGCAGCTAGGAGGCATGAGTACACCTCCCAGAGGATCGTGGATAGGACCGGAGATAGGAAGCGGTCCCACAGTCAGATGCACCAAACATCATCTCCAGCCCCGACAGCTAGAAGTTTGACTATTAGAACTCCGAGACGGACGACCTCAGTAACGTCGGTTCAGCATTCGACCCCGACGTACCCGCAGCAGCAGAAGCAGACTTCCGCGATGGAATGCTCACATTGCGGAAAGCCAGGCCATGTGGTGGCAGATTGTCGTAGGACGCAAGGATTGTGCCTGGCTTGTGGAGCGGCAGATCTCAAGATAGGAGCCTGCCCGAATAGGGGTAGTTCATCCTCCTCCAACCTAACCATTCCATCGGTTAGGGGACCAGCACCTATCAGCAGCAGCAGTACCCGAGGCCATTGTTGCCTCAGGCCCAGGCGTTTCATCAGCAGAACCAGCAGCAGTATACCCAAGCCCAAGTGCAGAGTAGGCAGAGAGGTTTCCAGCAGAGGGGACCCGCAGCTAGAGGACAAGGTCAGGCCATGATGATGACTATGGAAGAAGAAGTTACACCAGATGAGGTAGTGGCAGGTACTATTCTCGTCAACTCCTCTTCAGCATTGGTATTACTTGATTCGGGTGCATCGCATTCATTCATGTCTGCACGATTTGCGACACGGATAGGATTGGAGCCCGAGTCATTATCAGTGAGGCTTAATATACTTACTGGTAATGGTCTTATGGAAGTAGATCGAGTGTTTTTCTCGTGTCGGATCGTAGTTAGCGGTAGAGAGTTCTCCGCTAGATTTATAGAATTCCCTATGGCAGACTATGATGTAGTCTTAGGCATGGATTGGTTGAGGAACCAGTATGCTAGGATAGACTGCCATGTTGGAAGGGTTGTTTTCAGCATTCCAGGCGAGCTAGAGTTCTCATTTTCCAGAGGCGCAGTGGAACCATCTTCTTCAGTATTGCGGATGGCAGTAGCAACAGTGCAGTTACCCAGGATAGTTGAAGAATTTCTAGATGTCTTCCCAGAAGAACTTCCAGGGATGCCGCCAGAGCGGGAAATCGAGTTCACTATAGACTTGATCCCCGGGACGGCACCCATATCAGAGCGAGTCTACAGGATGGCGCCTTCAGAGCTAGAGATTTTGTACAAGATGATTGAAGAACTCAGGACCAAAGGATTCATTCGTACAAGTGGGTCGCCTTGGAGAGCCCCGATGCTTCTTGTAAAAAAGAAGGATGGTACGTCCAGGCTATGTGTAGATTATCGTACCTTGAACTCGGTGACAATCAAGAACAGATACCCTCTCCCGAGGATAGATGACTTGTTTGATCAACTTAGAGGGGCTTCGGTATTTTCGAAGATAGACTTGCGATTAGGATACCACTAGATCAGAGTCAGAGAGCAGGACATCTCGAAGATAGCCTTCCGATCTAGGTATGGGCATTGGGAGTTCCTTGTTATGTCCTTTGGAGCGACCAATGCGCCACCCGTATTCATGGACCTCATGAATCGTATTTTTATGCCTTACTTGGATCAGTTCGTGATCGTGTTTCTAGATGATATCCTGGTCTACAGCAAGAGCGAAGCAGAGCATGAGCATCATCTCAGAATCGTCCTTCAGACGCTTAGGGAGCATCAGTTGTATGCCAAGTTCAGTAAATACGAGTTCTGGCTCGATCGCATTTCGTACTTGGGTCACATCCTTACTCGAGGAGGAGTGGAAGTGGATCCCCAAAAGATTGTGGCTATCGAGGCATGGCCAGTACCCAGTTCAGTGGCAGAAGTTCGCAGCTTCCTTGGATTGGCCGGCTACTACCGGCGATTCGTTTCAGATTTTACAAGGATTTCAGCGCCGATGACCCAGTTGACCCGTAAGGATGTACAGTTTGCTTGGACAGCAGAGTGTCAGGAATCATTTGAGAAGTTGAAGCAAGGGTTGATAATGGCTCCCATTCTCACACTTCCAGATGGGACCGGAGGATTCACAGTTTATTGCGACGCTTCAGGCAGAGGATTGGGGTGTGTCTTGATGCAGCATAGGAAGGTAATATCTTATGCATCACGTCAACTTCGTGATCATGAGAAAAATTACCCGACCTACGACTTGGAGCTGGCTGCAGTAGTGTTTGCACTTAAGTTGTGGAGGCACTACTTGTATGGAGATAGAGTGGAGATATTTACTGATCACAAGAGCCTGAAGTATGTTTTCACCCAGAAGGACCTTAATATGCGGCAGAGAAGATGGCTTGAGCTACTGGTGGACTACGATGTAGATTTGCAATATCATCCAGGGAAGGCCAACGTTGTAACAGATACGTTGAGCCGGAGAGCTGGAGTTTATCTCCTAACGGTGCAACCAGAGTTATTGGCAGATTTTCAGAAGATGGGAATTGAGGTGGTTCTTCCTACCAGTGTGGCATTGATGGCCACTCTACAGGTTTAGTCCAGCATAGTTGAGAGGATTCGGGTGGCGCAGTCTACAGATTCCAAGATTCAGCGGTTCAGAACAGAGTGTGAGGCAGGAAGAAGACCAGAGTTGTGCATTCATGAAGATGGTACACTTCGGCACGGCACTCGTCTTTGTGTACCTAGTGGAGATATCAGACAGGAAGTTATGGCAGAAGCTCACAGTTCGCAGTATTCTATTCATTCTGGTGGTACGAAGATGTACCGTGATATTCGTCAGCATTTCTGGTAGAATGGCATGAAGAGAGAGATAACCCGGTTTGTCTCTCGGTGTTTGGTTTGCCAACAGGTTAAAGCTGAACATCAGAGGCCCGCTGGACTTCTTCAGCCCTTGCCGATTCCAGAATGGAAGTGGGAGCATGTGACCATGGATTTTGTGACTGGATTGCCTAGATCCCCGGCTGGTCGAGATGCTATTTGGGTTATAGTGGACAGGCTCACGAAGGTGGCTCATTTTCTCCTATTCAGAGTTGGGCAGTCAACGGCTCAGTTGGCAGATATGTACCTCAGGCAGATTGTCAGGCTTCACGGTGTGCCCGTCAGTATCACCTCGGACCGAGATTCAAGGTTTACGTCACACTTTTGGCGCAGCCTGCAAGAGAGTTTTGGAACTCGCCTTCAGTTTAGCTCAGCATATCATTCGCAGACAGATGGCCAGTCAGAGCGCACAATCCAGACTCTTGAAGACATGTTAAGGTCTTGCACACTCGACTTCGGTGGTTCATAGGAGGATCACCTGCACCTAGTGGAGTTCTCGTACAACAACAGTTTCCAAGCTAGCATCCAGATGGTACCGTTCGAGGTACTGTATGGAAGAAAGTGTAGATCCCCGTTGGCATGGGACGATGTCGGAGAGAGGCAGATGCTCGGTCCAAAAATGATTGCCCAGACAGTTGAAGTAGTCAGAAAAGTCAGGGATCATCTTCGAGTTGCCCAAGACCGCCAGCGACATTGGGACGATGCCCATCGGCGTCCCTTAGAGTTTGTTATCGGCGACCATGTATTCCTTAGGATCTCGCCTAACCGCGGTGTCATTCGCTTTAGCGTGCGGGGAAAGCTTAGTCCTAGGTATATAGGGCCGTTCGATATCCTGGAGCGAGTAGGAGATATATCCTATCGTCTCGCTCTTCCGCCGTCGCTAAGTGAGGTGCATGATGTATTCCATGTGTCCCAATTACGACAGTACGTCCCGGACCCGAGCCATATCCTAGACCATTCGGAATTGGTTGTTGGTACCAACCTTTCGTATGAGGAGAAGCCCGTGCCTATTTTGGACCGGAGGGAGAAGATACTCAAGAACAAGACTATTAGTTTAGTCCGTGTTGCTTGGGGTCATCACTCTCTAGGTGAGTTAACGTGGGAGCATGAGGATGATATCCTATCGCGATATCCCTATCTGTTTGACTCGTAAGGTATAATGTCTTCCTTATACCTTATGTTTTTCGTTTCTTGATTGCAAGTATGATTGTATGATTGAGTTGCTTAGTGTAGTTGTTGGTGCTTAGTGTAGCTTGTCGTTGTCTGCCATGAAATATAAAAGAACAGAACAATTATCGGAGGACCGGACTTTTACTTCACGTTACAGACTCGCTTGTACAAAGAAAGCCTAGGGACGAAAACCTAGGTACAGCAGTCTAAGTATAATTGTTTATTTTTGATTTTGGGGGATGACGATAGAGGCTCGGGAAAGCGACGGCCGCTCTGCCTTACTCCTTGGACGATCGGTATGCAGCCTTGGCTCGTGGAAGATCTGCTTGGCGTAGACGAAGAAATGCTCTTCTTGCTCTCCTCGTGTTGCTCTCCTGGCTTCTCTCTCTCTGTGGTTATCAAAAAGGGGGGAAGCTCTCTCTATATATCTGTCTCTTTTTTTTATTCTTTTGTTGCCGGAGGGCTTTGCAAAGAAATGATGCTGGCTATTTATAAGAGCGGGATGTGATCATTAGGGTTTGCTAATGATCATTTGTTCGGAATGTCGGCGCTCCTTCAATCTATCTGAACCCTTGATCCTGATTACAATGAATCTAGGCCATTAATGCGGATAACACCGAATCTTGTGAGCAATTAATGTTAACTGCTTTAAATCTTCATGATTGATTATACCAATGTCCGATTGCTCGCCACGTGTCCCATTGGCTTGATGATAAATGATATGCCCTGATCTCAGTAATTATGATGATGATGTCAAATATACTTGTTGGGATTCGGTTAAATCCTTGATTGATCCGATGCTACGTGTTTTAATTGTGGGTCCTGCCAGAGCCGCATGGGATAGACAAGATTTGAACCGCAGGAAGATAATCTTCATGAGCCGCATAGGACAGCGCTTTATTGAGCCGCAGGGGATGAACTCTCAATGAGCCGCATATGCATAGTCTCTACAAGCCGCATAAGCTAGCGTTGTATTGAGCCGCAGGGACTGGGCTCTTGGTGGGCCGTATATAGCTGATTTCTGCTGGTCATATAGGGTGACTTCTCAGTGAGCCGCATGAAGCTGTTCTCCATTTAAGCCGCATGAGACTTGCCACGTGGCAATCTAGGACTTCTGACGGATCGGGTCAGAGATTTTCTTCTTTTCCCGAAGAGTCTGTCATTATGGCAGAACCATTATGACACTTTATGTCAGAGCCGTCACGGTCGTTGAGTCGTGTCAGAGCATTAAATAAGGCCACTACTCAAATGGCCAGCTGTAGGGAAGGATCCTAAGGGGGCACATGGCGTCGATCGAGCCGCATATTCCTGCTGAACCGCATACACTCCCGAGCCGCATGAGACTGAGAGTCTTCTTTGAACCGCCTAAGGCAGCTCCTGTATGAGCCGCATGGGCTTCTTACCCGGAGCCGCATGGACCATTATTCTGATATTTTCCATGCTTCTACAGGACCCCCTTCAAAGTTTTTAATTTGCAAAATTGAAATACTTTGAATAAGAAGCATGGCCCCGTTCATGCCGCATAAGTGTCCCAGCCGCATAGATTCATCTGTCCGCATAGGCTCTTTGCCACGTGTCCTGACCACGTGTGCAAATCTTCATTAAATGCCATTGATTCGTTTTGAATTAACGCCGTCTTTTGGGGGAGGATCCCAAGGGTCGGTTTTGCCTTGACCGAAGCGTTTTGCCTTTATCTTTTGAGGCGGCGCGTAACCCGAGACGTCTGTTTATTTTTATGGGTCTCTTTCGCCTATAAATATGAGTCTTTTAGTCTCTTGGGGGTTTCTTTACCTTCTCTCTTTGCTCGAATTCCCTGTTGTCGACTTTGCTCTTCGTCTTCTTCCTTCAACGATCGACAATGGCTCCCAAGAAGGCCGCTGCTGCTACGGATAAGAAGGCCACGAAGGGTAAGGCGGTTACGACTAACGTGGTCACTCCTCCGCCGGCTGCTGTGCACTCTGTCCATCCTGACGTTCATCCGCCTATCGCTGGTAAGGGGTCGTCTGAAAACCCTAATTGTTGCCATGGCTCTGTTGCATACTTTATGTACAAGCCTGAGGCTTATCGATGTGACCGCATAAGCACTTCGCCCTACGGGGCCGCATGAGCTTGTTATACTCGATCTGAGCCGCATATGTGTTTTCGATTTGGGCCGCATAAGCGTCGCTCACTTTTGAACCGCATAAGCTTGCTTATTTGTAGCCGCATCAGCTCGTACGAGTCTGGCTCATAGGCGTGCTTAACCTGAACCTCATGAGTCTATAAGCTTGTCTGAATTTGAGTTGTATGGACTCGATTGGCTCGGAGCCGCATGAGACTATGATGAATCAGAACCGCATGGACTCATCTGATTCTGAACCGCATGAAACTGTGACGACCCGAGCCGCATAGACTCAAATGATCTTTCCAATGCTTCTATTTTTTGATTATCTTCTAACCTCGTTTCTTTTGTTTTGTTCTCCAGTGAATTTGCCCGTAAATCCTGCAGGGGAACTTCTGGTTGGCTCAAATCAATTCGCCTTGGGCGTGCGTCTTGACGACCTAATTAAGTATGTGTTGAATCAATTTCCTGCTGATGAGCCTTCGGGGAGGTTGAACGCCGTCGAGAATCAGACCCTCCATTACCTCCGTTCCATGATGAATACCGGGAAGCTGGATGGAACATACTTGAAGCCTTTATTCCTCTTTGTAGACGCTTTAATCATAAAGAATCCCTGAGTATTAGAGATTTTCGAGAACTGGGATTTTTCTTTGGACGGGGTGTCAATCCATATTCCTCTCATGGAACCCCATTATCCTCTGTCGTGGTTCAACATGGTGTTGTTGGACAGGAAGATGGTGTGTAATTTAACTCCTACTCAGTCAGGGATGTTGATGGGCAACATCCATTATAATCCGAACATGCGGTCGGCGTACGCAGGTAAGGATTCCGTCCTCCGGTACATGATGGGTCTGGCCCCGGGCTCTTTCATGAATGTATACGGTCCCAACTTCTCATTCGTTCAAGATGATACCTTCTTGAATCGGCTTGTTCGTAAGAAATCCTATCCCGTTGGCAGGATAGCATTGCCGAATTGGATAAACCCTACTTCTACGTGGGTCCAGTTGACCACTTGGGTTCTGCAGACCTATGGAACATTCTTGTGGGAGGTGGGACTTTACCATGCCATTCGGGGCACTTGTCACGGGCTTCCTATTAATAAACCACTGTTCGTGGCGCTCTTGGAGATGTATAGCCAGCGAACGGGGACGTTCTTTGCACCAGTAGGGGAGCTGGGGCTTGCTCTTCACGAGATGTATACTGTCTCTAAACTTCCGTGGGGGGATGAGCCTTTCAAGGTGTATACCCCGTCGAATGAGGAGTTTGAGGACTTGAACCGACGACTCCCAGGTTTCGTCGCGGTGTATCGGGAGTTGCTGTGCCACCATAGTGCTTGTCACTAGATGGCTATAAAAACGGTAGATAGCTCCGAAGGGACCGCTCCCCACACCACATCATGGATTAATTATCTTTTCAAAGTTGACCCTTCTGGCGAAGTTACTCCTCGAACCCCTAGAACGCACGAGGAGATAAAGGACTTGATGTCAGGCGTCAAGAAGTCGCGGTCCAAGAGCGACATATTCGGGGGTCAGACTGACTCTCTTAGCTATTTTTACTACGGGACTACACAGATGTCAGAGAAGGCGCTCCTGGCCGACTTTTTAATGATATGGCTGCGGAACTGCGTCGTCGCAGGAGGAGCAGGTTCTATCGAGAGGATCGGTCGCCACTTTATTCTCCCTGCCGTTAAACTGGTATTTGGAGTTAGACTGGCCCTTCTTCCAGCTATGGTGTGTAGCATACACCATGGTCTTCGAACATTCTCGTCCAAAGTTGTCGCGCGTAAGAAGACATTGGATTTTGAGTACGTAGAACTGCCTTTCCACTATTTGATGGGGTGGTTAGCGATGCACTACAAGTCTTTGCTGGGACCTGGGATAGCGGAAGATGCTACAGATGAAGATGCTTTCCTCTTCAAATGCTATCGTCGGTCTTGGGAATACAATACTATGCCAGCTTGTCGGAGGGCGCTGGCGAGAGTGGATGGGTGTGACCTTTTTGTGTATGTTCCTCCTTTTTCTGATGAGGAAGTGAGGAAGGTACACCTTGATGGTACTGGACCTTCTCATTTTCTTTCTCCGAATATGCTCGCCTGGTTGCGTAACATTCGTCCCGCTCATTTGGTTTATCGCAATCGCGATAACGTGTACTTGGAGCCTTACCTACCTAGTAGGTTTTCCTGCCAATTCGGTTATAGCCAGTTATTCCTAGATCATCCCAACCCTTGTTTGGGCTTCGAAGGTAGCGTTCTTGATGGCGTCAGGGCGTGGAATTATTATGATGCTTATCATACTCGAGCCAGCTTCTCAGTCCCCGATGCTAAGACATCAAGGGAGATTTTGTACGTGGCTGCTTTGTATCATGTTATGGCGAATAAGCCTCCTGTTAATTTTGATCCGAGTACCAGTTTCATCGTGGGTACTGGTTTAGAGGAGAAGCCCAAGGGGGCTAAGGCTAGAAAGCAACTAGCGCTCCAAACTCCTCTCCCTGAATCAGAACCTTCCGAGTCGGCTGAGGAGGAGGATGATAGTGAAGACTCCCTTTCTGGTGGGGGTGAAGAAGTAGCGGATCAACTGCTTCCCACCCCCGATGAATCGGCGGAAGACCCGTTGCCTTCTATACAAGAGAAAGTAGTGAGGGAAGAACAGCCTCCAGCTGTGTCTGGTTCCTCACGTAAACGAGTCAGGCGCGAGTCTTCCGACAGCAGAGCGACCTTTTCCATGAAGAGAGCTGCCGTTAAGTCTCGTGGATTACTTATTACCGAGAGGGGTGAAGGTACCGAGGCTGTTCCGGAGGTAAGACTAAGTCGGAGTTATCTCTTTGTTGTAGTTTTCTTTCCTCTCGGGGATACGACTTGATTACTTTTCTTTGTAGGCGTCTGACGAACCAGGCTCTCCTGAACCATCTACTGCCCCAGTAGTTGATCCGGCCCTTGCTGCTTTGATTAGCGACATGTGTACCGCGGTCCTCTCTGCGGGGGCTCTCTCAGCGGCGGCTGAGGACTCCCAAGCTGCTGAGGCCCCAGCCCGGGGTGACGAAAGTTTCCTTGGGCCCGTCTCTGAGATTGCTGAACTTCAGCAAGACGACGCCATTCTCGGTGCATCTCCTCCCGAGGATGCAAGGGCGGATGAGTCTATTATTCCTGACTCGGAGGCTGTTGGTGAAGAGGTTGTGATAGCTGTAGGCGAACCCCAGCCCCCACACTCCTCCACTGGTAAGATAAGCCACATATTGACCACCGAGGGGGCTTATTTGCTCTATCAACACATCCTTCGGGTCAAGTCGATTCATGGTTGCCTTGGCCCTGCAGGTCCTGACCCTTTACCTCCCACCGCGGATGTTCTCGGGGAAGGCTCGGTCTGCCGTGATCTGGGCGAAAGGAGTGTTTCTTCTCCTTCGCCGTCTCATGTTGAGGGGCCTCCTGCCGGCTCCGGGCAGATAGGGATGGAGTTGGCAATGGTCTCCGCCTCGTCTTCTGCTGCTTATATGGCTCCGGAGATCGACTTCTCGACCCTGCCGAGCATCCAAATTCTGCGGGCTGCTGAAGAGGAGTTGGCCGATGTTCAAGCGTCCTTCCGTGTGAAGTTGGTTTCTCTTATGGCAGGAGCGGCAGATTCTGTCGCGTCTTCTTCCACGCTGCCAGCCACACTGCCGTTGACACCGGCTTTCTCGGAGGCTCTGAACGAGGTGACGCAGGATGTAGTCGACAGCTTCTATCGTCACTTAGGGAGGGGTGTAGACGCTGCTGTAGGACAGGGGATCCCTTTTTCTCTGTCTCTGCGAGGCGCTCAGGGTCAAATCGATACTCTGAAGGGTCTTCCTGGCGGGGTGGGGTTAGCTGCGCTCCTGGAGCCTAAGTTGACAGAGGCTGACCAGCTTGTGACCCAACTGCTGGCAATACGGCAGGCTGGCTTGCCTGTTGCGATTGAATGGGAGCGGGGCTTCTTCGTTGCTGCTCGGGACAGGATCAAGCTTGCTCGGGATACTGCCGGGCCGGCTGTGCGGGAGGACCTTGACAAGTTCTCTGCTTCGTATGCCAGGCTGGGTCGTCGTAGTCAGGCTTGTAGGGCCCGAGAAGAATCTGCTTCTCGTGGAATAGCTGACACGAAGGAGCGGATTCTCGCACTCTAGAAGGAGTTGGCCTTTTTAGAGTCGGAGCGGGAGGCTGCTCGTACATAACAGGAGTCGATCGCTCGGGAGGCTGAGACGGTTTCCCGATCTTTTGTCAACCTGGAGCGGTCTTTCAAGAAGTTTGAGGACAACTGGCAAGCCCATGCTCATCTGGAGGACGCGGCGGTGCTAAGCCAGGAGGCGGAGCGTCGAGCCAAACAGAGGCTTGAGCGGTCGGTTGCCTTGATAAAGGACCGTCTCATGGTGTTATGTGCCCCAGAGCAGTGATCCGCCCTCTGTCTTTTTTTTTTCGCTTCTCTTTTAATTTTTGTAAGGGATGTGATCCCCGCTGATGTAGTCCTTTGATTTTTGAATAAATGAGCATGTTCCAACTCATCTTCTCTTTCTTGTACTTGCGGTGTTCATGGAACCGGACTTGCTGGGGGATTATTTGCGGACCTGTTACCCTAGGTGTACCTTGGTTTTAGGTACGGATAACAAGTTTGGTCAGGTTGTTTGGAGCAGCCATGGCAAAGTGGTCATGGGTGTTCTTGGTGTTGGGAAAAAGAATGCCGTAGAGCAGCTGGGCTCCCGGGGCATGGTAAGATGGCGGATTTATGCTAAGAAGCTTTAGCAAGGGATATTTGTGGACCTATTATCCTTGGCGTACCCTGGTTCAGGATACGGATAATGGGATGAAAGGAAACCAATCACATTTGCTCAGAGGTTATGAGGACATGGCAAACATGAGGGTTTTATCGTGGAATCTTCCTGCTCAGAGGTAATGAGAACATGACAGGAGAGACTTCACGGAAGCTATTTGTTGTAAATAGTGGATATTCGTGGTCAACAGAGGACATTTGTGGTCAACAGAGGACATTTGTGGACCTATTATCCTTGTCGTACTCCGGTTGTGGGTACAGATAATAGGTTGAAAGAGGACCGGCATACTTGTTCAGAGGTGATGTGGACATGGCAAATATGACGATTTCTTCGACGGAGCCTTCCCACTCAGAGGTAATGAGGACATGGCAGGAGTAGGCTCAATGAAGAATGGGTACATAGAACGACTCAGAGGTAGGAGAACGTGGAAGTTCTATGCGAGGGGGCGGTTTGTTTTTGGTGGAAGTGAAAACGACTCAGAGGTAATGAGGACATGGTCATTTCGGAAATTGGTGGATCGATTACCCTTTTTGTGTACTGGGAGTGCGGGTAGTGGATCATGAGGAAGGATCTCTTCCAGGAAGAAAGTTCAGAGGTATAATCATACGTGACTTACTATTTGAAAGAGTGACCGGAATGTAAGTTCAGAGGCACCAGCGGGTACATAACTTGGTAATTTAGAATATTGAAGAAGTGAGAGTTCAGCGGCACTAGCGGGTGCATGGCTCGATAATCTAGAATGTTGTGGACGTGGGTTCAGTGGTACTAACAGGGTACATGACTCGATAATCTGAAATAGGGTGGATGTGAGTTCAGTGGTACTAACAGGGTACATGACTCGATAATCTGGAAATTGATGTTTAAACATAGTATTTCTTCAGGAACTTGCCGTTGGCGGGCAACATGAGCAAGTCTCCGTTCTGCTTGGCGAGGCGGTAAGCACCGTTGGAGAACACGGCCTCGATGACAAATGGACCTTCCCATTTTGGCTGGAACTTGCCGGCAGTCTTGTGAGTCATGACCATTGGCCTCCGGACTGCCAGCACAAGATCGCACACTTAGAATGTTCTGATTTAACCTTCTTGTTAAAGGCTCCTGAGATACGTGCTTGGTATAGCTCGATCCTTTGCTGAGCTAGGAGGCGCTTTTCATCTAAGGCCTCCAACTCTTGTAGTCGACGTCGGTAGTTATCATCCGTCGTCAATTGATAAGTGAGGGCGACGCGGAGTGAGGGGATCTGAGTCTCCAATGGGAGGACTGCCTCATTCCCGTACACCAGGAAGAATGGTGTATTCTCGGTGGCTGTTCGAACTGTGGTACGATAAGCCCATAAGCATTCGCCGAGCTTCTCGTTCCAGTCGCTTTTGTTGGAGGAGACAAACTTCTTGAGGAGTTTGATGATTGTTTTGTTGAATGCCTCTGCTAACCCGTTTGCTGTCGGGTTGTACGGTGTCGAAGCGACATTCTGAATACGGTGCTTATCGCAAAACCGATAGAATACGTGGCTTACAAACTGCGGACTATTGTCATGGATGATCCTTCGGGGCAATCCAAAGTGGTAGATGACGTGATGCTTAAGGAAGCTGATCACGTTTGAAGTCTTAACTTCTGCGAGTGGGACAGCTTCCGCCCATTTGGAGAAGTAATCAGTAATCGCAAGTATGAAGCGATGTCCTCGGGAGGAAGGTGGGGTGATTGGACCAATAATATCCATTCCCCATGCTTCGAATGGCCAGGACGCCACCGTTGGATGTAGAAACTCGGATGGTTGGTGAATGAAGTCCGCGTGGACTTGGCAGGCCTTGTATTTTCTAGCATAGTCTATCGCGTCTGCCACCATCGTGGGCCAGTAGTAGCCCATTCGGCGAAGGCGATCTTGTAGTTTTGGGCCGGGCTGATGGGCCCCGCAGACACCGTCATGAGCTTCTCACACGGCTTCTTTGGCTTCTGCGTTCGACAGACACCGGAGTAATAATCCGTCATAGGAGCGGCGATACAGCATCTTCGTCTCTGTATCGTAGAAGAATCTGAGAGAACATCGTCTGACAGAAGTGGCTTCCTTTGGGTTCTCTGGGAGGATGTCGTAGACGACGAAGTCGATGAATGGCTGTCTCCAGTCTGGTGCTTCGTCGACCGTCTGGGCGGAATAACTTGACACGAATTGAACATTGTTCTTGGGGCAGACCAGTTCATGGCCTATCACGTCAACCGAATGATGAGCTTGGTTTGGCACTGCTAAAGAAGCGGCAAGGCCTGCTAGAGCATCGGCTTCGATATTTTAGAGTCTGGGGACGTGCTCGATGAAGAATCCCTCAAACGATGAGATAATGTTGATCGCAATTTGATGGTAGGGGATCATGTCTTCATGGCGGACCTCGTATGAGCCCCGGATCTGATTGACGATTAGTTGGGAGTCGCCGTACGCTTCAAGGTATTCTACCCCCAGCTCTCTTGCCAGTTGGAGACCAATGACCAGAGCGTTATACTCGGCCACATTATTAGAGCAGGATTTTGTGAGGGAGTAGGCGCGATTGATCACCAGCCCAGTAGGAGAAATCAATACCACTACGACCCCAACGACGATGTTTCCCTTGGGTCCGGTTCTCGAAGCGCCATCGAAGAACATCCGCCATATGTTATCGTGGGTGGCTGTATTCGAATCGACGACCTCATCTAGGATCTCTTCATATATTCTGGATGACTCTGATCCTGGGTGGGCTGCCAAGAAGTCTGCCAGGACTTGACCCTTGACAGCCTTCTGCGGAACGAAGATCATATGATAGGGGACAGCAATATTGCCCATGTAGCGAGACGAGAGCTGAGTGCCCCTGGTTTAGTCATGAGGACTCTGAGAGGGTTGACTCGGGAGATCACATGTATGGTTTGCCCTGTGACGTAGTGCCGCGTCTTTTGAATGGCGAACACCAGGGCGAGGCATTCCTTCTCCACAGCGGTGTATCGGTGTTCTGGCCCAATCATCATTCGGCTGAGGTAATATATAGCTTGCTTATGGCTTGCATCGTTGTTTTGTGCCAACAAAGCACCAAGGGAGTGTTCCATTGCCCGTACGTAGAGCAGGAATGGTTTTTCAGGAACCGGGGCTACCAAAACTGGAGGATTTGATAAGTATTCTTTGATGCTATCGAAAGCATGCTGGCATTCCTCGTCCCATACGAATGAGACTCCTTTCTTCATGAGGTGTGTAAACGGTCGGCATCGCCCAGAGAGGTTAGAAATGAACCTCCTAATATAAGCTAGCCTTCCTTGGAGGCCTCTAAGTTCGCGGAGATTTCTCGGGGGAGCCATCTCCACGATCGCCTTTGTTTTCTCGGGGTCTACATGGATACCCTGTGCAGTGATGATGAAGCCCAAGAACTTCCCGCTGGATACACCCAAGAACGATTTCGTAGGGTTCATCTTCAGATTGTGGGCTCGCATCAGGTCGAATACCGTCCTCCGGTCCTGAAGATGATCTTCCTTACGGCGACTCTTGACGGCGATGTCGTCGACATAGTATTCCACTGTCTTGCACAAATGTTCTCTAAAAATGATACTCATGGCTCGCTGATATGTAGCACCAGCATTCTTTAGACCGAATGGCATGACTGTGTAGCAGTATGTGCCAATCGGTGTTCAGAATGATGTGTGCTTTTCGTCGTCGGGAGACATCTTGATTTGATTGTACCCCGAGAATCCATCCATGAATGACATACATTCAAAGCCGCATGTGTTGTCGATCATGATGTCTGTGATAGGGAGGGGGAATTCGTCTTTCGGATATGCCTCATTTAGATTACGGAAGTCGATGCAGATTCGGATCTTTCCATTCTTCTTAAGGACCGGAACTATGTTGGCGACCCAGTCAGGATGTTGCTCCTCACGGATGAAGCCGCTGGCTATTAGTTTGTTGACTTCGACTTCGATCGTATCCATGACGCCTGGGCGGAAGCGTCGTTGTTGCTGCTTGACTGGTTTTGCATCTGGCCGTATGTTGAGTTTATGAAGAGCAATATCGGGATCTAAACCCGGCATGTCCTCATAACTCCATGCGAACACATCAATATATTCTTTGATAAGTTCCAGCAGCGATTCTCGCTCTTCGTCTGTTAAACTCTCAATGACAAAGATTAGCTTTGGAGAGGACTCGCTGCCGAGGTCGACCTGCATAACTTCATCTTCGGTAGGAGGTTCTCTCTGCTCGAACCGCTTTTCCCATTGCGCGTCCAGCTGTTGGGCCCACGGCTCTAGTTCGAGGATTTCAGGAATGTCCTCGTCTTCTTCGTAAGCGTCAGCGAATGCCATGTTGACTGACAGGACTTGTCTGAATATGTCTCCGATGCTAGTATCTGAGTCGGAAGTTGGTGATCCGGTTGAATATGACTGCCAGTCACATTCTTTATCTGAACTCTCAGGGGTCATCGTGGGAGTTACATACCCTAGTCCACATCGAGTTTTGCTATAGTAGTCCCGTGGCTTGCCAACCGGTACTGGTGGCTTCAAAGGTAATCGCCGTCCAGTGCCGTAATTCAAACCTGGTGTAGTCTCTAGATCATATCCATGTTTCTGCATGAGATATTTGGACTGAGGGCTATAAAGATACAGAGGCAGTCTCCCGGCATCTGACCCAAGATCGACTTCTTTTATGGTGAAGGGGTACGGATCGTCCTTCCGGCCGAAGATGATTGGATGATCCCCTCCCTCGATTATTCGGTAGGCGTCTTCTGCTGGAGTAAGCTGGATCGCGGTATATAAATTTGTCACCTGTGTGTGTAGGTGAGTGCCTATACCGTGGTCCATAGCATACATTGTACATAGCTTATTGAGCTCGGTGTAATTCAAAGATTACCCTTTATTGATGAAGTAAGGTATCTTTTCTTGGGGAATTACATCATCGGCGGAGGGGACATTAGTGTGGATAGCCACATACTTGGCTAGCTCCGATTCCTCCTCGGCTACCCCCTGTGTAAATAAAGACTGAGAGGACGACCTAGTCAGCTTGATCTTCAGAGGTTCAACTGACGGAGCAGAGCGTGGGGTTGTCGGTAGACTAGCAACCCCCAGTTTGGTACTCGATGTGGAGCGAGGGGTGGCTGGTTCGCTAGAAGTGTCAGACCTCGTGTCGGGATGATGACTCTTCTTGGGAAGGCGTATTGTCAGTGGCCTATCGGAGGGATTGAGTTTCTCCGTTTGGGGTTGAATGACTCTCGACAGTCTGATGGTAAATGGCCCTGTTGTGGGTCTCGGCACTTGGCCGGACCTTGGCAGCCGGATTCTCAACTGCTCTTCCTGTGCCGAGAGACTGATTGCGTCCTTACGCAGCGTGGCCGTAAGGGGTGCAGATTTGCCCGGTTTGCGAGCTTGGAGGTGGATCGTCAGAGGTTCTTCTGATCCTGTGGCCGCTTTGGCACCAGCTTGCTCATTTCCTCCATCAAGGTACCTTTTCGACTTTTCGTATAGGCAGGAGTCCGAGTAGTAGGATTCGACCCCTTTGAAGGGATCGATGTCAGCAAATTCTGTCCTCACGAAGCCATTCTTGTCGACATACTTGAAGCATTGGTGCAGTGTGGAAGGCACGATCATATAATCGTGTATCCAAGGGTGCCCCAAAAGGATGTTGTAAGAAGTGTCGGCATCTATGACGTAGCAAGTGACTTCTAATTGGAGATCGCCAATCTGGCATTTCAGGCGGATCTTCTCGATTGGGTAGCTCCTGCCCGAATTGAAACCGCTGATGGCGGTGTTTGTAGGCGTCAAGCGATGCATTGGAATGCGAAGATGATGTAGCAGACCCTTCGGGATGATGCTTATGGAGGACCCAGGATCAATGTGCATCCGGTCCACCTTTACGTCGTCGATGTATCCAGTATAGTATAACGGGCGATCATGCAGGTTGGTTTTGATGAGCATATCCTGCGGGGTGAAGACGATATTGGGCATCGCTCCCGTACATGCGCTGTCTTGGAGATCTGCAGGCTGATTGTCTCCCGTGAGGTTGGCCTGAGCCAACTATGTGTCGGCATTTTGGAGTGCATCGCTCAAGGCCGCACGGACATCCTTTGAGAGCCTTAGGCGTTCATATAAGGACAATTTGGCCGGTGTATTGGCCAATTGTGCCAAGATGTCGAAGTTGTAGGGCCTCTCCAGCCCCTGAGGTGTCTCCTTTCGGAGGGATTTGTCGAAGCGAGTCTCCTTCGGCCTAGGCTTGTCGGTCGTCGAAGGCTGAGCCGGTCCCGGAGCATCAGTGGTAGTGGGCGGACGATCATCAGTTGAGTTCTCAGCTACGGGCTGAGATTGTGCTCCAGATCGAGTAACAACGGCCGTGACTTCTTCTTCATCTGCCGAGGCGGTACGGCATGATCTGACTTTTCCACTTCTCTTCTTGTGAATGGAAGGCATTGTGGACTGAGTCACCTCGTGAACCAGGTCCGGATGGACCCATATAATTTTTCCTTGCGATGTAGTGAGAGGTACTAGACCGGCAGCTTGATCTCGAGCGGGCGGAAGATTAGCAATTTCCATCATTGCCAGAGGGATGGGTATAATACCGTCTTGAGTCTCTGTTGGAGGGAAGCTGCCGAATTGTACGGACACCATGTTAGCTGCTACGGTTACCTCCTCGAAATCGATGGCTAGAGCGTTCGAATCGATGAGGTTTTGGATGTACCATTTCAGTTGGTAGCAGTCGTGTGTAGCATGGTGGATGTAGCGGTGGTAATAGCAGAACTTTGGGTTCCCCAAGTCAGCCGGCCGAGGCTCTCATCTTGGTGGAGGGAGCTGGATTCTATCTCCTTGTATGAGCATGTCCAAGATAGGCTTGATGTGGCTGTCTTCAAAAGAGTAAGTGATTTGAGGCCATTGTTTGTCTGCTGGTTGTGACTCGGGCTTCTGGGCCGCGTCGGCCACCATAGCCTGCTTGCCTCTGTTGTCCCGATTGTTGGAGGGGCTACCCCTATTGTCGGTGTTGGTGCTGGGACGCTTGCCCTTGTTCTCTCCATCCGAGATATGCAACCCCAGTTGGCGAGCCTTCCTTAATCGTTCCTCGGCACTTGTAGCACTGATGATAAAAGCCTTCCAGTCCTTGAATTGACTTTCGCCCGTCCAGAGACTAATTGTTGGGAGCAGTCTCTTTTGGCAGATTTTAATCAAGGAAGAATTCAGATTGCCGGATGGTAACTTCATTGCGGTTTGACGAAATCGCTCAATATAATTCCTCGTCAGCTCTTTCTCTCCTTGGACGACGTCCATGAGGGTAGACATTGTGATGTCCTGGCCTACCTCGTAGAACCTCTCCAAGAATAAGCGTTTGAAGCCAGCGAAGGAGTGGATGCAATTGTCCGGCAGGTTGCGGTACCAGTCGAAGGCGACTCCTTCCAATGCCCCGATGAATAATCGCGTGAGGATAGCGTCATCATGAGGCAGATGGTCGGTTGTGACCTCGAAGTAGGTGATGTACCGACTTGCTGAGGTCTTGCCATCATAGGGGTTGATATTGAACGGCTTATATCTTGGTGGGAATGGAACATCCCTCCATTCAGCAGGATATGGTTGCCGTATTCTGAAGTCTTGAGAGTTTTCTCGGGCGTGGAACATGGCTCGGAGCTCTTAAACTTCTTTCCTTACTTCTCGGGTCTCATCTGTCGCAGTAGGAGCCATTACTTCGGGAGGATTATTGCCCGGGTTCGGTGCCGCTGAATTTGAATCTATATTGTTTGTGGGACCCGCGCTTGTTTGGCCAGGTGTCACCCCTTGCAGAGTAGAAAGAGCCGCTTTGATCTCGTCTACAGACTTGACCAAGGCGTACAGTATGGCCTCCAAAGTGTCGATGCGTTGGCGATCACTGGAACCACCTTGATTGTTGTCCGTCATGAATACCGTCCTTACATGAGGAGTGACGGAAGGGACGGTGGAGGGTGTGCCCTCTGAGTCATACCCGTGCATCGAGAAATCATCGGGGTAGGTAGGAATATTCTCTTCGGGTTCGAACTCGGAAGGAACAGTACCCCCAGCTTTGGAGCTTGCTTCATCTTGAGAGTCATGGATGTCATCGGGGACGTCGGCATCTGTTGTACCTGACGGGAGGGTTGTTTCCCCGGGCTCATCTCCCTGAAACATCGGATTGTCGTGGATGTTCGGAGGAGTGCTACCCCCAGCTCCCTCGACCCTTAGCGGTGCGGACGATGAATCTTCCATTGCAGCAGATTTTCTCTTCGAACGGGTGTGTTGGTATACTCCGGTGGAGGGCAACCGTTTAGCCGACAATTTCTTAGCTGTAGTGGTTGATATTTTCGGACTGGAGATGCTTGTCTTCTTCCCTCTCCCCTCGACGGAGACTTTCTGCACGGAATTGCAGGAGACAACAGGAGGTGCCTCGTCCTCCGAGCTCGGATGTTGTAATCTTTGGAAGACGGACGGCCGATCTTCTGTCACTGCCGTGTTGTTGCAGCAGCAGTTGACGATGATCTGGGTGCAGTGACGTCCATGTGAGGACTCTTTGTACGCCGAGGCCCCTTCTCTTTCCTTGCATTTGTGGAGGATAGCCTCACGCAGGTCAGAGGGACCACTTTGTCCGTTTGCCGCTGGGGACTGGACTTGAGCGGTCCTATACAACTTCCCATCAGAGGCCCGCGTGATGATCAGCGGGACGCCCCGATAGTCGGAGGTTGGGGCAGCTGTCTGGGCTTGATGAGCCCGCGCTGCCCTAGACTTCTTCTTCTTAGCACTTGTGGGTGCATAATAAGAAGAGTCCAAGTTGAATACCACAGAGTCTGGCTTATCATCCAGAGAATCATCAGGGTTCGGACCGTACGAGAGACGGTCGAAAACTGATCGAGAGGAGCATGTAGCGAATGCTATGCGGCTGGGATTGGAAACCGTGCAGGCTGTCTGCACACAGTTGTCTTCTGTCGTCGGATGAGTTCTTATGCGGCTAGGAGTCACGACCGTGCAGGCTGACCGCATGCGGTTGGCATTTGTGGCCGCATGGGTTTTTTTGCAAACGATTGACTTTGATAGCCGTATGAGTCTCATCCATGCGGTCGGCAACTGTAGCCACATAAGTTATGCGGCTGACAGATGTGGCCGCATGAGTTTTCTTCATGCGGTTGGCGGATGTAGCCGCATGGGCTTTCTCCCTGCGGCTAATACCCTTCTGCGGCTCGGATCGCACAGAGTTCCTCTTTGCCCCTGCAAGTTCAGCATCATAGTGTTTTCTTCTGCCGGACTTGGGGATAGCAGAGTTGTCTACGATCTGAAGTGGGGTCGCAGGAGAGTCCTTCTCGCCGTCTTGAGCAACAGAGGGTATCCCATCGAGGGCTTGAGGAGGAGCAAATAATTTTGGCCTCCAGTCTTTGCGAGCCTTCGCGGTGCGGGTGCGCTTCTGGACCGGGCCAGCGCTGCCTTCAGAGAGCATCTTTTCGAACGCCTGTTGGTTGAAGCGGACGACCATCTTCTGTTGTGTGGAGCCAAGTTTGGCTGCATCCGATTGCGTCACCAACTCCTCAGCCGTGGAGAAGTTTGTCCCCAGCAGAGTCGCCATCGTGTCTGCCATGAAATATAAAAGAACAGAACAATTATCGGAGGACCGGACTTTTACTTTACGTTATAGACTCGCTTGTACAAAGAAAGCCTAGGGACGAAAACCTAGGTACAACAGTCTAAGTATAATTGTTTATTTTTGATTCTGGGGGGTGACGATAGAGGCTCGGGAAAGCGACGGCCGCTCTGCCTTACTCTTTGGACGATCGGTATGCAGCTTTGGCTCGTGGAAGATCTGTTTGGCATAGACGAAGAAATGCACTTCTTGCTCTCCTCGTTTTGCTCTCCTGGCTTTTCTTTCTCTGTGGTTATCAAAAAGGGGGGAAGCTCTCTCTGTATATCTGTCTCTCTTTTTTTTATTCTTTTGTTGTCGGGGGGCTTTACTAAAAAATGATGCTGGCTATTTATAAGAGCGGGATGTGATCATTAGGGTTTGCTAATGATCATTTGTTCGGAATGTCGGCGCTCCTTCAATCTATCTGAACCCTTGATCCTGATTACAATGAATCTAGGCCATTAATGCGGATAACACCGAATCTTGTGAGCAATTAATGTTAACTGCTTTAAATCTTCATGATTGATTATACCAATTCCGATTGCTCGCCACGTGTCCCATTGGCTTGATGATAAATGATATGCCCTGATCTCAGTAATTATGATGATGATGTCAAATATACTTATTGGGATTCGGTTAAATCCTTGATTGATCCGATGCCACGTGTTTTAATTGTGGGTCCTGCCAGAGCCGCATGGGATAGACAAGACCTGAACCGCAGGGAGATAATCTTCATGAGCCGTATAGGACAGCGCTTTATTGAGCCGTATGGGATGAACTCTCAATGAGCCGCATATGCATAGTCTCTACAAGCCGCATAAGCTAGCGTTGTATTGAGCCGCAGGGACTGGGCTCTTGGTGGGCCGCATATGGCTGATTTCTGCTGGTCATATAGGGTGACTTCTCAGTGAGCCGCATGAAGCTGTTCTCCATTTAAGCTGTATGAGACTTGCCACGTGGCAATCTAGGACTTCTGACGGATCGGGTCAGAGATTTTCTTCTTTTCCCGAAGAGTCTGTCATTATGGCAGAACCATTATGACACTTTATGTCAGAGCCGTCACGGTCGTCGAGTCGTGTCAGAGCATTAAATGAGGCCACTACTCAAATGGCCAGCTGTAGGGAAGGATCCCAAGGGGGCACATGGCGTCGATCGAGCCGCATATTCCTGCTGAACCGCATACACTCCCGAGCCGCATGAGACTGAGAGTCTTCTTTGAACCGCCTAAGGCAGCTCCTGTATGAGCCGCATGGGCTTCTTACCCGAAGCCGCATGGACCATTATTCTGATATTTTCCATGCTTCTACAGTCGTGGCAATCTCTAGCTCCTTGATTAAATTTCGAGGACGGAATTCTTTTAAGGTGGGTAGAGTTGTCACCCCCGTTTCCCGTATTTCGTATTAATACCCGTAATCGGATTTTGGCATGTATTATTTTTTATTTATTTATTTTCTCGACTTGTGGAATTTTGAGTTTTCTCGTATTTTGGGTTTCGATTCGGCTCGGTTTTAATTGGTTTGGTTTGAGTTGGTTTGATTTTAAAACCCCATGGAACACTTTAACCTATACTCCACCTTCATTCCACCACAACCCACCCTCATTAATATCTCCACCAACCTTCTCTCTCCTTATTACTCTTCCATTAATTTTCCATCATCTTCTTCCTTCTTCCACACAACACTCCACCCATAGGCAAGTGCACCTTGCCACCAAATAAGCACCACATTTTATTTGTCCATTAGCTAGATTAGGCCATGGAGAACAACATTAGAACTTGGCATTTTCTGATTTGGAGCTTCCATTTTTTTCTAGATCTAGATTTTAACCATTTTCGAAAATTCTTGGTTTTGGTCTATCAAACTTTGATTTTTGCTTGTTTTGATGCTTCTATGTGGAAGAGAATTCAATTTTACACAAGTTAGAACTTTGAAAATCTAGATTTGGTTTTGATTTGACCAAGTTATGAAGATTTGAAATTTAGGATTCTTGGAGTCACCCTCTCGGCCGGATAGAGAAGAAGACTCTCGGCCTGCGCTTTTTAGCGCATGGTCGGACTGCGCAACCCCTCGGCCTGCGCTTTGCGCTGAGCCGACTTGCGCTGGCGCTCTTTAGCCCCAGCGCCTTCTTCCCTTGGCGCGCTTGGCTTCTGCGCCATCGCCCCCCCTGCGCCATCGCCCCCTGCGCCCTTGGCCCCTGCGCCATCGCCCCCCCTGCGCCATCGCTCCACCCTGCGCCATTGCCCCCTGCACCATCGGCCCCTGCGCCATCCATCCCTTGCGCCCTTGGCCCCCGACGCACTTGGCCCCCTGCGCCATCCATCCCCCGGCGCATTTGACCCCGGCGCCATCCACCCTCTGCGCAACCCACTTGTCCATGATGGTTTGGTTTATTTTTTGGACTTGGCTTCTATTTCGTGGATTGGGTTTTTGAGATCTTGTTCCACACAGCACGACTATCTTGACCCAACACGACCTGGCACGGTTTTCGATAATTTTGCTTATGACTAGTACGTTTTCCTGATTTCTGTGAAATATGATTTTAGTACCTCTAATCTTCTTGATAGTGACCCGATGACTTGTAACCTGTGACTCATGATTAATCTCTGCAACCAGATATTTGATAGTGGCCCGTGGCGGCGCACTTTTGACTTGTGACTTGTAACTTGACTTGACTTGATGCCGTTGCGATGGCTAACTTGACTCTTGTAGCTAACTCTGACACCGTGGGTGTTCCTGCTTGCTTGCTTGTGCAATCCACTTGTCTTGTCTTGCATCATGTCTAAGACGTGACTCCCTGGTTCCTACGGTCAGGGATTTGCACTGAATATGGATTAGGCTAATGACTAGATCAAACTATAGTTCATGGAGGATTTCCAGTCACAGGCAATCTCGTTATCTGGGCGCTTAAATTGGACTTGTAGCTTGCCGACGAGTAGAGCACATCTCCAGCACACTGCCATGTGTTGCACCCTCTAAGTCACCTAAGGGTATATCGTCTCCTGGGCGATGTACCCAACCATACTTTCAACCTGCGAAAGGATAACTAGATAGTCTGCAGGGCTTGGGACTGGAAAATTCTCGCTTGCATCTTGTTAGTAATTAGGCTTGTGATAACCCTAGTTAGTTAAAGTAGTAAGCCGTAGTAATTGCTTGGCCGCTGTGAATGGATGGTGTCTAGCTCTGTCTAAGTCTTATCTAGTCCCTATACCTGGTACTCCTGTACATGATTGTTTAACTTATCTTTAACAATGAATGGGCAGAGACGAGTGCTATTCAGGCGAAGGATTATAACCCCGGTCCTTGCTTGGTTTACGGGTCGTAATCTGGCTTCCGGAATGGTTCAATGTCCCTAGTCGTTTATTGTCCTGTTGTACTTTTATTACCTGTACTTTTTTTTCTATTTCCTTAGGTTCTGATATGCTGGTTTTGTTCTTATTTCGTGGCCTCCCTTGTGACACTTGCTCTTTCTGGGGTTTGACCCAGCTGGTTTTGTGTGGCCAGATTTCGGAGCAGCACCCGAGGATCTACCGAACCTCCAGCCCGATGGTGGCGACTAGAAGAAATCCGGGCTACGACTGGGTTTCCTATTTTGTTTCACTCACTCTATTGTAAAATTATTCTTTTGAGGCGTTTAGCCGACGAGCACTTGTTAGCTCGATGCACATTTACTTACTGTCTGCCTACGGGCTGTAAACATGATTAACAAATCCTAGGGTTGATCATGTATGACTTAACTCTTGCTAGTCCTCGCATTTTGTAAGACTAGCTTCATGATCAACTGAATATGTAATATTTGGGACGCCTTTTATTGTATATTTGGTGGTCAAACATCTTGTAACTGTATTACTTGCTTGAGATTGAGACAATAGGCTTGACCTTAAGAGTAGGGGTGCAACTCGGGCGGGCTAAACCCGAACCTGATCGGGTAAACCCGTTAATGGGTTGGGTTAGGGTTGAAGATATTCGGGTTTGGGCTCGGGCTCGGATTAAAATATTTGAACCCGATCAAAAATTGGGTTGGTCTTGGGTTCATGTGTTGGATAACCCGAAGAACCCGAAACCCGACATACATATAATATATATTATATATATATATATATATATATATATATATATATAAAATATATATATATATATATATATATATATATATATTGTTTCATACTACTTAAATAAAAAGTTTAAACTATAATTTTTTTCACCCGAACTCTTCAATTCCTTGTCCTAAATCTCATTTCAGTTTTATTTTGTAATGATCGAGGCTTGATTACTATTTGATTATGCATTTAATATTACTATTGTTTAAAATTATTTCAAATATCATATTAGAGTCCGATAAACCCGATGGACCCGACCCAACCTGAGCCCAACCCGATCCTTCGGACTTGGTCTTGGGCTTCATATGTTGAACCCGAAGTTGGGTCGGACTTGGGCTTGGGCTAGGCTTATGATCTATCGGGTTGGGCTCGGGTTGACCTCAAACCCGACCCAACCCGCCCGAGTTGTACCCCTACTTAAGAGACCGTTGGATTGTAGTAAACCCTCACATCTAGACAGCCGTGACCGTATACCGAGGAGGATTCCATTTCAATATACGTAGCTGGCTATGTTCGCCCCCGCTCTCCAGTATTCTAGTTCTGGGGTGTGACACTTGAGCCCTGGAATCACCTTCCTGTTCACCAAGTAGCTCATCCCCTTCTCGCTGATATGGCCGAGCCGTCTGTGCCACAACTCGGTAGACGCATCACTGACTGCGTTCACCTCCTGTGCCCCCTGTGCGCTCTCCTCCATATAGTAGAGACCGGACTTCTTGCTTTCTCTGGCAATCACCATCGAACCACTGGAAAGCTTCCACTGACTGTTCTCGAAGAGACTGAAGAATCCCTCGTCATCCAATCTTCCAACCGACACCAGGTTGAAACGGATATCAGGGACATGACGAACATCCTTGAGAACAAGAACTGTACCCGTCTTCGTTCTCAAATGCACATCTCCAATGGCAACCGCCTTCGACACATCTCCGTTGCCCATCTTCAACACTCCACAGTCACCTGTCATGTAAGTGGCAAACCGTGCCCTGTTGTGAGATACATGTGCTGAAGCCCCTGAGTCCATTAGCCAAGAATTGTCATCGCAGGTAAGGTTTGTAATGACCTCATCACCTACGACGATCACATCGCCTCCATGCATTGAGGTCGCCACTGTAGTGTTCTCTTCTTGCTTCCCCTTGTCGCCCTTCTTCTCTCTCTTCCAAGCGAAACAGTTCCGCTTGATATGGCCCTTCTTACCACAATGGTAACACTCTGAGTCCTCGTAACGACTCTTGGACTTCCCCCTGCTCTTATCTCTGCCACCACCTGGACCCCTGCTTTTGCCCCTTCCGCGGCTCTCTGAAACAAGTGCCTCTGAGTTGTTGGATGTTGATGAAGTGCCCTGAGAACGTCTCCGCATCTCTTCATTCAACACCCCGCTCTTGGCAAACTCCAGACTGACCACGCCCTCTGGAGCAGAAGTGATCATAGATACTCGTACGGTCTCCCACGAGTCTGGCAAAGTACACAGCAGCCACAGTCCCTGAACTTCGTCGTCGAACTTGACTCCCATAAAAGATAGCTGATCAACCATGCCCTGGAACTCACTCAAGTGGTCCGAAATAGATGCCCCATCCTTGTATCGCAGACCCATCATCGTTCGGATATATTTTTAGTGGTGGCCCATGCAGGTCAGAAGTTGCAATTAGTGCGATGTCGTAGTGGCATTCGACTTAGAGTGCGATTACGATCCTGCTGTATATACATAGGATATAGGCTATAGGCTAAGGATACTCAATCACAAATAGAAAAAACTTTTAACTTATTGCTCTACACAACTGTCCTTTCTTGATGCTGAATATTTGCACTCTAACTGTCTTCCTTTGATATAATCTATCTTGTGTCATACTGACTTCCTTCTTTCGATCTGCCTTCAGGATGGTGATAACTCGATCCCAGCGCTCGGGGCCTACATATACTGAGAGGTCTGCTACATCCCGTGAATCAGATCCAGTTGTATCTACTGCAGTCGGAGTATCTGTAGCAGCATTCGGCGGTGCTCCTCCGCCAATTATGAGGACCGTTCCAGAGGTTTTTGCGGTTGCTCCTACCATAGTACCGGAGCTGCGACAGGGGCTGTCGTAGATGTTCTTTCTCCTCCTATGTAGAGGACTCCTTCGTCTGTAGCTGAGGATCTTCCTCCTCTGCCTCCACTACCTACCACATGGGGCAGATGTTTGCCTTCTTTCGACAGATATTGGAGACCCAGCGAGCCCATACTGAGGCTCAGCAGAGGCAGATGGATGCGATGCGTCAGGGTATAGAGGATGCCTACCAGCTCCCTCTATTAGGCATAGAGCGAGGAGCTCCAACACAGGAAGCGCAGCCGAGGCCGGGCAATATCTAAGACTTCAAGAAGTTGGGGCCTCGAAACTTTAGCGAAATCGAGGGCATTGTCTATACAGATGACTGGCTCAAATATATAGAGCATCAAATAAGGGCTTCCCGTCTCGCAGATGACCTGAAGTTTGAGGCGGTTAGACTACAACTATTAGATATCGCTCGTACTTGGTTCAGGAACGAGCCGTATCTTGCAGGAGAGGGCCATACGTGGGCGGAGTTTAAGGACCTCTTCAAGAAGAAGTTTTTCTCCCCCACAGACAAGATAGATCTGGCCAGGCAGTTCCAGAACCTCCAGCAAGAAGGCAAGTCAGTGGAAGAGTACGCTGCGGAGTTCGGCAGGTTGAACCGATATACAGAGTACATGGTACGAGACCCTGAGATCAAGGCAAACCATTTCAGAAAAGGGTTGACTTGGGATGTGAGGGTCCTCATCCCCTTATTCTACTCGACGTATATTGAGATCCTTGTGGAGGCACGCAAGGTGGAGCGAGAGTTGGGCCTGAAGACCAAGAGGGACCGTGATTTCTTTTCGGAGGCTACTAGCAGCGCAGGGGCTGCTAAGCATCCCCAGCTTCAGCATCGTTCATTTCGGGAACCGCATCATCAGACCCCATCCAGGGTGCCCGTTCAGCAGGTGCAGCATCAGCAGCAGATGCCATCTCAGAATGCCACTTCTGCAAGAATCCTGGCCATATTTGGGAGGTTTGTAGAAAGAGGCTGGGTGTGTGCCTCTATTTTGGTACCACATACCCCAGATAAGGGTGTGTCCCGTGAACCCTCATATTACTGGTGCAGTTCAGAAGGCACTAGCAAGGGCACCTGCGGCACTGCCGAGGGGTCCGACACTTCTGACGTAGCAGCAACGTTTTGTTCAGCACCAGCAGAGGAGTGCTCATGGCAGAGCATTTGCACTGGCAGTTGAGGAGGCAGAGGCCGTCGGCGATGTTATAGCAGGTTCTGTTCTTCTTGATTCATTTCCAGCTTCAGCTTTGCTTGATAGTGGTGCATCACATAGCTTTATATCTGTTTCTTTTGCTCCCAAGCATAGTATACCAACTGAATCTTTGGATAGGACTTGTAAGATCATGACCAGGGGAGGTATTATCCTGGTTGGTAATATTTACAAGGGGTAGAGTGTTGTATTGGAAGGCCGGGAATTGAGTGCTTGCTTGCTCGTAATGCCACTACCGAGCTACGATATTATACTCGGGATGGATTGGTTGAGTATGCACTTTTCTAGTATAGATTATAGAGGAGGTAGGGTTGTGTTCATCCCTCTAGAGGAGCTAGTATTTGAGTTTGCTAGGGGAGCAGAAGAGCAGAGTGATGGTGCTATTTATGGAGCTCTGGTTGAAGAGAAGGAGATGTCTCATCCTTTAATTGTAGAGTTTATGGATGTCTTTCCAGAGGAGTTGCTGGGGATACCGTCGGACAGGGATACTGAGTTCTCTATCGACTTGGTGCCAGGCGCAGAGCCCATCTCACAGCATGCCTATAGAGTGAACAACAGCGAATTGGCGGAGCTGAAGAAGCAAGTGGATGAGTTGCAGGACAAGGGATTCATCAGGTGCAGTTCTTCACTTTGGGGAGCTCCGGTATTGTTCGTACCGAAGAAGGATGAATCAGTACGAATGTGCATTGATTATAGGGCATTGAACAACCTCACTTTTAAGAACATGTATCCACTACCGAGGATAGATGATTTATTCGATCAGTTGAGCAGCACGAAGGTATTCTCAAAGATAGACTTGAGGTCTGGTTATCATCAGCTGAAGGTGAGGAAGGAGGACATTCCGAACACCGCTTTTCGGACAGGTTATGGCCAGTATGAGTTCACTGTCACACCATTTGGATTGACTAATACCCCAACGGTATTCATGAACTTGATGAATATGGTATTCCATCAGTACCTTGACAAGTTTGTGGTGGTCTTCATTGATGACATTCTCATTTATTCGAAGACGCCAGAGGAGCACAAGGAGCACCTGAGAATTGTATTAGATACTCTCAGAAGGGAGCAGTTGTATGGGAAGCTGCCAAAGTATGAATTCTTCTTGAACAGAGTAGAGTTTCTAGGCTACGTTGTATCTGGTGTTGGGTGGATCTGAAGAAGATTGCTGCAGCAGAGTCCAGGTCTACGCCAAGCTCAGTTGCAGAGATTCAAAGTTTTCTGGGTCTGGCAGGCTATTACAGGAAGTTTGTACAGGACATTTTCAGGATTGCCGAGCCGATGACCCGACTTACCAGAAAGGACGAAGAGTTAGTTTGGACCAATAAATATCAACCCTCCTTCGAGAAGCTAAAGAAGAGGTTGACATCGGCTCATATTCTGATATTGTCATCTGGGTCCGGATTTACGATCTACAGTGATGCTTTGGGAAAAGGTTTGGGTTGCGTTCTTCAATAGCATGGGATGGTGATTGCCTATGCATCCCGACAATTACGTCCGCATGAGAAGAACTACCCGACTCATGATTTGGAGTTGGCAACAGTCATATTTGCCTTGAAGCTGTGGAGACACTATCTGTACGGAGAGCGTATAAAGATTTTTACTGACCACAAGAGCTTGAAGTATGTGTTTACACAGAAGGAGCTGAATATGAGGCAGAGGCGATGGTTAGAGCTGATGAAAGATTTTGATATATCCTTATAATACTATTTCGGGAAGGCCAACATGGTTGTCGATGCTTTATCCATAGCCATGTGTTTGACGATGGATCGTCACCTTTTGGCAAATTTAGAGAGTCTGGACATTGAGGTTATAGTCCCTGGAAATGAAGAACATATGTAGGGTTTACAGGTTCAGTTAGAGCTGATAGATAGGATCAGAGTAGCACAGTTTGAGGATGAGACTCTAAGGGTCGTCAGAGAGCATGTGCAGGCAAGTTTATTGGACGATTTCTCTATCATAGAAGATGGGTCGTTGAGGCATGGTGCCAGACTGTGTGTACCGAGTAGAAAGCTTCGGAAGGAGGTTCTTCAGGAGGTGCATCGTTCTCAGTACTCTATGCATCCTGGTTCCAACGAGATGTATAGAGACTTGAGGCAGCACGTTCGGTGGTATGGCATGAAATGGGAGGTGGTTCAGTTTGTTTCTAGATGCTTGGTGTGCCAGCAGGTGAAAGCCGAGAGACAGGGGCCAGGTGGTCTGCTACAGCCACTACCCATTCCAAAGTGGAAGTGGTAGCACATCATTATGGAATTTGTGTATGGACTTCCACGTTCTTCGGGAGGAAAAGATGCGATATGGGTCATCGTTAATAAAGATTGACCAAATCGGCCCAGTTCTTGCCTTTCACAGTGGATTTGTCTACGGAGAGGCTGGCAGAGATGTACATGTGGCAGATAGTCAGATTACACGGGGTTCCAGTGAGCACAGTTTCGGATCGGGATAGTCGTTCCACGTCCCACTTCTGGAGGAGTTTGCAGACTAGCTTGGGCACTCAGCTCAACTTCAGTATCGCGTACCACCTCTATACAGATGGACAGTCGGAGGGGACTATTCAGACTCTCAAGGATATGCTTCGTACCTGTGTTCTAGATTTTGAAGGATCTTGGGAGGACCATCTCCACTTGGTTGAGTTTGCTTACAACAACAACTACCAAGCTAGTATAGATATATCACCATTTGAGGCTCTATACGGACGGGGATGTCATACTCCCATGTCTTGGGACTATATCGACGAGAGGGTTTTGCTTGGCCCAGAGATGATTGTGGATGCAGTTGAGAAGGTCAGGCTTATCAGAGATGGACTTCGGCTGGCGCAGGACAGACAACGGTATTGGGCCGATAACTACCGGAGACCTTTGGAGTTTGAGGTATACTTTAGATTTTCTAGTATTTGTGTCTGATTGTGATTGTTGTTTTAGATCAAGTTTTAAGTTGTGTTTTGTGATAGGTTGGTGACCTTGTGTTCCAGCAAATTTCTTCGACACGGGGCACGATTCGCTTTGGTGAAGGCATGAAGCTTAGTTCGTGATTCATCGGACCTTTCCGTATCCTAGAGAGGGTCAGTAAAGTGGCTTACCGACTAGAGTTACCACCTGCACTAGAGGGAGTGTACAACGTGTTCTACGTATCACAGTTGAGACGGTATATAGTAGATTCCAGTCACGTTTTGGACCACTCCGAGATCGAGGTGGGACCGACTCTCAGTTTTCTAGAGCAGCCGGTTGAGATTTTGGATCATAGGGAGAAGGTGCTCCGGAACCAGGTCATTCCTTTGGTTATTGTCGCATGGAGGCATCACGCTCCGGGTGAATCTACCTGGGAGATAGAGGATGACACGCGGGAGCAATTTTCTTATCTCTTCGAGCCTTGAGGTAATAGTCTTTCTTTGTTCTGATCTTGTTTGTTGTGTTAGTTTCACCTTTAATTTCGAGAACAAATTTATTTTAAGGGGGGTAGACTTGTCACTACTAGTTTTCAAAATTAAGGGTAAATTTTTCTTTTTATAAATTACTATATATTGTGAATATTTATTCGAGAATATTGGATTATTTGAGATTAGATAGTCGGGTTAAAGGCTAGTCTAGTTTCGACTTGTGTTAGTGACCCGGTTAGCTTAGACACTAGCCCGGAGCCCAATACTTAGCAAGGTATGGCCCACAAACCAACTCATTAGGCTAGTGCAATTAGACTAATATTTCATGACCATTTAGTTCATTTAGAGATTAGGTCTTTGTCCAAATTGACCCCAAATCCTTGTATTTAAATTGTTTAGCCAAATGATAAGTTAGAGGACTTTTAGACATTCTAATTAATGTCCTAACCTAGAATTTATGGCCGACCAAGAGAGGCCTATTCTCTATACTTCATTCATTATACTCCATTGATATTAGCCTCGATCTTCCATTTTAAGAGCTCTTTCAAAAAAAAAGAGCTTCCCTCCACTGATTCCTCTCTTAATCTCACTCTTTTCTCCACCATTCCTCACATTCTTTTAAGAAGAAGGAGCCTACAAGAATTGTGGATCTAGGAGCAAGGAGGAGAGTCATTTTGCTAAGGATTTTCATGTCGGGTTCGTGTCTATTGGATTGTTCATTGGAAAACAACTCCCAATAGGTATATCACTCTCTAACTATGTCTCTTTGATTCAAATTTTGGTATTGGACCCATAGGAACTCACCCATGTGTAGGAATGACCCTTAGGAATGGTTTAGAGGCTATATTTAGTCCTTATTTGATAGTTTGGGTAGGTTTTGTGCCACTCTTGAAGAAAATTCGATAGTGACACACCAAGTGTTTGTAGGAATGCCTCATAGGTATTTGGGGCTTTGTTTTTCAGATTTGAGCATGTATATAGGTAGGCTATCCTTAGCTAGGCTATATAAATGTCTTTCTATTTATTTTCTTTTATATATATATATATATATATGTGTGTGTGTGTGTGTGTGTGTGTGTGACTTACAAGTTACACTACCAAAATCTTTCCAATCAGCGACGCTGGAGAACGTCGCTAAATCGGGCAGATACGTCGCTATATTTAATTAATTAGCGACGTGTAGCGACGATATTGCGACGCAGATTCACATTTAATAAATTAATGTCGCTATTCGTCGCTAGTAGTCGCCAACAGCGACAAATAGCGACGATATATTACCACGTCGCTAAATTCCCAAAAATTAGCGACGTCCTTTCATGGAGTCGCTAAATTCGTCGCAAATTTGCCATATTTTGGTAGTGTTATATATATCTATTGTATGTTAAGTGTTTAAGTTTGTGTGTGTGAGTGAGGAAATTAGGAGGCTATTGTTCACTAATAAGTGAACAGTAGAAGATGGGAAGAGTGTCCGCTGTCTAGTGTGTGTGTGTGTGTGTGTGTGTGTGTGTCTATTTGTATAGGAGCATGCATGCGTATCCCTAGCTTAAGTATATATAGACACATAGAAGATGGTATAGATATATAACTCTATAGTATATATGCTGATATTAGAATGGGGATACCACATACCTAGGCTATGTTCCTAACTGTTCTCTACTGGTAAGAGCAGATGGTATACTTTTAGTAAGCATATACATATATAGCATATATTTGCAGATTGAACATCTGTATAGTATATATATTGGATGTTGTAGAGAGGACGCATAGGTAAATATATTACTGCTGCAGGGAAAGGATTTTGGGGTCTGCATTTGGGAGTTGCAGCAGCATTATGCTGCAGTAGCAATAACAGGTTAGGCAGTGGCCACTTTAGCCAATTACCTGTAGGTATCAGAGTTTTGGTGGACTACTAGGATGAGTCCAGGTTTGGAAATGTTATGGGGGTTCAGAACATAGAGTTTTGGGGTTTTGTTCCTGATACATATGTATCAATTAGAATTTCAACTGATCTTGAGTATTAGATTTTTACTAACTGATTGATTGCTAAGTATCAAGTTGGGGTTTGTGTATCAGAGTTTGGGTTGTGGGTTAGAGTAGCATAGATTTTAGAATATTAGGATAATAGGTTTTGGGATATGTTGTGATGTCTGATCCTTGGGATTAACTATGGGTATCTGTCCAAGTTCACATGTAGGTCTGGTACAGTAGGGGAAAATGGTACTTCTCCTATGGACTGAAGCATGAAGTGGAATTGGGCGCTGATATAGAGAGGTGAGGTTTAGTTCAGAGATGAAATGAACTTAGGATACCAGTTTGGGGGTGAAGGGGTTCACATGAGCAAAGCCCATATACAGTCTCTTGACTGATATGAGTCTTTGTGACTGTATGAAAGATTGATGTGAGGATGACCCCCCTTTTTGAATCAGTGATGCATATTATGTCTATACATATTACCTAGTATAGTATCTTTATGTATATATATATATATTATATATATATTATATATATAATATATATATATATATATATATATATATATATATATATATATATATATATATATAAAAAATATATATATATATATATATAGTTGGAGGTTTAGAAGGGGGTTTTGATGGTTAGCCTAGGCTTTGGGTATAATATGGGTATGTTATATAAAATACGTTGAATGTATATGTTGTAGGGGGAGGTTTTGAGATATAGCAATTGGATTGGGTTCAAGGAGGCAGTTGGTTGAGGTAGAAGTATGGAAAGGGGTGGCGGCGTAGTTGGCTAGCGCGTAGGTCTCATAGCTAAAGAGTAATCCTAAGGTCGAGAGTTCGTGCCTCTCTCACTCCATTCTTTTTTCTGAGACTTCAGCAAGAGATTAGTGTGGCCCAACAGGCTAAGTATTCCTGGCTTAAGGATGGGGACCGCTGCACTAGGTTCTTTTATGATGTGATCCATACCAGATAGCACAGAAACAATATTCCTAAACTTCTCAACTGTGAGGGCAGACTTGTCGGGGATCCAGTAGAGATTCAAGAGGCGGCAGTTAGGTACTACTCAGATTTGTACCATCAGTCAGATTATTCTACCACGTTCCCAAACCTGGTCACAAAGAGGCTGGTGACGCCTTACGGGAACAGTCTACTACTGGCCCCAGCGAGTATGGAGGAGGTGGAGGCTATTATGATGAAGGCGGATCCAAATAGGGCCCCGGGGCCTGATGGCTTCTCTAGTGGGTTCTATAAGTGTCACTGGGGCTTGCTTAAGCACCCAGTTCTAGAGGTAGCGCAGGAGTTTTTCTCGGAAGGAAAGTTGCTGAAGTAGCTGAACCACACCTTTCTGACCTTGGTCCCTAAGAAGGAGGGCATGACATCCCTTGCCGACTTTAGACCTATTGCGTATTGTAATTATCTGTATAAGATAATTACACACCTTATGTGCCGGCGCATGGTAGGAATTATGCAGGGTCTGGTTTCCCGCAACCAAGCGGCCTTTATCAAGGGTCGATCTATTACTGAGCACAGTCAGTTGGCCAATGAGATGGTGAGAGAATTCAACAAACCAGGGGATGAAGGCCTGTATGAAGCTTGACCCGAGGAAAGCTTATGACACGGTCAACAGAGACTTCATTTGTCACCTTATGCTGGCTATGGGTTTTGACGAGGTGTGGGTAGCGAGGGTGAGGGAGTGCATCTGCTCCCCCACTTTTTTGGTACTCATCCAGGGTACTCCATACAGATTCTTCAGGAGCAACAAGTGCTTTCGTCAGGGAGATCCTCTCTCTCTGTACCTATTTACTCTTGTGATGGAGTACTTGTCTTGATGGATCTGGTGGTACATAGCAGGAAGATTGTTCCTCTTTTTAGGTTGGTCCAGCTAGTGGTGTCCTACTTGATATATGCTGATGACCTATTGGTGCTCTCACAACCATCTATGATAGGGTTGCGTGCGATATCAGAGATTATAGAGGAATTTGACCAGTTGTCTGGGCTTCAGCTGAATAGGGAGCAAAGCAGGGTCTATTTCAGTGCTCGATGTTCCCTCAAGGAGAAAAGGGATCTGGCTTTGGGAGTGGAGAAAGGTGATCTTCCGGTTAAGTACCTGGGATTACCGCTGACTGTAAACTACACTCGGGAGCTGGATTGCCATAGTCTCGTAGAGTTTGCACATAGGAGGATGGAAGGTTGGCAGGCGACTGGGCTCTCCTTTGGAGGTCGTATAGAGCTGGTAAGGTCTATCATATCTGGCATTACGATGTTCTGGTTGCAGTCGATTAAGATCCTGGTAGCCACTATCCGAAAGGTGGAGAGCATATGTGCCAATTTTATCTGGCAAAAAAGAATGCATGCGATCTCCTGGAAGCAACTATGCCGGCCTCGGGAAGAAGGAGGGTTATGATCACTGATCTCTGTTCAGGAGGCCTCTGGGTTGAAGATAGCGTGGCAGTTCATTAAGGGCGGTTCTCTCTGGGCAGAGTGGATGGCTAATAGATATCTGAGGCGGAGAAATTTCTGGGGATGTGAGATAGATAACAACTTTTCAGTCCCTTTTAAGGCGATCCTCCGATGTAGATCGATTCTCCAAACTGCTATCAGTCGTATCATGAAGGATGGGGCATCCACTGATCTTTGGATTGATCCTTGGATTCGCAATAGATCATTGTTGGAGTCCTTAGGTGAGCATATGGGCAGAGAGGCGGACAGAGGGCAGAAATGCGAGCTTATCCTCAGAGATGGGACCTGGAGGCCAAAGGACTACCAGTACACAGCACAATTAGGAGAGGAGATCCGCCAGGTCACTATTGATCCTTCTCAGTATGTTGATTCCAAGAGATGGGACCCGCCGGATGCTAATGGAGGTACATGAGATTTCTGCTTCAAAAGCTGCTACAACCTGGTACGAAGTCCTTACGACAGGATTGCAGACTTTGACTTCATTTGTGGAAAGGAGATTGTACAAAAAATACAACTTTGTGTCTACAAACTATTATTAGGTCGGTTGCTGATGAAGGACAGGTTTCTCAGATTTTGGGTGCAGATCTCTGATCCGAAATGTGTCGCGTGTGGTATAGAGAACGAATCCATGGGACACCTCTTCTTTGAGTGTCCTGTGTCTTGGCATATTTGGACCGAGCAGTGTGGGAGGTCGCTGGACGGAGGATGCAATGATAGAGATATCCGAAAGATCATCGCCTAGATCAGGGAACGACGAGGAATGGAACAGGGTTGGGCCAAGACAGCCAGAGTTCGCCTTGCAGCGTTGGTCTGGCACGTTTGGTGAGAACGTAACAGGCGTATCTTCGAGGGACTAATAACCCCTGTAGGAATTCTACATAATTTAGAATTCGATATATCTGTAATGGCTCCTTAACCGGGGTAGGATTGATGGGAGAGAGTGTACTTAATAGTTTTTCTGTGATGTTCGTAAAATAAAATTTTACCCTTATTCATATATATATATATATATATATATATATATATGTATATATATATAGTTAGAGGTTTAGAAGGGGGTTTGATGGTTAGCCTAGGCCTTGGGTATCCTAGGGATATGGGTAGGATATAGATTGAAGTATATACATATAATATGGGTATGTTATATAAAATACCTTGAATGTATATGTTGTAGGGGGAGGTTTTGAGATATAGCAGTTGGATTGGGTTCAAGGAGGTAGTTGGTTGAGGTAGAAGTATGGAAATGGTTATGTATATATATATATATATATATATATATATATATATATATATATATATATATATATAGATGTAAGGAAATACTATTTAGGATATTACCGAGGTAATCATCAAGTATAGAGGTTATAGCCAAGAGCCTATACTATACTGTAAGAGCTACAAACAACCTAGAAACTTAGTGTATAGACATATACAACCTAGATTTGACCAATTAGACTTAAAGTTTACTAGGTTTGACTACTGACCTAGAAATGCCCTATTGACCTAGAATTTGACTAGTTTTCAATCTCAAACTTGATATTGATACAATATTGCCTATTTAGGTCTTCGAGGCGTCGTATCGGACGTCTTTGATACTACACACCAGTTTGCAGTCGAGTACATTCTCTGATAATTTTCCATTCATGATATTTACTATGTTTCTTGTATCTAGTGTAGATATTCATGATTCTTGACACATCAGTCACACGGATTGTTATTTATGGATCCCGACAAGAGATGTTATTCCTTGTTTACCTTGGTATATCTTGTGCAAGTCCCATTGTAGTTCTTCTGCAATATATGGATATCGATTCTCGAGAAGACTTGCTACCTTCTCATAGAATCCCATGTCATAATGTGTCTTGTTTGGATCCACTCTACCAGTCGGGGTAGGGAGTAGTAGTGTAGACATGTGACCATACCTTTCTGTGCATGATATTGTTTTTCTGTGAGTGTTAGTCATATATTGCATGCATGACTAGCCTGACCATATTCTCGTGCACGTTCCTAAGCTGGTCACATGTTGAAACTAGTACTCACACACATACATAGATGATTCTTGTACATGCCATGATTAGTTCTCTTGTTCTTGTTCTAGTTTACTGCTTTACCCTTGCCATGCTATTTGTATGTACATTCGCTTTTTCTCTTTATATTCTCTCTATTTACTATTTTATAGCACTTGTCATTTATTGGTGTAACACCCACTTTTCTAAAATAAGGGTAATTTTGAACTTTTGTAATTTCAATCATTAAATAATAAGATTTAAATCATGTTATGATTTTTGGTAATTTTTAACTAATTTAAAACTATTTAAACCTGTGAATTGTGATTTTGATGTGTTACTAGTGAAACCCTAGAGATTACTTAACCTAGAGACTAACCATGACCATGAAAACCTAACCATGTGATTAGATTAATTAATCGCCACTTTTTAGCCTAAGAATATTTTGGTCATTTTGACTTTTAGCGAAAATGAATTTTGAGTAATTAATTATGTGCTAGTCTCTTTGTTAAGACTTAACCCTAGAATTCCCGTAATCTTGATTGTTAACCATGAGCCTAGATATTAGATTAGAAGCCCACATCATGACAAGGTTAGAAATATCTAGATATTGCGTTAGGATTTAGATATTTGCTAAGAGAGAGAGATTTTTTACTTGGGCTTTAACTTGAGGGCTAAGTATCCATTATAGAGAGTAGCCCATAGCCCAACCATCACCCTAACCCTAACCCTATCCCTTTGTAACAGCCAAAGGCAGACCCTCTCCCCTATATAACATCTCATCACATCCCCTTGCCTCTTTCGAATAGCCTCCTTTGCATCCTAATTTAGTTCTTCCCTAATTTCTCCCCTTTTATCCAAATTGAACCCAAATTGAACCTAGAGACTTGCATCATCATCCCCAATAGTAGAGGAGGCTAGTAGAGGCTTGCTAGCAATGTTTGAGGAGCATTGGACCATAACAAATTGGAAGGGGTTCGTATTCTAGCTTTGTACATTGAGATATACTCTCAATAGGTAAAATCCCTCAAGTAGATTCAAATTTCCATTTTCATTCCATAGATGCATTCATTTAGGTGTCCCTTAGCTGTAGAAATTGCTGGTGCACATCGATTGCTCGCAGCACAGGCCACATCGACGCGTGACACTTAGTATGGATGTGGGGCAGTAACTGACACGTCACCCTCCAAGTCTCATGACCTATCGTGTCGTATCGGACACGAAATCAAATGTGTACTAATTTTGTACACAGACTGCGCAGTG
>JANAVB010013598.1:14149409-14161558 GCA_029216955.1 Iris pallida | reverse complement strand
CTCCTCTGCCTCCACTACCTACCACATGGGGCAGATTTTGCCTTCTTTCGACAGATATTGGAGACCCAGCGAGCCCATACTGAGGCTCAGCAGAGGCAGATGGATGCGATGCGTCAGGGTATAGAGGATGCCTACCAGCTCCCTCTATTAGGCATAGAGCGAGGAGCTCCAACACAGGACGCAGCCGAGGCCGGGCAATATCTAAGACTTCAAGAAGTTGGGGCCTCGAAACTTTAGCGAAATCGAGGGCATTGTCTATACAGATGACTGGCTCAAATATAGAGCATCAAATAAGGGCTTCCCGTCTCGCAGATGACCTGAAGTTTGAGGCGGTTAGACTACAACTATTAGATATCGCTCGTACTTGGTTCAGGAACGAGCCGTATCTTGCAGGAGAGGGCCATACGTGGGCGGAGTTTAAGGACCTCTTCAAGAAGAAGTTTTTCTCCCCCACGACAAGATAGATCTGGCCAGGCAGTTCCAGAACCTCCAGCAAGAAGGCAAGTCAGTGGAAGAGTACGCTGCGGAGTTCGGCAGGTTGAACCGATATACAGAGTACATGGTACGAGACCCTGAGATCAAGGCAAACCATTTCAGAAAAGGGTTGACTTGGGATGTGAGGGTCCTCATCCCCTTATTCTACTCGACGTATATTGAGATCCTTGTGGAGGCACGCAAGGTGGAGCGAGAGTTGGGCCTGAAGACCAAGAGGGACCGTGATTTCTTTTCGGAGGCTACTAGCAGCGCAGGCTGCTAAGCATCCCCAGCTTCAGCACGTTCATTTCGGGAACCGCATCATCAGACCCCATCCAGGGCCCGTTCAGCAGGCAGCATCAGCAGCAGATGCCATCTCAGAATGCCACTTCTGCAAGAATCCTGGCCATATTTGGGAGGTTTGTAGAAAGAGGCTGGGTGTGTGCCTCTATTTTGGTACCACATACCCCAGATAAGGGTGTCCCGTGAACCCTCATATTACTGGTGCAGTTCAGAAGGCACTAGCAAGGGCACCTGCGGCACTGCCGAGGGGTCCGACACTTCTGACGTAGCAGCAACGTTTTGTTCAGCACCAGCAGAGGGTGCTCATGGCAGAGCATTTGCACTGGCAGTTGAGGAGGCAGAGCCGTCGGCGATGTTATAGCAGGTTCTGTTCTTCTTGATTCATTTCCAGCTTCAGCTTTGCTTGATAGTGGTGCATCACATAGCTTTATATCTGTTTCTTTTGCTCCCAAGCATAGTATACCAACTGAATCTTTGGATAGGACTTGTAAGATCATGACCAGGGAGGTATTATCCTGGTTGGTAATATTTACAAGGGGTAGAGTGTTGTATTGGAAGGCCGGGAATTGAGTGCTTGCTTGCTCGTAATGCCACTACCGAGCTACGATATTATACTCGGGATGGATTGGTTGAGTATGCACTTTTCTAGTATAGATTATAGAGGAGGTAGGGTTGTGTTCATCCCTCTAGAGGAGCCAGTATTTGAGTTTGCTAGGGGAGCAGAAGAGCAGAGTGATGGTGCTATTTATGGAGCTCTGGTTGAAGAGAAGGAGATGTCTCATCCTTTAATTGTAGAGTTTATGGATGTCTTTCCAGAGGAGTTGCTGGGGATACCGTCGGACAGGGATACTGAGTTCTCTATCGACTTGGTGCCAGGCGCAGAGCCCATCTCACAGCATGCCTATAGAGTGAACAACAGCGAATTGGCGGAGCTGAAGAAGCAAGTGGATGAGTTGCAGGACAAGGGATTCATCAGGTGCAGTTCTTCACCTTGGGAGCTCCGGTATTGTTCGTACCGAAGAAGGATGATCAGTACGAATGTGCATTGATTATAGGGCATTGAACAACCTCACTTTTAAGAACATGTATCCACTACCGAGGATAGATGATTTATTCGATCAGTTGAGCGCACGAAGGTATTCTCAAAGATAGACTTGAGGTCTGGTTATCATCAGCTGAAGGTGAGGAAGGAGGACATTCCGAACACCGCTTTTCGGACTTTATGGCCAGTATGAGTTCACTGTCACCATTTGGATTGACTAATACCCCAACGGTATTCATGAACTTGATGAACAAGGTATTCCATCAGTACCTTGACAAGTTTGTGGTGGTCTTCATTGATGACATTCTCATTTATTCGAAGACGCCAGAGGAGCACAAGGAGCACCTGAGAATTGTATTAGATACTCTCAGAAGGGAGCAGTTGTATGGGAAGCTGCCAAAGTATGAATTCTTCTTGAACAGAGTAGAGTTTCTAGGCTACGTTGTATCTGGTGTTGGGTGGATCTGAAGAAGATTGCTGCAGCAGAGTCCAGGTCTACGCCAAGCTCAGTTGCAGAGATTCAAAGTTTTCTGGGTCTGGCAGGCTATTACAGGAAGTTTGTACAGGACATTTTCAGGATTGCCGAGCCGATGACCCGACTTACCAGAAAGGACGAAGAGTTAGTTTGGACCAATAAATATCAACCCTCTTCGAGAAGCTAAAGAAGAGGTTGACATCGGCTCATATTCTGATATTGTCATCTGGGTCCGGATTACGATCTACAGTGATGCTTTGGGAAAAGGTTTGGGTTGCGTTCTTCAATAGCATGGGATGGTGATTGCCTATGCATCCCGACAATTACGTCCGCATGAGAAGAACTACCCGACTCATGATTTGGAGTTGGCAACAGTCATATTTGCCTTGAAGCTGTGGAGACACTATCTGTACGGAGAGCGTATAAAGATTTTTACTGACCACAAGAGCTTGAAGTATGTGTTTACACAGAAGGAGCTGAATATGAGGCAGAGGCGTGGTTAGAGCTGATGAAAGATTTTGATATATCCTTATAATACCATTCGGGAAGGCCAATGGTTGTCGATGCTTTATCCATAGCCATGTTTTGACGATGGATCGTCACCTTTTGGCAAATTTAGAGAGTCTGGACATTGAGGTTATAGTCCCTGGAAATGAAGAACATATGTAGGGTTTACAGGTTCAGTTAGAGCTGATAGATAGGATCAGAGTAGCACAGTTTGAGGATGAGACTCTAAGGGTCGTCAGAGAGCATGTGCAGGCAAGTTTATTGGACGATTTCTCTATCAGAAGATGGGTCGTTGAGCATGGTGCCAGACTGTGTGTACCGAGTAGAAAGCTTCGGAAGGAGGTTCTTCAGGAGGTGCATCGTTCTCAGTACTCTATGCATCCTGGTTCCAACGAGATGTATAGAGACTTGAGGCAGCACGTTTGGTGGTATGGCATGAAATGGGAGGTGGTTCAGTTTGTTTCTAGATGCTTGGTGTGCCAGCAGGTGAAAGCCGAGAGACAGGGGCCAGGTGGTCTGCTACAGCCACTACCCATTCCAAAGTGGAAGTGGAGCACATCACTATGGAATTTGTGTATGGACTTCCACGTTCTTGGAGGAAAAGACGCGATATGGGTCATCGTTGATAAAGATTGACCAAATCGGCCCAGTTCTTGCCTTTCACAGTGGATTTGTCTACGGAGAGGCTGGCAGAGATGTACATGTGGCAGATAGTCAGATTACACGGGTTCCAGTGAGCACAGTTTCGGATCGGGATAGTCGTTCCACGTCCCACTTCTGGAGGAGTTTGCACTAGCTTGGGCACTCAGCTCAACTTCAGTATCGCGTACCACCTCTATACAGAGGACAGTCGGAGGGGACTATTCAGACTCTCAAGGATATGCTTCGTACCTGTGTTCTAGATTTTGAGGATCTTGGGAGGACCATCTCCACTTGGTTGAGTTTGCTTACAACAACAACTACCAAGCTAGTATAGATATATCACCATTTGAGCTCTATACGGACGGGATGTCATACTCCCATGTCTTGGGACGATATCGGCGAGAGGTTTTGCTTGGCCCAGAGATGATTGTGGATGCAGTGAGAAGGTCAGGCTTATCAGAGATGGACTTCGGCTGGCGCAGGACAGACACGGTATTGGGCCTACCGGAGACCTTTGGAGTTTGAGGTATAGTTTAGATTTTCTAGTTTTGTGTCTGATTGTGATTGTTGTTTTAGATCAAGTTTTAAGTTGTGTTTTGTGATAGGTTGGTGACCTTGTGTTCCAGCAAATTTCTTCGACACGGGGCACGATTCGCTTTGGTGAGGCATGAAGCTTAGTTCGTGATTCATCGGACCTTTCCGTATCCTGGAGAGGGTCAGTAAAGTGGCTTACCGACTAGAGTTACCACCTGCACTAGAGGGAGTGTACAACGTGTTCTACGTCACAGTTGAGACGGTATAGTAGATCCAGTCACGTTTTGGACCACTCCGAGATCGAGGTGGGACCGACTCTCAGTTTTCTAGAGCAGCCGGTTGAGATTTTGGATCATAGGGAGAAGGTGCTCCGGAACCAGGTCATTCCTTTGGTTATTGTCGCATGGAGGCATCACGCTCCGGGTGAATCTACCTGGGAGATAGAGGATGACACGGGAGCAATTTTCTTATCTCTTCGAGCCTTGAGGTAATAGTCTTTCTTTGTTCTGATGTTTGTTGTGTTAGTTTCACCTTTAATTTCGAGACAAATTATTTTAAGGGGGGTAGACTTGTCACTACTAGTTTTCAAAATTAAGGGTAAATTTTCTTTTTATAAATTACTATATATTGTGAATATTTATTCGAGAATATTGGATTATTTGAGATTAGATAGTCGGGTTAAAGGCTAGTCTAGTTTCGACTTGTGTTAGTGACCCGGTTAGCTTAGACATTAGCCCGGAGCCCAATACTTAGCAAGGTATGGCCCACAAACCAACTCATTAGGCTAGTGCAATTAGACTAATATTTCATGACCATTTAGTTCATTTAGAGATTAGGTCTTTGTCCAAATTGACCCCAAACCCTTGCATTTAAATTGTTTAGCCAAATGATAAGTTAGAGGACTTTTAGACATTCTAATTAATGTCCTAACCTAGAATTTATGGCCGACCAAGAGAGGCCTATTCTCTATACTTCATTCATTATACTCCATTGATATTAGCCTCGATCTTCCATTTTAAGAGCTCTTTCAAAAAAAAGAGCTTCCCTCCACTGATCCTCTCTTAATCTCACTTTTCCTCCACCATTCCTCACATTCTTTTAAGAAGAAGGAGCCTACAAGAATTGTGGAGCTAGGAGCAAGGAGGAGAGTCATTTTGCTAAGGATTTTCATGTCGGGTTCGTGTCTATTGGATTGTTCATTGGAAAACAACTCCCAATAGGTATATCACTCTCTAACCATGTCTCTTTGATTCAATTTTGGTATTAGACCCATAGGAACTCACCCATGTGTAGGAATGACCCTTAGGAATGGTTTAGAGGCTATATTTAGTCCTTATTTGATAGTTTGGGTAGGTTTTGTGCCACTCTTGAAGAAAATTCGATAGTGACACACCAAGTGTTTGTAGGAATGCCTCATAGGTATTTGGGGCTTTGTTTTTCAGATTTGAGCATGTATATAGGTAGGCTATCCTTAGCTAGGCTATATAAATGTCTTTCTATTATTTTTTTTTTATATATATATATATATATATGTGTGTGTGTGTGTGTGTGTGGTGACTTACAAGTTACACTACCAAAATCTTTCCAATCAGCGACGGGAGAACGTCGCTAAATCGGGCAGATACGTCGCTATATTTAATAATTAGCGACGTGTAGCGACGATATTGCGACGCAGATTCACATTTAATAAATTAATGTCGCTATTCGTCGCTAGTAGTCGCCAACAGCGACAAATAGCGACGACATATTACCACGTCGCTAAATTCCAAAAATTAGCGACGTCCTTTCATGGAGTCGCTAAATTCGTCGCAAATTTGCCATATTTTGGTAGTGTTATATATATCTATTGTATGTTAAGTGTTTAAGTTTGTGTGTGTGAGTGAGGAAATTAGGAGGCTATTGTTCACTAATAAGTGAACAGTAGAAGATGGGAAGAGTGTCCTGTCTATGTGTGTGTGTGTGTGTGTGTGTGTGTCTATTTGTATAGGAGCATGCATGCGTATCCCTAGCTTAAGTATATATAGACACATAGAAGAGGGTATAGATATATAACTCTATAGTATATATGCTGATATTAGAATGGGGATACCACATACCTAGGCTCTGTTCCTAACTGTTCTCTACTGGTAAGAGCAGATGGTATACTTTTAGTAAGCATATACATATATAGCATATATTTGCAGATTGAACATCTGTATAGTATATATTGGATGTTGTAGAGAGGACGCATAGGTAAATATATTACTGCTGCAGGGAAAGGATTTTGGGGTCTGCATTTGGGAGTTGCAGCAGCATTATGCTGCAGTAGCAAACAGGTTAGGCAGTGGCCACTTTAGCCAATTACCTGTAGGTATCAGAGTTTTGGTGGACTACTAGGATGAGTCCAGGTTTGGAAATGTTATGGGGGTTCAGAACATAGAGTTTTTGGGGTTTTGTTCCTGATACATATGTATCAATTGGAATTTCAACTGATCTTGAGTATTAGATTTTTACTAACTGATTGATTGCTAAGTATCAAGTTGGGGTTTGTGTATCAGAGTTTGGGTTGTGGGTTAGAGTAGCATAGATTTTAGAATATTAGGATAATAGGTTTTGGGATATGTTGTGATGTCTGATCCTTGGGATTAACTATGGGTATCTGTCCAAGTTCACATGTAGGTCTGGTACAGTAGGGGAAAATGGTACTTCTCCTATGGACTGAAGCATGAAGTGGAATTGGGCGCTGATATGGAGAGGTGAGGTTTAGTTCAGAGATGAAATGAACTTAGGATACCAGTTTGGGGGTGAAGGGGTTCACATGAGCAAAGCCCATATACAGTCTCTTGACTGATATGAGTCTTTGTGACTGTATGAAAGATTGAGTGAGGATGACCCCCCTTTTTGAATCAGTGATGCATATTATGTATACTATTACCTAGTATTATCTATGTATATATATATATATATATATGTATATATATATATATATATATATATATATATATATATATATATATATATATATATATATTTATAGTTGGAGGTTTAGAAGGGGGTTTGATGGTTAGCCTAGGCTTTGGGTATAATATGGGTATGTTATATAAAATACGTTGAATGTATATGTTGTAGGGGGAGGTTTTGAGATATAGCAATTGGATTGGGTTCAAGGAGGCAGTTGGTTGAGGTAGAAGTATGGAAAGGGGTGGCGGCGTAGTTGGCTAGCGCGTAGGTCTCATAGCTAAAGAGTAATCCTAAGGTCGAGAGTTCGTGCCTCTCTCACTCCATTCTTTTTTCTGAGACTTCAGCAAGAGATTAGTGGGCCCAACAGGCTAAGTATTCCTGGCTTAAGGATGGGGACCGCTGCACTAGGTTCTTTTATGATGTGATCCATACCAGATAGCACAGAAACAATATTCCTAAACTTCTCAACTGTGAGGGCAGACTTGTCGGGGATCCAGTAGAGATTCAAGAGGCGGCAGTTAGGTACTACTCAGATTTGTACCATCAGTCAGATTATTCTACCACGTTCCCAAACCTGGTCACAAAGAGGCTGGTGACGCCTTACGGGAACAGTCTACTACTGGCCCCAGCGAGTATGGAGGAGGTGGAGGCTATTATGATGAAGGCGGATCCAAATAGGGCCCCGGGGCCTGATGGCTTCTCTAGTGGGTTCTATAAGTGTCACTGGGGCTTGCTTAAGCACCCAGTTCTAGAGGTAGCGCAGGAGTTTTTCTCGGAAGGAAAGTTGCTGAAGTAGCTGAACCACACCTTTCTGACCTTGGTCCCTAAGAAGGAGGGCATGACATCCCTTGCCGACTTTAGACCTATTGCGTATTGTAATTATCTGTATAAGATAATTACACACCTTATGTGCCGGCGCATGGTAGGAATTATGCAGGGTCTGGTTTCCCGCAACCAAGCGGCCTTTATCAAGGGTCGATCTATTACTGAGCACAGTCAGTTGGCCAATGAGATGGTGAGAGAATTCAACAAACCAGGGGATGAAGGCCTGTATGAAGCTTGACCCGAGGAAAGCTTATGACACGGTCAACAGAGACTTCATTTGTCACCTTATGCTGGCTATGGGTTTTGACGAGGTGTGGGTAGCGAGGGTGAGGGAGTGCATCTGCTCCCCCACTTTTTTGGTACTCATCCAGGGTACTCCATACAGATTCTTCAGGAGCAACAAGTGCTTTCGTCAGGGAGATCCTCTCTCTCTGTACCTATTTACTCTTGTGATGGAGTACTTGTCTTGATGGATCTGGTGGTACATAGCAGGAAGATTGTTCCTCTTTTTAGGTTGGTCCAGCTAGTGGTGTCCTACTTGATATATGCTGATGACCTATTGGTGCTCTACAACCATCTATGATAGGGTTGCGTGCGATATCAGAGATTATAGAGGAATTTGACCAGTTGTCTGGGCTTCAGCTGAATAGGGAGCAAAGCAGGGTCTATTTCAGTGCTCGATGTTCCCTCAAGGAGAAAAGGGATCTGGCTTTGGGAGTGGAGAAAGGTGATCTTCCGGTTAAGTACCTGGGATTACCGCTGACTGTAAACTACACTCGGGAGCTGGATTGCCATAGTCTCGTAGAGTTTGCACATAGGAGGATGGAAGGTTGGCAGGCGACTGGGCTCCTTTGGAGGTCGTATAGAGCTGGTAAGGTCTATCATATCTGGCATTACGATGTTCTGGTTGCAGTCGATTAAGATCCTGGTAGCCACTATCCGAAAGGTGGAGAGCATGTGCCAATTTTATCTGGCAAAAAAGAATGCATGCGATCTCCTGGAAGCAACTATGCCGGCCTCGGGAAGAAGAAGGAGGGTTATGATCACTGATCTCTGTTCAGGAGGCCTCTGGGTTGAAGATAGCGTGGCAGTTCATTAAGGGCGGTTCTCTCTGGGCAGAGTGGATGGCTAATAGATATCTGAGGCGGAGAAATTTCTGGGGATGTGAGATAGATAACAACTTTTCAGTCCCTTTTAAGGCGATCCTCCGATGTAGATCGATTCTCCAAACTGCTATCAGTCGTATCATGAAGGATGGGGCATCCACTGATCTTTGGATTGATCCTTGGATTCGCAATAGATCATTGTTGGAGTCCTTAGGTGAGCATATGGGCAGAGAGGCGGACAGAGGGCAGAAATGCGAGCTTATCCTCAGAGATGGGACCTGGAGGCCAAAGGACTACCAGTACACAGCACAATTAGGAGAGGAGATCCGCCAGGTCACTATTGATCCTTCTCAGTATGTTGATTCCAAGAGATGGGACCCGCCGGATGCTAATGGAGGTACATGAGATTTCTGCTTCAAAAGCTGCTACAACCTGGTACGAAGTCCTTACGACAGGATTGCAGACTTTGACTTCATTTGTGGAAAGGAGATTGTACAAAAATACAACTTTGTGTCTACAAACTATTATTAGGTCGGTTGCTGATGAAGGACAGGTTTCTCAGATTTTGGGTGCAGATCTCTGATCCGAAATGTGTCGCGTGTGGTATAGAGAACGAATCCATGGGACACCTCTTCTTTGAGTGTCCTGTGTCTTGGCATATTTGGACCGAGCAGTGTGGGAGGTCGCTGGACGGAGGATGCAATGATAGAGATATCCGAAAGATCATCGCCTAGATCAGGGAACGACGAGGAATGGAACAGGGTTGGGCCAAGACAGCCAGAGTTCGCTTGCAGCGTTGGTCTGGCACGTTTGGTGAGAACGTAACAGGCGTATCTTCGAGGGACTAATAACCCCTGTAGGAATATAATTTAGAATTCGATATATCTGTAATGGCTCCTTAACCGGGGTAGGATTGATGGGAGAGAGTGTACTTAATAGTTTTTCTGTGATGTTCGTAAAATAAAATTTTACCCTTATTCATATATATATATATATATATATATATATAGTATATAATATAGTTAGAGGTTTAGAAGGGTTTTGATGGTTAGCCTAGGCCTTGGGTATCCTAGGGATATGGGTAGGATATAGATTGAAGTATACATATAATATGGGTATGTTATATAAAATACCTTGAATGTATATGTTGTAGGGGGAGGTTTTGAGATATAGCAGTTGGATTGGGTTCAAGGAGGTAGTTGGTTGAGGTAGAAGTATGGAAATGGTTATGTATATATATATATATATATATATATATATATATATATATTATATATAGATGTAAGGAAATACTATTTAGGATATTACCGAGGTAATCATCAAGTATAGAGGTTATAGCCAAGAGCCTATACTATACTGTAAGAGCTACAAACAACCTAGAAACTTAGTGTATAGACATATACAACCTAGATTTGACCAATTAGACTTAAAGTTTACTAGGTTTGACTACTGACCTAGAAATGCCCTATTGACCTAGAATTTGACTAGTTTTCAATCTCAAACTTGATATTGATACATATTGCCTATTTAGGTCTTCGAGGCGTCGTATCGGACGTCTTTGATACTACACACCAGTTTGCAGTCGAGTACATTCTCTGATAATTTTCCATTCATGATATTTACTATGTTTCTTGTATCTAGTGTAGATATTCATGATTCTTGACACATCAGTCACACGGATTGTTATTTATGGATCCCGACAAGAGATGTTATTCCTTGTTTACCTTGGTATATCTTGTGCAAGTCCCATTGTAGTTCTTCTGCAATATATGGATATCGATTCTCGAGAAGACTTGCTACCTTCTCATAGAATCCCATGTCATAATGTGTCTTGTTTGGATCCACTCTACCAGTCGGGGTAGGGAGTAGTAGTGTAGACATGTGACCATACCTTTCTGTGCATGATATTGTTTTTCTGTGAGTGTTAGTCATATATTGCATGCATGACTAGCCTGACCATATTCTCGTGCACGTTCCTAAGCTGGTCACATGTTGAAACTAGTACTCACACACATACATAGATGATTCTGTACATGCCATGATTAGTTCTCTTGTTCTTGTTCTAGTTTACTGCTTTACCCTTGCCATGCTATTTGTATGTACATTCGCTTTTTCTCTTTATATTCTTCTATTTACTATTTTATAGCACTTGTCATTTATTGGTGTAACACCCACTTTTCTAAAATAAGGGTAATTTTGAACTTTTGTAATTTCAATCATTAAATAATAAGATTTAAATCATGTTATGATTTTTGGTAATTTTTAACTAATTTAAAACTATTTAAACCTGTGAATTGTGATTTTGATGTGTTACTAGTGAAACCCTAGAGATTACTTAACCTAGAGACTAACCATGACCATGAAAACCTAACCATGTGATTAGATTAATTAATCGCCACTTTTAGCCTAAGAATATTTTGGTCATTTTGACTTTTAGCGAAAATGAATTTTGAGTAATTAATTATGTGCTAGTCTCTTTGTTAAGACTTAACCCTAGAATTCCCGTAATCTTGATTGTTAACCATGAGCCTAGATATTAGATTAGAAGCCCACATCATGACAAGGTTAGAAATATCTAGATATTGCGTTAGGATTTAGATATTTGCTAAGAGAGAGAGATTTTTTACTTGGGCTTTAACTTGAGGGCTAAGTATCCATTATAGAGAGTAGCCCATAGCCCAACCATCACCCTAACCCTAACCCTATCCCTTTGTAACAGCCAAAGGCAGACCCTCTCCCTATATAACATCTCTCACATCCCCTTGCCTCTTTCGAATAGCCTCCTTTGCATCCTAATTTAGTTCTTCCCTAATTTCTCCCCTTTTATCCAAATTGAACCCAAATTGAACCTAGAGACTTGCATCATCATCCCCAATAGTAGAGGAGGCTAGTAGAGGCTTGCTAGCAATGTTTGAGGAGCATTGGACCATAACAAATTGGAAGGGGTTCGTATTCTAGCTTTGTACATTGAGATATACTCTCAATAGGTAAAATCCCTCAAGTAGATTCAATTTCCATTTTCATTCCATAGATGCATTCATTTAGGTGTCCCTTAGCTGTAGAAATTGCTGGTGCACATCGATTGCTCGCAGCACAGGCCACATCGACGCGTGACACTTAGTATGGATGGGGGCAGTAACTGACACGTCACCCTCCAAGTCTCATGACCTATCGTGTCGTATCGGACACGAAATCAAATGTGTACTAATTTTGTACACAGACTGCGCAGTGGTTTCAACCACTGATACGCATGTCGTGTCGTACGAAGACACGACGTGGACGCGTGGTGACATATCGAGTG
>JANAVB010013598.1:14011909-14144409 GCA_029216955.1 Iris pallida | reverse complement strand
GCTAGTAGCAGTACAGGCCCGACCAAGAGGCCTCACAAATAGTTTTAGCAGCAGTACGAGCAGCCGAGGGCCCAAATTCAGCAACAGTATTAGCAGGGGCCCTTCTAATAGTACCAATTTCAGGTGCAGGATCGTGCACCTTTCTAGCAGGTACAGCAATAACAGAGGCAGCAGCCGGTTATCTTTTGTCCTTTCTATAAGAAACCAGGGCACGAGTGGATCAACTGTCAGAAGAGGCTAGATATGTGCCTACTTTGTGGGGCATCAGGTTATCAGTTGAGTGAGTGTCCCAAGTCTTCGGGACGGACAGCTCAGAGAGCAGGAGCTAGGGCTCTGGCGGGCCAGCAGAAGGAACCACCATTACAAACTCAGCAGCAGAGGTTCGTACAGCACCAGCAGCAGGCTGGAGGAGGCCAGCAGGGGCGAGCTTACTCCATGAGAGTAGAGGATGCTCAGGCAATAGGAGAGTTGATTGCAGGTTATGTTTCCTTTTCGACCCTATTTCTGTATTTGCCTCGTTATAATCTATCTTGAAATTCGATTCCATATATTCCTATCTAATTTTCTTGTTTGTTGATGAATTTGAATATGGTGTTTCATTGTGATTTAATGTTCTACCGAGATAAGTATGAGCTAGGTCGCCTCAGTTATGAAATCTAGAATCTGTTACAGTCATATTTACAAATATGGTGAGGATTCTGATTATCATGATTTTTTGGATAGACACATATGATTATCGGATTATATTTGAATAATTTCTAAATATATCTTTTCCACCCTTCGTTTCGGTCTTTCAAAAATATATATCAATAAATAATTTATTAAAAATATTTTGATTTCTGTTTTGAGACTATGATTGATTGGAGGTTTTTAACCTAGGAGGAGTACGGCCATCTTAATTTCGAGGACGAAATTATTCTAGGGGGTAGACTTGTAACACCCACTTTTCCAAAATGAGGGTAATTTTAAACTTTTGTAATTTTAATCATTAAATTATAAGATTTAAATCATGTTATGATTTTGGTGATTTTTAACAAATTTAAAACTATTTAAACCTGTGAATTGTAATTTTGATGTGTTACTAGTGAAACCCTAGAGATTACTTGACCTAGAGACTAACCATGACCATGGAAACCTAACCATGTGATTAGATTGATTAATTGCCACTTTTTAGCCTAAGGGTATTTTGGTCATTTTGACTTTTAGTGAAAATAAATTTTGAGTAATTAATTATGTGCTAATCTCTTTGTTAAGACTTAACCCTAGAATTGCCCTAATCTAGATTGTTAACCATAAGCCTAGATATTTGATTAGAAGCTTCCTTTATGACAAGGTTAGAAATATCTAGATACTGAGTTAGGATTTAGATATTTGTTAAGAGAGATATTTTTTACTTGGGCTTTAACTTGTGGGCTAAGTATCCATTATAGAAAGTAGCCCATAGCCCAACCATCACCCTAACCCTAACCCTAGCCCTTTGTAACAGCCAAGGGCAGCCCCTCTCCCTATATAACATCTCATCACACCCCCTTGCCTCTTTTGAATAGCCTCCTTAGAACCCTAATTTAGTTCCTCCATGATTTCTCCCTTTTTATCCAAATTGATCCAAAATTGAACCTAGAGACTTGCATCATCATCCCCAACAGTGGAGGAGGCTAGTGGAGGCTTGCTAGCAATGTTTGAGGAGCATTGGACCATAGCAAATTGGAAGGGGGTTCGCATTCTAGCTTTGTACATTGAGATTTACTCTCAACAGGTAAAATCCCTCAAGTAGATTCAAATTTCCATTTTCTTTCCGTAGATGTATTCATTTAGGTGTCACTTAGATCTAGAGCAAGTTTGGTAGGAATTGGTGTTGGTTTGTTATACGTATCGGACACGTATCGGTGTCATATTTAAAGTGTTTGATGAAATGCTTGTGTGAAACTTTTTATTGTGTTTTCTGAAATAAATTACAAGTTTGGATAGCCCTTGGCATGCTGATCATAGATCCCAAACTCTGAGCATGATTTGGATTCATGTTTGTTCCAAACGGACACGAATGTGCTGTACGAGGCCCCGCGAGCGTGTCCTGCTACTGCGCATGGATTGCTCACAGCACAGGCCACATGGGCGCGTGCCACTTGGCATGGACGTGGGGGCAGTGACTGACACGTCACCCCTAAGTCTCATGACCTATCGTGTCGTGTCGGACACGAAATCAAACGTGCACTGATTTTGTACACATACTGCGCGCAGTGGTTTCGACCACTGATACGCGTGTCGTGTCGCACGAGGATACGACGTGGACACATGGTGATGTGTGAAGTGGTTAGCCCTACACCCGGGCTAGGTGTGGACACGATCACAAAGCCCCGCATGTCTTGTGTCGTGTCCACGAGGGCTCGAACGTGCCGTACGAGACATAGTTAATATTGTGTTACTGATACACGTTTTAGCATGTTTTGGACACTTCGTGTCCAGCTTTATGGACACGAATGCACCTCCCTGACATGTGTACATATAGGCGACACTACTGAACATCTGAAATTTGGGTTTTCATTAAGCTTGGAGTTTCGATTTGGGTTTCGAAGGAGTTCACTGATACTGTGAACTGTGAATGAGAAACCCGGAATTTTAAGTATTATTTCGATTGGTTTTATGATTATTTAATTTCCTGGAATTCCAGTAGGTTTGTTTTAATGTGCTATATTGATTTAGGTTTTGTTGGTATATTTGGTTTTGTTGTATTAGTTTCGATCTTGGAGATTAATGAACACAGATACATTGAACATAAAACCTGAACATGATATCTAAGTTTAAACTAAATAACTGGAAATTGGTTTTGATAATGTTAAACTGAGATTTAGATATGTAACCTGAGACACTTCTCTTTCACTCTCTACCTTGTACACACACACTATCTAAAACTAAACTAATAAACAAGTTACTGAATATTAGAAAACCTGAGATTGGTTATTTGTAAACTGAATTGGTTTTAGTTAAAGTTGTTTTCATGCTATATGTCACTGATACATGTTTAAATGTGAACTGTTATATGAACTGAGTTTTCAATTCGAAACGAACCTTGGTTTTTGAAAATGAAATACAATCTAAACCTGAGCATGATTTGAACTGCAAACCTGAGATAAAGTATCGGCTTGATTTGGGTTTGTTGATATGTTGGCTGGTTTGATTTGATGCTAGTTTACTGATACATGTTTACAGTGTTTAACCAAGTAGAATTAATATCTGAATACCTGAGATTAAAACTGAGATTGAATGGCACATTCAAAACTGAGATTTCATTTGAGAATGTTAAACTTACCAACATATAAAACTGAGAATGGATGATAATGTGAAAACTGAGTTTTTTTGAGTTTGAATTTGTATGTCAATTGATTTTTGTATATGTACACTGAGGTTTAATTGAAACCTGAGATAGTATGTTAATGCACTGATACATTGAGTTGTATCTAAACATATGAAATCTGCTACACTTCACTAACTGCCACAGTTTTCACACACACACACACACACACACACACACACACACACACACACACACACACACACACACACACACACACACACACACACACACATTCCTCACTGTTTTTATTTCCTCTTCCCTTTCACTTCTCTTTCACTCACTCTTTTAACCCTCCTCCTTCACAAGTGACACACACACTTCATCTTCACAACCCCTGTCCCTTCCTCTCACTCTATTTATCATGCACACACACACACACACACTATAAATGCCTTCCCCTCTATATATAGATTTGTATGTATATACCTATGTATTGATTTGTATATATATCCATATATTTGATTGTAAATATACATATGGTATGTACTAATATGTTACATAAGACTTATATGTATGTAAGCATGTATATATGACTTGTGAGTATATAATAAATATAAATATAATATATATATAATATATATATATATATATATATATATATATATTATATATATATATATATATATATATATATATATATATATATATATATATATAAAATATATATATATATATATAGCCTTAGTTATATATATTGGATTTGATATAGGTTTTGGTTTGGACTTGTATAGGCCTAGTATATGGTTTATATGGTACATGATGAAGAACAGTTTGGCAACTCTAGAGGGGGGTGAATAGAGTTTATATAGAAAAATAGCCAATTAAAAATAACTCTTTCACCAACAATAAATAATCAGAGTAAAGTGCGGAAAATAAATGAAGAGCAAAAGAGCATACGCAAACACAGCGATTTTAACCTGGTTTCCCTCGTGGAGGACTAGTCCAGGCCTGAGAACTCTAGCTCAGGATTAAATCCACTATTTGTGAAATAGTAGCTTACAACCCGTGCCTTTTCTTCAGAAGAGCACGTCAACTTCTTACAGAGAATCGCAGTGGCGATTGCTTGAAATTGTCCAAGCGACTTCTTCACTCTTGCACAAGAATCCTAACTGAGAGATGCTGAGCACTCGAGACTTAGGAGGCTTGTGGCTAGTAGATAGGAAGGGTATGGCTTATTGAGCTTGTAGGAGAGAAGAGAAGAGAAGAGAAGATTGAGTGAATTGAAATGAGAGAATTCATGCCCTATTTATAGTGTTTTTAGAGGCAGAATTCGGCCAGAATTCGGGTAGGAAAATTCAAAAATTTGGCCGTTGGACAGCTAGCAACCAGCTAACCCTAAAATTAGGGTTCTTGATTTCTAGGGGACAGAGTTCGGCCCGAACTCTGTGTGGAGGCAGAGTTCGGCCCGAACTCTGTCTCCAGAGCACAGAGTGGTCCTAAGTGGAACTTGTGGGCAATTTTTGTTTTGGTGGAGCTTGGGATTTTGGGTAGGCTTATAGACTAAGTTCCAAGAGCTCAGCATAACTCAGAGTACATACTTCTAGACTCAATAAAATGTAAAAGTACAGACTCAAAAATACACTGAGAGTCGGAAACTGAGCTGTTGTCTGTCCTGAACTGAATGCAGATGTCGTGTGTCGTATTGAATTTATACAGATACTATTTAGTCAATGTAGTCAATATTTGGTTGACTGTGACTTTGTGTCAACAATCTCCCCCATATTGATAATTAACAAAATAATAAATGTATATTTCAATATTCATACCTGGACACAGTTGGTTAAAACACAGCTCCCCCATAAACAATGCCGAGCTAGAATAAGATAGCTCCCCCGTAATCAGTGAACGGTGCCGAGCTAGAATCAATAGCTCTCCCCCGTAAATAATGCATAGAACCTGTGGCATGATAAAAATATTTTCCCAAAAGCAAACACAAGCACAGACAAATATACATATTTCTCCCCCTTTTGGCAGTTAGCAATATAAAGGATCATATAGACTGCATAAGGAAAAGCATGGGAATAGCAGTATAGACAATGAAAAGTAATCCAACCACACCAAGCAGAGAAGAAACAGTATAATACTAATAAAACAAGTCACTGACATAAAGTAGAACTACGAAAAATAGCATAAAATGTTATCCACCAACCAGAATGACAAGCACATCATCAGGGTGTGAAGACTGAAATCCAGTACATAAATCTATAACAAACTGAAATAACTAAAATCAAAAGGCAACTAAGACCATCAGCAGTGTCAGCAGCATATCAAGCCCATCTCCATCATGGAGCACGAGAAGGTCCTGGAACATCTGAAGGACCAGGGAATGAGCGACGAGGGTCCACAAAAGCATCATCAGGATCCATATACCTCATGACCCACGGATCGTCTATACGATGACCCACGCGATCTGGATCCCGCTCAATAGGCACATGCAGATCAGGATGACGAGCAAGTAAATACCGCATATCATGCAGAGAGTTCCCAAGGGCACTGATCTGCAAGGTGGTACGGTAATCCTGCTGCGTCCAGCGATCATCCTCAACAGCAAAGCGATCGCGAAGCATAGTCTGAAGAGACTCAAGAGTGGCAGGAGGAGGAGGTGCATCCTGACCAAGAGGAGGGACGTCAGGCTCCTCATCAGCAGAATGCTCAGATGACTCAGAAGCAGCGACAGGCTGAAGGCGTCGTGCTTTGGATAGAAAGGCAGGTGCAGGCAGGAACGGACAATCATGGATAGGAATGATGAAAGCACGAAAAACTAAAGGAAGATAGAGAGGATAAACCAAAGCTCTTGGTTTCTTCCGACAGTTGATCATCCAATCCATCATAGTCCGTGGAAAGTTGAATGGAATACGATAGTGGAGATGATATAAGGTGGAGATCTCAAGATAAGTGACTTCATCTGTTGAGCCAGCCTTGGGCAAGATAGTATTGAACACGATGCGATGAAGTTCATAAAAGTAGGGGGTGAGATACTTGGCCTTTAGCTTGCGAGGACTTACGTTAGGAGCACATAAATCCTCCTTGAATCCTTCAAGGGAAGTATCGCCAACAAATTGAAGTTGACGTGCTTCCACAAGCTTGTCCCACACATCAAGATCCGGGAGAGCAAGAAAGTCTCCCAACTCAGAATTATTAAAGGCAATGGTAATGCCAGCAACCCGAGAATAGACGTGGGTTGCATCGTGAGTCAAATTGCAGTAAAACATTTGAATTGCACTATGGTAGATGACAGAATTTGAAGCAACAAGTTCATCCAAACAAAGATCACGGAATAATGACTCATATTGTGAAAATATAGTGAAATTTATGGGATGGCCCCCAAACACCGGAAGAGTTCTAAAATCGCTAAACCATTCATTAGAGGCTTCTAGCGATACAAATAAACGGTCGTCGTAAGTGTTAGGGTCATCGGGACGCGGCGGATTGAACAACGGATGAATGGGGTGTTGTTCAACTACTTGTTCAATCGGAGGAGGAGGAACCGAAGAGGAAGCACCCTCATGTCGAGTCCTTCTCCCTCGTTTGGACAAGCGAGATGCCATTTGAAATAAAAGAGGAGAACTTGGAAATGATAGAAAAAGAGAGCTATACCTGAAAAGAATACCAAACAGTTGAAGAGAATGTTGAAAAACCCCTTTCCCTTGATTTTGAGAAGAAATAGAACCCTCTATATCAAGAACTAGGGTTAGGGTTTGGAAGGAAGAAGATGGAAGAGGTGGAGAAGAAAGAAATATGGGAGGAAAGAGAGGGAATCCCGAAATAAAGTAGGGCTTGGTCTTTGGTCGGGTGAAATATTGACCATTGGATTAAAATTGATCCAACGGCAGAGCCAGATCCCGACCCTGGAACCTAAGAACCGAACTCGGCCCGAACTCTGATAGGGGCAGAGTTCGGCCCGAGTTCTGGAGCAATGGTCCAGAATTGAAAACAGGCAAAGAACATGAAGAAAATGTTTAAGAGTTAAACAAAAGATAGTTGAGGACAACAAAGAGTGTTGAATTTTTAAAAAAATAGATAGAGAGGTACTCAGAAAATAGAATAAACTTTAGAAAATCTCAATTAGGCAATATTAAATCGAAAACGAGCCATATAATAAATAAGGACATATACTGTGGTTCAATAGTCCAAATTTGCCATGGGTTAGCTGCAGGGGCCGGATCCCAGCTAGCGGTAGTCCTGAGGACTAGTGCACCGTGTCGCTTAGGCTTTTACGCCTTGTTGTCAGAAGGACCCTTTCGGCTTGTACCCATACCAAATTCTTCGAAAAAGAATCACAATATACTCGATATTTACGCAGGTGAGTTTCAATTTATAACTGCTTCATCTAAAATTCCAAGTTCACGACAAAGAAAATTGAAGCGCTCTTCGGATAGTGGCTTAGTAAAGAAATCTGTCAGCTGATGATCAGTGTCAATAAATTCTAAGTTAATCGTGCCATTTTGCTGATGATCACGCAAAAAGTGGTGTCTGATCTCAATGTGTTTAGTGCGTGAGTGGCAGACAGGGTTTTTAGTCAAATTGATAGCACTAGTATTGTCACAGAATATAGGAATATGCATGAAAGATAACTTATAGTCTTCAAGGGTTTGCTTCATCCACAGAATTTGTGCACAACAACGCCCAGCTGCTATGTATTCAGCTTCTGTTGTGGATAGTGCGACAGAGTTCTGCTTCTTACTAAACCATGAGACTAAAGCCTTTCCTAATAAATGACACGTGCCGCTCGTACTTTTACGGTCGACCTTGCATCCAGCAAAGTCAGCATCAGAGTAACCGATGAGGTCAAATGATGTTGACTTGGGATACCATAGGCCCACTGTAACCGTACCCTTAAAGTATCGAAAGATACGCTTAACCGCGGTCATGTGAGATTCCTTAGGATTTGCTTGATATCTAGCACATAGGCAAACACTAAACATGATATCGGGGCGACTAGCAGTTAAATAAAGTAAGCTGCCTATCATACCTCGATACTTACGTTGATCAACGGGTTTGCCGCTCTCATCTGGTTCGAGTTTGGTTGAAGTAGCCATTGGAGTGCTGATTGGTTTGATGTTGTCAAGATCGAACTTCTTCAGCATGTCCTTGGTATACTTCGATTGACAGATGAAAGTTCCATTAGCCAGTTGTTTTACTTGCAGACCAAGACAGTAGTTGAGCTCTCCCATCATGCTCATCTCAAATTCCGTCTGCATACACTTGGCAAATTCTTGACAAAGAGTTTCATCAGTAGACCCAAAAATAATATCATCAACATAAATCTGAATTAATAGAATGGTGTCTTTGAAAGATTTGATAAACAGTGTAGTGTCAATTTTCCCTTTTGAAAAACCTTTCTCAAGCAAGAAACTGCTTAGCCTTTCATACCAAGCTCTGGGGGCTTGTTTAAGGCCATAAAGCGCTTTCTTCAGCTTGAACACGTGGTCGGGAAATTTGTGATTTTCAAAGCCAGGGGGTTGTTTCACATAAACTTCCTCCTTAATAAAACCATTCAGGAAAGCACTTTTCACATCCATTTGAAATAATTTAAAGTTTTGAAAATTAGCAAAAGCACAAAGCATCCGAATGGATTCTAGTCTAGCAACAGGAGCATACGTCTCATCGTAGTCGATACCTTCCTCTTGGTTGTATCCTTGAGCTACTAGACGAGCTTTATTACATGTGACTGAACCATCTTCATTTACTTTGTTTCTAAACACCCATTTGGTACCAATTATTGAGTGATTAGCCGGTCTAGGAACTAGTTTCCATACTTGGCTCCTCTCAAATTGGTTGAGTTCTTCTTGCATAGCAGAAATCCAAAATTCATCATTAAAAGCTTCAGAAATGTTTTTAGGCTCTACTTGTGAAATGAAGGCAGTGCTAGCAACGGAGTCTCTTAGTGATGATCTAGTAGTTACTCCACGTGAAACTTCTCCTATAACTAAATTTTCTGGATGAGAAGGTTTGAAAGAGAATTTCTTAGGCAAACCCTCCAGAGAATTAGTTTCGGTTGAAGTATTCATTGGAGTAGAAGTTGATGGCTCAACGTCATCATCAAGAGTACTTGCTGCACTGTTGTCTTCATCAAAAGTCACATTTGTTGACTCTTCCACAATAAGTGAGCGTTTATTGAAAACTCTATATCCCTTACTCTTGGCGGCATAACCAAGAAAGATACCATCGTCAGCTTTGGCATCAAATTTGCCTAAGTTGTCTTTGGTGTTAAGGATAAAACATCTACAGCCAAAAATTTTAAAATAAGAAACATTGGGGGTTCTCCCAAACCAAAGCTCATAGGGTGTTTTCTTCGTAATGGGACGAATAAGCACCCTATTCAAAATGTGGCATGCTGTACTTACAGCCTCTGCCCAAAAATATTTCGGAAGAGAAAATTTATTCAACATGACTCTAGCCATATCGCCAAGAGTCCTATTCTTCCGCTCCACAACACCATTTTGTTGAGGAGTTCTAGGACAAAAAAATTTATGATCAAAACCATTTGCATTACAAAAACTTTCAAAATCATAATTTACGAATTCGCCTCCATGATCACTTCGGATTCGAGTAATCATGTAGCCTTTTTCGTTTTGAACATTCTTTACAAAAATTTTGAAAGCAGAAATAGCATCGCTCTTATTAGCGAGAAAGAAAACCCATGTAAATCTCGAAAAATCATCAACAATAACAAATGCATAAAGTTTGCCTCCAAGGCTAGCTATTCTACTAGGACCAAATAAATCCATATGAAGTAGTTGCAAGGGTCTAGTAGTACTTACAGAGTTGATAGAATGAAATGAGGATTTAGTTGCCTTGTTTAGTTCACATTCGGCACATACCGTGTCCTTTTTGAACGTGATGTCAGGCAATCCTCTCACTAGCTTCTTGGTGGAAAGCCTGGATATAGCATCCATGTTGGCATGACCAAGACGCTGGTGCCAAAGTAGTCGTTCGTCTTTGTGGGCATATAGACATCTACCTGCATTGTCAGTATTTATAGAAAGATAGAAAATGTAGATGTTGTCCTCTCTTTTCCCTTCAAAAGTAATGTCTCCTGTTGACCTATCATAGATGTAGCAACTGTTTTGTCCAAAGTTAATATCATATCCATGATCAGCAAGATGACTAATGCTGAGCAGGTTATGCTTTAACTCGGTCACTAGGCAGACATCCTTTATTACAGGAGAAGGAGGATGACCAATGATACCATTACCTATAATGTGCCCTTTGAGATTGTTACTGAAGGATACGTATCCTTCTCTCTTCATCGATAGTGATGCAAAAAGATTTGCGTCTCCCGTCATATGTCGCGAGCATCCACTATCGAGAATCCACTTACTTTCAGTTGAGGAGGGAAGGTCCACCTACATCAAGAGTAGATGTGACCTTTGGTACCCGAGTTCTTGAGGGTCCTGAAAAGTTAGTCTTTGGGAACCAAGCATATATCCTTTTATCTACAAGTCTTCTAACTCTGTACTGTGGTGAGATGTGTCCATATAATCCACAATAAGTACAGATAGCATTCTTATTTATACTAGGAGCATGAGAATAATATCTATAAGCAACAGGATGAGGATGGACATGATGTGAAGAGTTAGCATGGTGAAGATGATTATGCATGGAATAAGTGGCATGTTGATGGTGTCTATGAGGCATAAAATGATGGTATTGTCTATGATGTGTGACATGCTGATATTGTCTAGATGGCATGGCATGATGATTTTGTCTATATTGCATGACATGATGATTTTGTCTATATGGCATGGCATGATGATTTTTATGTGTGGAGTGATGTTGATTGTGTCTTTGTGCATGATGAGTGTGTACTGAGTGAGAATTGTTCTTACGTGCACGTGGTTTGTGAAAGTTTGTGTATATAAATGCATGGTTATGTGCTGCATGAGAATGACGTGGTTGACTAGCATGAGTGGTGTTGTGCCCATGTGATTGGGTTTGAGGTTGAACAACCTGTTTACCCAATTTGGTTTCTAATCTTTTAGAAACAGCTTGCAGTTCATCAACCTTAATATTTAAGCCATAAATCTTAGTCATGGAAATCTTGTGTCTACTCTTTTCTTCAGCAAGCAATGTGTTGAGAGTAGTGATTTCTTGAGTTTGTTGCTCAATACGTGCTTCAGCATCATGTAAGCTTAATTTAAGCTTGGATGCTTCATTAGTGTCATTTGTGGGTGATGTGTTTCTAACATTATCAAGAAGTAAAGAAATTCTTTGTATCTCATCTTCTAGACTTTTGATTTTGTCCTTGGCATGTTTATATTTACCGATGACCTTTTTATGATCATCGAGTAAATCAGTGAAAGCATCGCCAAGTTCATCAAAAGAGAAGTCATCCAGAGTTTCGTTAGATACCTTGTTGGAAGTTGCCATCAGGCACACATTTGCTGTATCTTGAGGAGAGTCCTTTTCTTCCTCAGAGTCACTCGCTTCACTTTCATGCCAGATACCTGTGTTGGCATATTTCTTTGATGAGTTCTTTTTGTATGGCTTCTCATAGCGGTTGCTCTTCTTCAGGAATGGGCAGTCTTTTCGGACATGTCTAGTTTTCTTGCAACCGTAACAAGTTGGTTCTTCTTCATCGTCTTCTTGAGATTCCTTCTTCCTTCGATTGAAGCGAAGGAATTTCCTGAAGTTGCGAACCATGAGAGCTTGGTCTTCATCATCCGAATTATCTTCTTCGATCTCATCATGATTAGCTCTTCGTTGATGAGCTTTGAGTGCGATCTCCCTGGTCTTCGGAGCAGGCTCTTCGAAGTCCTTGAGGTCAAGCTCGTGAGTCATAAGCTTACCCATCAAGGTCTCCATTGACATTGTTGTGAGATCGTTTCCTTCTATGATGGCTGTCACCTTAGGGTTCCAAATCTTTGGTAGCCCTCTGAGCAGCTTACGAATCTTCTCGTGGTTTGAGTACTGCTTTCCAAGCGAAGATAGAGGATTGATGATGTCGAGGAATCTTGTGATCATTTGAGTGATCGTCTCACTTGGCTTCATCTTGAAGGCTTCGTATTCTTGAGTGAGACGGCTTATTTTAGATTCCTTGACCTGTGTGGTTCCTTCATGTGTCACTTCTAGAAGTCTCCATACTTCATGAGCAGTGGTGCATGTAGAGACCCTGTTGAACTCATTCCTGTCTATAGCACAGAATAAAGCATTAATAGCCCTAGCATCTAGACTTGCCTGTTTCTTCTCCTCGACAGAATATTTGTCGTGTGGTTTCTCAATGAGGTCACCATGGACAACTATCCTGGCGGGCTTTTTGTAACCGTCAGTGACGACAGTCCACAGGTCAAAGTCTAGAGACTTAAGATAGAAGCTCATCCTTGTTTTCCAATATGTGTAGTTAGTCCCATCAAATAGGGGAGGCCTATGAGTGGACTGACCTTCACCATGATTGGAAATCAAGGATTGTGTGGTTGCCATGGATCAGCTCTTAGGATATTAGTCCTTGTAAAGAGAACAGAGCTCTGATACCAATTGAAGAACAGTTTGGCAACTCTAGAGGGGGGTGAATAGAGTTTATATAGAAAAATAGCCAATTAAAAATAACTCTTTCACCAACAATAAATAATCAGAGTAAAGTGCAAAAAATAAATGAAGAGCAAAAGAGCATACGCAAACACAGCGATTTTAACCTGGTTTCCCTCGTGGAGGACTAGTCCAGGCCTGAGAACTCTAGCTCAGGATTAAATCCACTATTTGTGAAATAGTAGCTTACAACCCGTGCCTTTTCTTCAGAAGAGCACATCAACTTCTTACAGAGAATCGCAGTGGCGATTGCTTGGAATTATCCAAGCGACTTTTTCACTCTTGCACAAGAATCCTAACTGAGAGATGCTGAGCACTCGAGACTTAGGAGGCTTGTGGCTAGTAGATAGGAAGGGTATGGCTTATTGAGCTTGTAGGAGAGAAGAGAAGAGAAGATTGAGTGAATTGAAATGAGAGAATTCATGCCCTATTTATAGTATTTTTAGAGGCAGAATTCGGCCAGAATTCGGGTAGGAAAATTCAAAAATTTGGCCGTTGGACAGCTAGCAACCAGCTAACCCTAAAATTAGGGTTCCTGATTTCTAGGGGACAGAGTTCGGCCCGAACTCTGTGTGGAGACAGAGTTCGGCCCGAACTCTGTCTCCAGAGCACAGAGTGGTCCTAAGTGGAACTTGTGGGCAATTTTTGTTTTGGTGGAGCTTGGGATTTTGGGTAGGCTTATAGACTAAGTTCCAAGAGCTCAGCATAACTCAGAGTACATACTTCTAGACTCAATAAAATGTAAAAGTACAGACTCGAAAATACACTGAGAGTCGGAAACTGAGCTGTTGTCTGTCCTGAACTGAATGCAGACGTCGTGTGTCGTATTGAATTTATACAGATATTATTTAGTCAATGTAGTCAATATTTGGTTGACTGTGACTTTGTGTCAACACATGATTGTGGTTAGACTTGTTGTGGACTAACCTAGACTAGATTTGACTAGACTTGGACTAGTTGACTGAACCATAGACTAGTTGACTAGAGTTGACCTACTTTGACTTTAGAGTTGACCAGAGTTGGCCAAGTGTTGACTTTGGCCTAGATTGACCAAAAATCATATAGATGTATTATAAACTTCATTTTTACCATTGTGGATACGTTGCAACCTGTGTTGCTCTAAATAGGACTCAGTTACTCTGATTCGGATATCTATTCTATTCGGACATCCAGGATCGCAGGCGAGTACATTCTCTAGTCATTTCATACTTGCCAAGATTTATATTCTTGATCTAGATTACTTTACTTGATGTTGTCATGTTATCATCACGGATTGGTACTATATGGATCTTTTTATGAGATGTTATCCTCCCTTAGCGGGCGCATCAGGTATTTCATGCCATGTGATTCATGTATATCATGCATTCTTTGCTCTTGTGTTATTCATGTACTCTCATGTGCACTCATGTACGCTAATTGCTCTCATGTACTCTCATGTGATCTCATGTACGGCTATTTTCTCTATGTGCTTCATGTGTAACCAAACCTTCATGTACGTAACGTAACTTGACTAGATTCTTGTGTATTGATTGGGGGTAGGGGTGAGTATAAATGGTTATGTGATCTCTCTATCATGTGCAACCATATTACTTATTCATGTGAAATTGTGTTAATCATGTGCAACACAGCTCTCATGTGCAACTGTGTTATTCATGTGCAACTCATATTATTCATGTGCAAACCCAAACCGATTGCAAACCATCTTGTGCTCTAAATCACTAGTCACTTAAAGTTCTTTACTTATAGTAGATATTTCCAGTTACTATTTTCCCTCTCTTACTTTCATGTACATTTCTTTCAGTTTATGTATCTTACTCTATTGCTTGCTTTACATTTCCTGCCATGATATGAACTGTTTGAGAGATATGTGCTCGTTCCTGTCCTGACTGGACCTGTTAAAAATATTATAGAGGAAAATGAGGACTTCTGCCCTACCTACCACGGAGCAGGCTTAGATGACACTTGCGACCTGGACCCCCAGGAGGTTCAGGCAGCTGCTGAGGATACCATTGTCTAGCTTAGATAGTTAGATTTTACCTTATCTTTCATGTCTTTGTGTTCGTGGATTCAGAGTTTTTTATATTTGGGATGTTGAGACTTGATGTTGTTAAACTTGGTTTTGTTTCACTTTCTATTTGTACCTCAGTTTTGAAGATTTCATTATCTATTACATCGTGCTATTTCCATCTCTAGATTTGTGATTGATTTGTACCTTCTGTGTTTTGGCCTCCGTTTGGAGAGTATATCATATTATATATAGTTATGTTCAGGACTTAAAACAACGTTCTACCGCCGACAATACAGCATAGACTGGATGTACCTACTTCTCGTTCCCCTATACTGGGTGCGGGTCATGACAATTGGGAACTGTTGTTGGAGGATTGTGCTCGTTCCATCCTGACTGGATATATATAAACATTTTTCAGACGACGACGAGGACGAGTGTCCTACCTACTATGGTCCTCAAGACGTAGTGGGCATTGACCAGGAGATCCTAGTCCAGCAAGGGTTAGCTCCAGCTGAGGAGGCTCTAGTAGTAGCTCAGTTAGACTAGGCTTTGACTGGACTCTGTCTCCAGCTTAGTACTTTATGCTTGTTATATTTATTCAGACTTGTATAACCATATTGTGACTCTCTCTAGTTTGTGTTAGATACTTGCACACTGTGGTTCATCTCTATCTTTTATCGTGCCTTATATTCTTCCTGTTAGAATTGTGATTGAGATTACATATTTATCATTGTTATCCTCCGTTCGGAGATGAGCTGCAATGACAGGTTGTTATATCATTGTTAGATAGCAAACCTATACAGCATTCTACGACATTTCTGCGGCGTAGGCTGGGTGTTGTTGCGCATTCGTGCCCTTATATCGGGTGTGAGCCGTGACACATTTGACGGAAAAGAGTCTCTCCATCGATATCTGACAGACTTTGCCTTCATGATGGGTCACTTTCCAAAACATGGTGCCTTACTTACAGGTCTATTCATCAGGACGTTAAAAGAAGTGGCTTATGAATGGTTCTCCAGCCTTCCTGATAATTGTATATCCTCCTTTGAGTATTTAATGCACATTTTCCTCTCCTAATTCTATGAGAGCGGAATGGACATGACAATGTCTTCTCTCATGGACCTCACCCAGAAAGAGAAAGAGCCAGTTCGAGCCTACATCAAAAGCAGCAGCCCTGAGGTTACCTTCCAGTATCCCGGAGTTCATGCTAATGGATTCCTGCAACAAGAATATGTCGCCGACAGTCAAGATTTTGGTTGATTCTACCCAATATATGGACTGGACCTCATTCATAATCGGTGTTGATAGCACCAAAATGAAAGCCAGGGACGCTCGTCTTTTGGTCGTTAGTTTTCCTACTTTGGATGACAAAGGGAAACAAACCTTGACCGTCAACCTCGCTACAGGTTCAGCATCTCTGAACCAAAATCCGACAACGACACCCAGGCCAAAAGAGGCTTACTCCTTTAATGATGATGACGTCACGAAGCTCTTTGATGTGCTCATGAAGGATGATAAAATTAGATTGCCCGGCCATAAACGCCCTGACGAGGTCGACAGGGTGGACGATCCAAAGTATTGTCATTACCATCGGTGCATCCACATGCAACACAGGACTGTTATGTGTTGAAAAACTTCATCTAGTGTATGATCAACGCGAAGGTCCTCACCCTTGACTATGATGCCGATTAAATGGCAAGCTCCTCAACATGTATTTTGTATCCCCAGCAGAGTTAAATAAAAAATACAAGGCTTCCTACTGTATTCCATCCCCAGCAAGCATTAACATACAACAGGGCCCAGTCACCCCAAAAGATCTCCATGTTTGCGATTCCCAGTTGGATCAGAACGTTTTAAAATTATTCCTTGACAAAGGTCATCGTTCACATCCATATTACCTCTGAACTTCCCGATTGTCACTACCCCTGGCACACTTAGCTAAATATATACATTCTCGGAGCCCAGCTGCTCTAGGATGTTCCCTTATCCTATTCCCCAGTAGAAACAATCACGTCCATATAACCTTTGAATTGTTCTCTATGTTCCAACAAAGACCTACCCTACCATGTTCGCATAACCTCTGAGTAAGATATTTCTAAAAAAAATTGGTGTTTACCACATCCACAATACCTTTGAGTAAACAATCTCACCTAAGCAACCTTCGTTTTGATATATCCCCAACAGTAAACAATCACATCCATATCACCTCTAAATTGTTTCCTGCATCCCTACAAAGTCATATCTTACTACGTTCACATAACCTCTGAGTAAGATACTTTAATGGGATTCTATGTTAACCATGTCCACATTAATTCTGAGTAAACATCCTACCAATTGATTTTTTACTAGCACGTCCATAATACCTCTGATGGTGTCTGTCACCTCAACTTACCATCTGTGCTTAGTTTCGAGTACGCCAAGCATGATATGTCCACATAAAGTCCCCAGCGGAAGTACCCAAACCTATCATGTCTATATTACCTCTGATAGGGTTGTCATACAAAGAATAACAAAGAGTTATGTGCCTAGACAGCTCTATTGTCCATGCTTCTTGTTCAAAGCATTTCAAAACTAGTACAAGTTTCAAAAACTATGAAGGGGGTCTTGTAGAAACATGAAAAAAAGCATCTAAAATATCAAACTCTTTTTTTGAGTTTGGGTATTTTAGTCCCACATCGGATAGGAGAAGAAGGAAAGCCTAATTTGTTACACCCCAGAACCAGAATACTGGAGAGCGGGGGCGTACATAGCCAGCTACGTATATTGACGTGCAATCCACCTCGTAATACGGTTACGGCTGTCTAGATACATGAGGGTTTAACTACAATCCATCAGTCACCTTTGGTCTTGAACAAGCCTATTGTCTCAATCTCAAGCAAACAATAACAGTCACAAGATGTCAGAACACCAAATATACAATAGTAAGGCATCCCATATATTACATATTCGGATGATCATAAAGCTAGTCGTACAAAATGTCAAGACTAGCAAGAGTATTAGTCATACATGATCAACCCTAGGATTTGCCAATCATGTTACAGCCCATAGGCAGACAGTAAATAAAGGTACAATCGAGCTAACACGTGCTCGTCGGCTAAATGCCTCAAAGAATAATTTTACAATAAAGTGGGAGGACAAAAGAAATCCACTCCTTACCAGGGTTACGCCTGGTGGTCACCATCTGGCTGGAAGGTAGGTAGATCCTCTGGAGCTGCTCCGATATCTGGCCATATGTGAGCACCTGAATTTTGGGCTGATTTTTTTCATTTTATTTTATTTTATTTTATTTTCTGATCGATTGGTTTTGATAAATAATTTATTCTGTATTTTTCCTTAAGTGTTGTCACGCCCCAGTACCGAAATACGGAGACGGACTAGGCCAGCTACTCCATATGAGGTACGTAACGTCATACGGCGATCGTGGCTGTCGAGAGACTAGGGGGTACATGCTACAATCAAGTCTCCTATGATCCCACAGAGTTCTATGTCTCAATCAATCAAATCACATCAGCAAATAAATGAACATTAAAGATAAAGCAGTAAGGCGTCCCCGACGCTTCATCAAAATAATCATGAGAGACTAGCTTTATAATTTAGCTATCTCAGAGAGTCAGGAGTACAAAATTATACACAGCTGTAGTCTGTTTAATTACAATTATGTACTGACACAAAATATCAAGTAATCCGGCTAACAGGTGCCGGTGGCTAAATGCCGCACAAAATATAAGCAAGAGTGGTGGAGAAGAAACCCATTCGAGTCCCCGAACCGCCATGCTCCTAGTATGCACCATGGATGTCAGAGAGGAAGTGTCCTCTGGCTCTGCTACGAGATCTGGCCAAACAAAACCAGCGGGGTCAGCCCCGAATAGCAAGTACCGCCAAAGGGGCACAAGAGTTAAGATTAAAAATCCAGTTAAAAGAATGATTGATAATAATAATGCTCATGCTACTATTATAGGGTAGCGCAACATCCTCGAACCCATGTGGCACCCTTACAACCAAACAAGGACAAAAGGTGCCGCATGAAGTTGGGACGTGTCGTACTCTATAACTTTCACATAAGTTAAAGGGTATAAACAATAAAATCTCCTGATCGTGACTTCGGTCGATAGCTTATCGTAGCACAATAACCAACCCAAAAATCAAACAAGAACATGGGTTGGATCATGTACCATGATAGACCATGTTCCTCAGTCATTCACAGAAGTAGCACTTCACAACCAGAATAAGTCTTCCGTTCATAACTTCGATCCACAGCCTGTCATAGTACGATAACCAACCCAACAATCAAACAAGAACATGGGTTGGATCACGTACCATGACAGTCCGCTTCCCTCAGTTATTTACAGAAGATAAATAGGATACAAGCAAGTCGTTTTCACGGCCAATCAAGTCTACGAGTTTCTAGTGGGACGAGGTTATCCTCGCATCATGTTATTTCAAAATCCTCAGATCGTATCTTTCCTGCAAGGCTAGCCAACCCAGGGGTTCGCGTAGACAGGTGTCATTGAGCACAGGTCCCTCGTAAGGCCACCTTGCCAAGACATATAGTATATAGCAGGAATTAATCGGATACAGTCATCCACTCGTTGCGGATGACTCAGTATCCGTGGAGACCAGCCGGCGCGTCAAGACAATATCTCAAGGCGGCTGGTGTAATACGATCTCGAGATTCTGCCCTCCCCATGCATCTAGTATATTTAGTTGCCTAGTTTAACCCTAGGTGAAATCTTGGACTCACATGCTGTGGCCTACATGATTATCCTCCTAAATGTCGTACTCAAGTACGAGTACCCCAAAAGAGGATCCATGTCAATCAGTATGTCAACATGTTCTACCCTCCTTGGTGTAATGTATCATTGCAAATATGCCACGTGGAGTTACGAGTCAATTGTCGAGCATGAACGAGAATTGGAACATTCAGGTATAAGTATCAGGTAGGAACACTTTGTTCACCGGGGCATATTAGTGCTCATATCATGCTCAGGACAAAAGGCGTAAGGATATATAGCATACACAAACATTTACATATATATATACAATATAATATATACATATAAAAAATATAAGGTATAGGGGAGTCCAGGTCAGAGCGCGCTCAAATCAGGCTACGCTAAGGTTAGCCTACGCTCAGGTCAGCCTACGCTCAGGTCAGCCTACGCTCAGGTCAGCGTAAGCAAGATATACGCTTTCAAAGGGCAGCGTATGTACTGCTTACGACTCCTCTTCACCCAAGTGAGCGTATGCATGACATACGCTCCCAAAAGGCAGCGTATGGACTCCATACGACTCCTTGTCACCCAAGTGAGCGTATGCAAGACATACGCTCCCAAAAGGCAGCGTATGGACTCCATACGACTCCTTGTCACCCAAGTGAGCGTATGCAACACATACGCTCCCAAAAGGCAGCGTATGGATCGGACTGCGCTGCGCTAAAGAGCGCGCGCAACTCAGTGACGCAAGCTAAAAAGCTCGCGCACTGCTCACTGTCTTCTCCAAAACAGCAAGAACTCCATGGTTTGAACCCAAAGCTTCAAAAGTCCATAACTTGGTCAAAATAAGTCCAAATCCAACTTTTTAAAGGTCAAAATTGGGTAGAATAAAATTCTCTACAACATGGAACCATCAAAACTTGAAAATAATAAAGTTTGCTAGATCAAAACCAAGAAGATCCGAAAATGGTTAAAATCTAGATCTACAAAAATTAAATCTTCAAAATAGAAAACTTCAAGTTCTAAACTAGTATAGAATGAGAAGAAGAACATATTTTGGCAAATAATTTTGTAAGAAAATATCAACATCATTTATGGATCCATCTCTTGAGCAAGTTGGTACTTGCCTTGGTTGGTGGAGGAAAGTAAATTAGAGGAAATAAATGAGAGGAGAGAGAATGAGTCGAGTTATTATATAGAATCTTGAACCCATGGGTTCATGATGAACCAAAGGGTTCATGATGAACCATTGGTGAACCAAGAATAGGTTACCCAAATGAGCCAAAACTGTAGGCCCAAATACAGAAAATAAATTACGAAATAATATTTTGTCGAATATTTTGGGAAATACATGAAGAAATACAGCATATAAATATCGTATAAATACAAAGTAAATACAATTTATCAGTTTACGTATTAAAATATGTATTCCAGGATCGGGGAGTGACAAGTGTACTTTTCCGTGCCTTTGATATTTGCAGTGTCAGGGATGTTCAACTCTGGAAATCTTCTTCACGAGTTTTGGAGTGGACATGATTACCTTCATGACGGTATATAGTGTCCCATCCAAACTTGTTCCCTTGTACTCTTTCTGCTTCGCTGAACTTCGGATCAATTTAGATCATTTGATTATTATTTATTTTTTCCACTCTTTTCCTTGATCATTTTCAGCACGTTACCGTGACTTTTAATTTGGGAGCGCAAGACCAGTCAGTTTCTTGAAACCAACTCCTTATTGATGATCTACTCAAGACGCTCGTCATCCATGACCTTCGTGTCCCACTCAGACACGTCATTTTGTGCTCTATTTGATTCGTACAACTTTTCCGACACGTGACCCGATTTTATTTCACTCCACGGCGTCATATTCATCTTCCAACTTGATTTGTGGGTCCCCTGTCGACCAAAACCTGTCCGCCCCAACTATGGACATGGCCCACTTTGAGCCTACTATCCGTCCGCCACTTGTGTCCCATTTATTGGAATCCCCAAGTGCTACTTATTTACTCATGATCATCAACGCCTAATTTTAATTCGATTTTTGCACAATGTCCGGTTTTGACCCAATCCGGCTCCACCGAGTCCAGACCAGCTTTGTGCTACCCTCCATCATGACACCCTCATAATTCTTGCCCAAAAATATCAAGTACTCATTTTGCCTATTTTTCTATATTTAATAGAATTTTCCTATTGATTTTAATTCCCATTAGAATGGACAATTCTCTCTAAATAAATCTAGCCATTGATTCTTCCCATTTAATCCCCTCCATTGATTTTCCCCTATGAAATTCCCACACTCAGCCAACATTGTGTGCCGGCCCTAATTTTAATGTGGAGCAAACTTTTTCATCTTTGTCTCTCTCCCTCATTTAATGTTCTATCTCTTTCTCTCTCTCCTTTCTATTTTACTACAACACCTACTTTGATAACACAGTAGCCACAATACCACCACTCCATGGCAAACCCGACCTCACCCTCCTCTCATGCCCGACCATCCCCTGGCCGCCCATGGCCGGACCACCCCCGGCCACCCTCGTCGGCCTCCACGCACCAGCATCCTCCTCCATCTTCTTCTCCTTCTCTACCACCTCGACCACCACTGAAATCAACCGCACCACCCACGGCTGCCTGGACGCGCCGCCCCTGCCTCGCCATGGCCAGGCCGGCCATCCTTGTGCCGCTGCGTCGCCTGGCCTGACCGCGCGCACCCAAGCAGCAGCAGCGAGCAGCCATGGACGCACGGCGCGCGCACGTGCGGGTGTCGCCGTCGCCGCCGCCGGCCGCCGTGGCCCCCGGCGACCACCCCTCTGGGTGTGCCCCCTCTGGCCAGAAGTTTCCATGGCGACCACCATCCTTCGGGACGCGCCGTCGAGGCGATTCGTGCGTTTTGAACGACGTCCCGTCGGCGCGCGCGAGTTTGGAACTCAGAATTCATGCTCCGTCGCAGCAACTTTGCGTACGTTTTCCCGAAGATCCGACCGTTGGATCTGCGATTTCTTCGCTCCGTCGCAATCTCGGTATATCCACCTTCATCCCTGTCAATTTTCGTCCGTTAATTTTATCGTTTGATACATGAAAACCGGCCACCAAGTTGACAGTTTAAATTGTATTAAATTTGGACAGTTTTGCGGGGCCAACTTCGTCAGCTTGTATCTCCTCCACCGCAGCTCCGTTTGTCGTGCTACCAGTTCCGGTGCGAAGCTGGTATAACCCTCTTGCTACTCCTCCAGTTTTGTTTCATTATGAGCTTGTTTGATTGGTTGAATTCAACGCCAAAGTTGGCCGTCCGAATTCGTAATTTCCAACTTGTAAAATTCCATTTTTGAACACGGGACTCCAGATTTCATTTTTGACACCACCATTAGACTTGTGGCATCGTTCTGGCATGTTTTCATATAAAATTTGTTAGATTTGGAGAACATGGGCCCGAGCACGCATTTCGGTGCAAAGCGGGTCCCACCTTCTGGGTCAATAGGACTTTTTGACGTCGGCTCATCGGAATCCAATTCTGGATATACCGTTGAGTTCGTATCGTCATTCTGGACTCGTTGACATATAATTTGCTAAGTTTTGGTGGACATTGGGTCTGGTACGCATTTCGGTGCAAGTCGGATACCAATATCCGGGTCAACGGGTCATTTTGAGATCGGCTCATCGGAATCCAATTCCGGAGATACCGTTGAGTTCGTATCATCATTCTGGACTCGTTGACAGAAAGTTTGCTGAGTTTTGAGAACTTTGGCTCCGGCATGCATTTCTGTGCAAACCGGAATTCTAATTTCTGGTCAACGGGCCAAATTGAGATCGGGTCAACGGAATCCAATTCTGGAGATACCGTTGGGTTCGTATCGACATTCTGGTTTCGTGGACATATAATTTGTTATATTTTATTGACTTATTTTCTTGCACATTTTTTGGTGCAAAACGGCTCCGATACGGATACCGTTTTGACCCGAAATTACCTTTTTGCCCTTGTGTCCAAATTGGACCGTTGGGTAGGCTATCCTAGCTAATTTGACCATTCTGGACACGTTGGCGATGTTCATTTCATCGTCCGACAATATTTTTTGATAATTTTTCTGAGTTTAACCTTTTATAATTAATTAATAATTAATTCATATAATGTTCGTATTTCGGGATTAGTACAACGAAACTGAGATCAGCCAATTCCAGTGATCTCACATCACTAAAATTGACAAGTTGGACACGTGGATCACTATAATAAGATTATCAACCTTACCGATAATCTTCTTATCTCGATTTGCGTGTCGTAAGTTTCGACGTACAAATAACGAAGTACACTTTATATTAGACTAGAATTGACCCTGTTTGACCAGAGTTGACCAGTTGACCCAAAGTCAACTGTAAGTCAATACTTGACCTAGTTTGACTAGATTATTGACCGGAGTCGACCTAGAGTTATTTTGACTTAGAAGAACCTAGAATAATGTAGATTGATTATAGAGATTCATTTATTACAACTTGAACACCTTGTAACCTGTGTTGCTTTAAATAGGACTCTGTGGCTTCAGTGGGACCCCCCTATACTTATCAGCTGTTCAGGTTATCGAGGCGAGTACATTCTCTGATCATTTCACATCCTGCTTAGAATTATTTCCTGCAGTAGATTACTTTACTTGTACTGTCACGTTGGTCACACGGATTGGTACTATATGGATCCCTTCTTGAGATGTTATCCTTAGGGAGCATCGGGTACTACATGTTCTGTGCGTTTCACTTACATGACGTATCATATGCTTCATTGGTTCTTTGATCACTTACGACATATACTCTTATGATCATAGAGTCTTCCTAGAATCCTTATCCCATTTATGGGACTACTATGTATCACCTTCGGGGTCTATTACCTTCGGGGTCTATTACCTTCGGGGTCTATCACCTTCGGGGTCTTATCACCTTCGGGGTCTACCACCCTTCGGGGGCTGTTACATAGCATCATATAACATAACCTGGCTGGATCTTTGTTTATTGATTGGGGGTACGGGGGAGTATAAATAGACATGTGAACAATTCTAAAGTAGAATAGCCATGTACGCCTCTTTAGTATAGCCATGTACAATCAAGCCGTTCACATGTCGACTTTGTGCTCTAAATCACTAGTCACTGGTAGCTCTTTACTTATAGTAGATATTTCTATTACAGCTCTCTCTGTTTACATACAGCATTTCTTTCAGTACCTGTATCTTACTTTACTGCATGATTATATTTTCTAACCTGCTATGAACTGTTGAGATGTATTGTGCTCGCTTCAGTCCTGACTTGTCACCCCCAGTTTTCGAATTAGGGGTATTTTTGTCATTTTTTAAGTTTTATAATTTTTAGGAATTTTATTTGATTTTATGTGATTTTTTTGGGATTTATTTGGGTTGGTTTGGATTTTATCCAATTCGGACTCAATTTGGAGACCCGGGTAGCCTGGACCCTAGTAGGGACCCCCATACTAGCGGGGCTTAGCCCATATACCATCATAATTAGGCTAGAAATCTTTAACCCTATTTCCATGACTTAATTAGTCATTTTAGAGGTTTAATTTGTATTTAGAATTGAACCGAACCAAACCAATTTCAAACCAAACCAAAACCAAGCTTAATGGGTTGGGGGCTATTGGATCCCAACCCAATAACCCCCCAATAGGTGGCCGGCCATAAAGTCTCCCCCCCTTGTCTTCTCCACAAAGCTCTCTCTCTCTCTCTCTTTCTCAAATTTCTTTTCTTCCAAGCTCTCCCTCTTCAAGAACACTAATTAGGTTTGTCATTAACTCCTTCATTAATTACTCCTTTTCAATTTCGTTCTTCACAATAAATGTAGAGGGAACCTTCCTCTACACTTTGCCCTCAATTTGTAGGTATTTCCTAGAAAATCTAGGTTAGGAATAATTAGGGGTTTTTGTATTGAATGGTATATATATATATATATATATATATATATATATATATATATATATATATATATATATATATATATATATATATATATATATATATATATATGTAGGTATATAAAATATGTATATGAGTATATATATATATATATATATATATATATATATATATATATATATATAAAAATATATATATGAATTATATATATATATGTATTTGGGTGTGTGTGTGTGTAGAGAGTGGTGGGAATGAGAATGAGAGTGGTGGTGTGGTTGTGTGTGTGGTTGTGTAGATATATATATATATATATATATATATATATATATATATATATATATATATATATATAGATGTATATGTGTATTTATATATATATATATATATATATATATATATGTGTGTGTGTATATATATATATGTATAAGGGGATGTGTGTGAGAGTGTGTGTGTTAATATATATGTGTATATACGTGTTTATATATATATATGTATATGGGTGTTATATATATATAGATGTATATATTAAGATAGTTAGATAGATAGTTATAGATATATATAGCTATATATATATATATATGTATAAAAATATATATATATATATATATATATATATATATATATATATATATATATATATGTATATATATATAGAGAAAGAAGAGGAGAAGAAGTAGTAGTAGCAGTGGCAGTAGCAGTGAAGTAGGAGGAGAAGAAGGAGATGAAGGAAGAGCAGCAGCAGTTGCAGGAGCTGCAGTAGCAGCAGGCAGCAGCAGCTGCAATAGCTGCAGCAGCAGCTAGCAGTAGCAATGGCAGCAGCAGGAGCTGCCATTGGCAGCTCCTCCCCTCCCCCCCCTTTGAGCCCCTGTACACCTAAGTAACCCCCCCATAGTTCATATATATATGTAAATATATATCTATAGATATGTATATATATTGATATATATGGATAGATGAATAGATAAGGAAATTAGAAAGAAAGAGGAAGGAAAAGAGTTTAGAAGTTAGAAAGAAGGAAGTTAAGGAATTAGAAAGAGGAAAGTTTAGGAATTAGTAGAGAAGTAAAAGAAGCTAGAATAGGAAGTTGAGAAGGAGATAGGAGGAGAAGATTAGAAGAAGAAGATTAGAGAAGTTAAGAAGAAGAAGAACTAAAATTGAGAATCAAAGAGGAGAATTAGAACGAGACTAAAAAGGGACTTTTTGGTAGAAATCGAGTTAGAAGGGAAAATTGAGCCCGGAGCATCGGATTGCGACGAAACTTGACGTAGGCCTAGGTTATGTGAATTAGATTTTGCGGGTAAGCTCCCGAGTGGAAATCGGAGTCGTAGGGCGCCGGTATCGTGCCGTATCAGCACGTATCTTGAAATATTCAAGATATCTGCAACGGGCCGTAAGGTGGACTAGACGTCCACTTTGTCTAGGTATTTTGGTAGATAACGAACCTATAGGATAGTACCCTACTACCCTAGGGAGCACGGGTCAAAATAACTAGCGTAGGTAGGCTATCTAGATAATCATCGAGGGTAGAATTTTACCCTTAAAAAGGGTAAAATAGGGAATTGGCCTACGGCCGAGATTTGAGTTTCCAAGTCCAAGATGGACTTGGATATGGGTTGTATAGGTTGGTAATGAGTAGAATTAGCTGTCTAAACTTAGTCTTGGACCCGGTTGACCACGGTTGACTTTTTGGACTAAAAGTCAACTATGGGTCAACACTTTACCCAATTTAGTCCCAAATTCCTTTAAACTTGTATAGTTGACCAAAAGTCAACTGTTAATCACCAGTGACCTAGAGTTGACCTAGGATTGATCGGAGTTGACCACGGTTGACCAGAGTTGACCGGTTGACCGAAAGTCAACTGTTGACTCAAATTGACCTAGATTAATTTCGTTTGACTTGCGTTGACCTAGTATGACCTAGCTAGACCTAATATGACTTAGGTTGACCCCGTACAACCTAGTTTGACGTGTCTTGACCTTGAATGACTTAATAGGATTCAAATTGATTTGATTTTACTTCCTAAACATAGTATTGATACGTCTTGTTCTCTATAGGTCCTCGAGACGCTGTATTTGCTCCGGTTGATGTACCATATCATATTTCAGGCGAGTACATTCTCTGACACTTTTCCAATTTATGCTGATTGATATAATCCATGTAATTAGTGTAGATATGCTTGTTCTCGACACATTGGTCACACGGGTTGGTATTCATGGATCCCGACATGAGGTGTTATTCCTTGTTGTCTTGGTATGTCTTGTGCAAGCCCCCTTGTAGTTCTTGTGCAGTACATGGATGCCGATTCTCGAGGAGACTTGCTCCCTTCTCGTAGAATCCCGCGTCGTGACGTGTCTTGTTTGGATCCACTCTACCAGTCGGGGACGGGGAGTATTAGTGTAGACATGTGGTCATTATCCACCTTGTTACTCTTGTAGACCTTGTGAGTGTTAATCATACACTCCACGTATGATTAACCAGGCCAGTAGACCTTGTGCAAGACCCAAGCCAGCCACATGTTGTAGCTAGTATTCACACACCTAGATATATGATTCTTGATTCTTGTACATGCCATGATCAGTTTACTTGCCTTGTTCTAGCTCTAGTTTTACAGCTTACCTTGCCATGATTCTCACATGTATATTCCATGATTTTCTTGTATATACTCTCTATTTACAGATTATAGCTTTTGTCATATCTTGTGAAATGTTGTTAGTGGATTGTACTCGTTCCATCCTGACAGGATATGTTGAAAATATTACAGATGCAGATGAGGGAGACTACTGTACCTACTACGGTCCGGATGACGTAGTGGGCATAGACTTGGAGACTTTGGTCCAGCAGGGCTTAGCTCCGCCTGACGAGACCCTACCTATTACTTAGTTAGAGTAGGTCTTTTATACTGGACATTGTCTCCAGCTACTTTTGAGACTGTTATTATTATGGACTGTATTAGAGACTTGGACTGTATATATTCTTTGTATTGGACTTGACAGGTTATATATTATTTTATCGTCTTGTTGTCTTTTCATTTCAGTCTTTACTTTGTTATCTTAGAGTCGTGATTGAGTACTCGTATATATATTCATTGCTTGTCCTCCGTTCGGAGTTGACCATATTCTCGACAGGTTTTGTTATATATATAAACTGTTTAGAGTAGAAAAATCCACAGCGTTTTATGCCGATTTTTCGGTGAGGGCTGGGCGTGTCGCGTCACGTACCCTTTTAGCGGGTGCGGGTCGTGACACGACTGGACCTGTTGATAAATTTTACAGATGGCCTGGGATTGCCTGCTACCTAGAGGAGACACAGTAGAGGTTGTTTAGGTAGTTATTTCATTTTGTCTGGAGTTGTATTTACTTTGTGGATTACTGTATCTGTATTTGAGTTTTGAGGTGTATTTCTGGGTTTATGTATCTTAGACACTTAGACTTTTATCTCCTGTATCTCTTTTGGATTTCATGTTTTATCTATCATTATCATGCTCTACCTTAGATGTGATTGAGTCTGTATCTGCAATGTCACCCCCATTCGGGGAGTATAAACTGTTTAGTCTTATACTGTTAGATGCATTGAGACCTAGGACATCGTTCTACCGCCGATACTGCGGCGTAGGCTGGGCGTTGTTACGTTCTCGTGCCCTAACTCTAGGGTACGGGTCGTGACACATTTTTAGTGGTGGCCCATGCAGGTCAAGTTTATGTAGTGGTATTCGAACTAGAGTGCTACTACAGCCTGCAGTAGGATTATGATATATTTTTGAAGGTACTCAATCACAGTTAGGAACCCTTGAGAGATTCCTGGGACGATCCTGGAGAATCTTATTTAACTTCGATTTGAAAACTCTCTTTTTCCTTTGATTTGATTCATTTTTACTTTTGTTGTTAAATTTGATTTTAATGGATTATTGTTGAATTTGAGTTTGTATTTATTAATTTTGATGGATGATTGTCGAATTTTGAATTTCGATGATAGCTGTTGCATTCGAGTTTGTATTTTGATGGATTTTGTTTATTTTTAAATTTTGATGTTCGTTAATAAATTTGATTTGATTTTCGAGTATTCATTATTGATTAATTTAATTTTTGGCAAGATGAAATTATATGGGCTAGGTCATCTATGTTATGGGATCTAGTCTTCTATAGTCACATTAGCCAGCATGGTGAGGACATATAGTCTGACTCTGGATATATTTCTCGGGTGTGGAAATTTAAGGTTTTCGCAGCCAAGCTAGCGGCACCGCAAAAATGTTAAATACCATGATTCTAGAGATATGTGCATAAGTCAAGGGCTTTGTGATTATCGCAGCCTTGCTTACTAGTATGACGAGGATTTAGAGTACCATGATTTAGGATAGACGCATATGATTATCAGATTGCACCTTACATATTTTTGAACATGTTTTCTCTACTTTTGTTCAGTCATTCAAAAAAAAAGAATTATTATTTATTTGTTTGTCTAGTCTACTATTATTTAACTTAAGAGTATGTTTAGTTGTTTTATAAACCTTGTGTAATTTCTTGCGATGAGTTTTTCATAATACAATGAATCGATGATTTTGCTAGACTTTATCTCGAATTTGATATTTTAACTCTGGATTTCAAAACGGTTCCTTCTTTAAACAGATAAGCAAAACAGATTTTATCGTTATTCTTTCTTGCTATTTTTCTTGTATTAGATAATAATAAAGCTGTCTTGATTATGTCAATCACCTGCTTGCAATCTTGGTAGGGATCAAAATGTTAGTCTTAACGTGGAATTAATTTTTTTTGTTGGGACATGAGAATATGTATACGAATATATATAGCAGACACTTTGCCTAACACGTATGCATGCTACACTTGATTTTTCCACATATCTAGATACATATTGATATGTTGTTGATGTCCAAATTTTCATAACCAATATTTCTGGTTCTCTGCTTTTCCATGTTAAATTCGTAATTTAAATATAAATTTCATGTTATTATTTAGGTTTACATCACTGCACATGTATGTTATACGTAGGGTTTCAATTCAAAAGAATTTTGGTTAAAAATTTGTGTTTAAATTTGTCAAATTTAAGACTGTGTACATATTAACCCTTAATACTGAATTCCAAGTGTTTTGTTTAAATTGCTGTTTTATTTTCTTTAATATAATATTTAAAGCTGTGTACATTGTTGTATGTAGGGATATAATGTTAGGTTTCATATTCTTACATGTTAGTTTGTGATAAACATTGAGTTGGTTTTAATGTTCAAATTTCTCCAAAATTTTGAAAACTAGTTACATGTTAACATTTTTACATTGATTTCCATATTTAGTTCAAATTCAGATTTAACATGTAATATTGAACTGTATGCGTAGATAAATGTGTGGATAGTATGTTAGGGTTTTATTTCCATCATGTTAGGTTGTGTTAGGAGCATTAAGTTGGTTGTGATGTTCAGGCCCTAGATTTTAAAATTGCATTATGTTAATATTACACTTGTTTAAATGTTAGCTCATTTCAGATTTTGTATGTAAATGCTGAACTAAAACTGGATTTAACCTTTTGATACTAAGCTATAACCCTGTACAAGAACACACACACACACACACACTCTAACTTAGTATACATTGTCATGTAATCTTACCCTTCCTCTCTATATTATGTTTCATATAGATATATATAGAGTTTATGCATATATGTTATAACGTATAGATACATAACTAAGTCCTACCTTTTTATATATATATGGTTAGCCATGCATGTTATGAGTAAATAAGTTGCGTATTGTAGATTGTTTAACCAACATGCCATGATTAGTGTAACTTGATAGCCATTGAATTGAAACACAATCCTCATATACACCTTCATGTATGTTCACGTACACACACGCCTACTATCTAACCATGTGAACATGTTCTCATACACATAATGTTAGCTTTTTTCTCTCTAATGCTCTCTATATTATATATATTGTGATTGGATTTCAATGTAATCGACCTTCGTTAATTAAACTGGTGATTTTGATTTTCTTGGGGTGGTACCCCTTTTAGATGATTGGTAGTTACCTTTCTTTAATCATTTTTGATGAGTACCAGTTTTCATATAGGATGGTAGACTGCCTTACAGTTTTGATGATTTGTTATTTCTGTATTTTTTCTAAGTTTAGCACTCTGGATTGCTTGCATGTTTTGATACCCGATGACCGCCTTGGTTAGTATGACTAGTATACCTAGATGAGACTTTCACTACAACCGTATGCCGTAACCCTGGACGTTGTCTTTTGATGGTATGTTTTATTTAAGTTCTGAGACTTTGATTGTGGGGGTTTGACCTAGAGGGAGTAGGGACATTTTAATTTCGAGGACGAAATTTTTATAAGGTGGGTAGGATGTGAGCACCCTAAATTTTGGGCTAATTTTTTTCATTTTATTTTATTTTATTTTCTGATCGATTGGTTTTGATAAATAATTTATTCTGTATTTTTCCTTAAGTGTACTTTTCCGTGCCTTTGATATTTGGAGTGTCAGGGATGTTCAACTCTGGAAATCCTCTTCACGAGTTTTGGAGTGGACATAATTACCTTCATGACGGTATATAGTGTCCCATCCAAACTTATTTCCTTGTACTCTTTCTGCTTCGCTGAACTTCGGGTCAATTAGATCATTTGATTATTATTTATTTTTCCCACTCTTTTTCTTGATCATTTTCAGCACGTTACCGTGACTTTTAATTTGGGAGCGCAAGACCAGTCAGTTTCTTGAAACCAACTCCTCATTGATGATCTACTCGAGACGCTCGTCATCCATGACCTTCGTGTCCCACTCAGACACGTCATTTTGTGCTCCATTTGATTCGCACAACTTTTCCGACACGTGACCCGATTTTATTTCACTCCAAGGCGTCACATTTATCTTCCGACTTGATTTGTGGGTCCCCTGTCGACCAAAACCTGTCCGCCCCAACTATGGACATGGCCCACTTTGAGCCTACTATCCGTCCGCCACTTGTGTCCCATTTATTGGAATCCCCAAGTGCTACTTATTTACTCATGATCATCAACGCCTAATTTTAATTCGATTTTTGCACAATGTCCGATTTTGACCCAATCCGGCTCCACCGAGTCCAGACCATCTTTGTGCTACCGTCCATCATGACACCCTCATAATTCTTGCCCAAAAATATCAAGTACTCATTTTGCCTATTTTTCTATATTTAATAGAATTTTTCTATTGATTTTAATTTCCATTAGAATGGACAATTCTCTCTAAATAAATCTAGCCATTGATTCTTCCCATTTAATCCCCTCCATTGATTTTCCCCCATGAAATTCACACACTCAGCCAATATTGTGTGCCGGCCCAAATTTCAATGTGGAGCAAACTTTTTCATCTTTCTCTCTCTCCCCCTCATTTAATGTTATCACTCTTTCTCTCTCTCCTTTCTATTTTACTACAACACCTACTTTGATAACACAGCAGCCACAATACCACCACTCTATGGCAAACCCGACCTCACCCTCCTCTCATGCCCGACCATCCCCTGGCCGCCCATGGCCGGACCACCCCCGGCCACCCTCGTCGGCCTCCACGCACCAGCATCCTCCTCCATCTTCTCCTCCTTCTCTACCACCTCCACCACCACTGAAATCAACCGCACCACCCACGGCTGCCTGGACGCGCCGCCCCTTCCTCGCCATGGCCAGGCCGGCCATCCTTGCGCCGCCGCGTCGCCTGGCCTGGCCGCGCGCACCCAAGCAGCAGCAGCTAGCAGCCATGGACGCACGGCGCGCGCGCGTGCGGGTGTCGCCGCCGCCGCCACCGGCCGCCGTGGCCCCCGGCGACCACCCCCCTGGGTGCGCCCCCTCTGGCCAGAAGTTTCCATGGCGGCCACCGTCCTCCGGGATGCGCCGTCGAGGCGATTCGTGCGTTTTGAACGATGTCCCGTCGGCGCGCGCGAGTTTGGAACTCAGAATTCGTGCTCCGTCGCAGCAACTTCGCACACATTTTCCCGGAGATCCGACCGTTGGATCGACGATTTCTTCACTCCGTCGCAATCTCGGTATATCCACCTTCATTCCTGTCAATTTTTGTCCGTTAATTTTATCGTTTGATACATGAAAACCGGCCACCAAGTTGACCGTTTAAATTGTATTAAATTTGGACAGTTTTGTGGGGTCAACTTCGTCAGCTTGTATCTCCTCCACCGCAGCTTCGTTTGGCGTGCTACCAGTTCCGGTGCGAAACTGGTATAACCCTCTTGCTACTCCTCCAGTTTCGTTTCATTGTGAGCTTGTTTGATTGGTTGAATTCGACGCCAAAGTTGGCCGTCCGAATACGTAATTTCCAACTTATAAAATTCCATTTTTGAACACGGGACTCCAGATTTCATTTCTGACACCACCATTAGACTTGTGGCATCGTTCTGGCATGTTTTCATATAAAATTTGTTAGATTTGGAGAACGTGGGCCCGGACACGCATTTCGGTACAAAGCAGGTCCCACCTTCTGGGTTAACGGGACTTTTTGACGCCGGCTCATCGGAATCCAATTCCGGATATACCGTTGAGTTCGTATCGTCATTCTGGACTCGTTGACATATAATTTGCTAGGTTTTGGTGGACATTGGGTCTGGCACGTATTTCGGTGCAAGTCGGATACCAATATCTGGGTCAACGGGTCATTTTGAGATCGGCTCATCGGAATCCAATTCCGGAGATATCGTTGAGTTCGTATCATCATTCTGGACTCGTTGACAGATAGTTTGCTAAGTTTTGAGAACTTTGGCTCCGGCACGCATTTCCGTCTAAACCGGAATTCCAAGTTCTGGTCAACGGGCCAAATTGAGATCGGGTCAACGGAATCCAATTCTGGAGATACCGTTGGGTTCGTATCGACATTCTGGTTTTGTGGACATATAATTTGTTATATTTTATTGACTTGTTTTCTTGCATATTTTTCGGTGCAAAACGGCTCCGACACGGACACGGTTTTGACCCAAAATTACCTTTTTGCCCTTGTGTCCAAATTGGACCGTTGGGTAGGCTATCCTAGCTAATTTGACCATTCTGGACATGTTGGCGATGTTCATTTCATCGTTCGACAATGTTTGTTGATAATTTCTCTGAGTTTAACCTTTTTATAATTAATTAATAATTAATTCATATAATGTTCGTATTTCAGGATTAGTACAACGAAACTGAGATCAGCCAATTCCAGTGATCTCATATCGCTGAAATTGACAAGTTGGACATATGGATCACTATAATAAGATTATCAACCTTATCGATAATCTTCTTATCTCGATTTGCGTGTCGTAAGTTTCGACGTACAAATAACGAAGTACACTTTATATTAGACTAGAATTGACCCTGTTTGACCAGAGTTGACCAGTTGATCCAAAGTCAACTGTAAGTCAACACTTGACCTAGTTTGACTAGATTATTGACCGGAGTCGACCTAGAGTTGTTTTGACTTAGAAGAACCTAGAATAATGTAGATTGATTATAGAGATTCATTTATTACAACTTGAACACCTTGTAACCTGTGTTGCTTTAAATAGGACTCTGTGGATTCAGTGGGACCCCCCTATACTTATCAGCTGTTCAGGTTATTGAGGCGAGTACATTCTCTGATCATTTCATATCCTGCTTAGAATTATTTCCTGCAGTAGATTACTTTACTTGTACTGTCACGTTGGTCACACGGATTAGTACTATATGGATCCTTTCTTGAGATGTTATCCTTAGGGAGCATCGGGTACTACATGTTCTGTGCGTTTTACTTACATGACGTATCATATGCTTCATTGGTTCTTTGATCACTTACGACATATACTCTTATGATCGTAGAGTCTTCCTAGAATCCTTATCCCATTTATGGGACTACTATGTATCACCTTCGGGGTCTATTACCTTCGGAGTCTATTACCTTCGGGGTCTATTACCTTCGGGGTCTATCACCTTCGGGGTCTTATCACCTTCGGGGTCTACCACCCTTCGGGGGCTGTTACATAGCATCATATAACATAACCTGGCTGGATCTTTGTGTATTGATTGGGGGTACGGGGGAGTATAAATAGACATGTGAACAATTCTAAAGTAGAATAGCCATGTACGCCTCTTTAGTATAGCCATGTATAATCAAGTCGTTCACATGTCGACTTTGTGCTCTAAATTACTAGTCACTGGTAGCTCTTTACTTATAGTAGATATTTCTATTACATCTCTCTCTGTTTACATACAGTATTTCTTTCAGTACCTGTATCTTACTTTACTGCATGATTATATTTTCTAACCTGCTATGAACTGTTGAGATGTATTGTGCTCGCTCTAGTCCTGACTGGACCTGTTGATAAATTTTACAGATGGCCTGGGATTGCCTGCTAGCCTAGAGGAGACACGGTAGAGGTTGTTTAGGTAGTTATTTTATTTTGTCTGGAGTTGTATTTACTTTGTGGATTACTGTATCTGTATTTGAGTTTTGAGATGTATTTCTGGGTTTATGTATCTTAGACACTTAGACTTCTATCTCATGTATCTCTTTTGGATTTCATGTTTTATCTATCATTATCATGCTCCACCTTAGATGTGATTGAGTCTGTATCTGCTATGTCACCCCCATTCGGGGAGTATAAACTGTTTAGTCTTATACTGTTAGATGCATTGAGACCTAGGACAGCGTTCTACCGCCGACACTGTGGCGTAGGCTGGACGTTGTTACGTTCTCGTGCCCTAACTCTAGGGTGCGGGTCGTGACACCATACAAAACCAGTTGGGTCAGATCCCAGAAGGAGTAAGTGCCACAAAAGAGGCTTCACTTAGGAACTAAAACTAGCATATCACAATGAATATTAAAGGTAATAATAAAGAACTGATAATAATAAAGATAACAACAGTAAATTGAGTACAAAGAAACCAATCAAGTAGCCATGTCACAACCTTTAAACCAAACAAGGACCGAGGTTGTAACCCTTCACCTGAATAGAAACCCGTCTCAACTACTTGTTGGTAAAGCAGGAACATTGGATGAAATAAGACAATAAACGAAGAAAGGACACAAAATCGCTCCGGGAGTCAGGTTACAACCCTTAAACCAAACAAGGGCCGGGGTTGTAACCCTTCGCCTGAACAGAACTGGACCCCTGATCTTTATTGTTAAGGCCATTATAATTAAGGTAAAACATGACAAGCATGGCATAGGACGCAATAAGACAATAAACGAAGAGAGGGCACAGAACTGCTCCGGGAGCCAGGTTACAACCCTTAAACCAAACAAGGACCGGGGTTGTAACCCTTCGCCTGAACAGAACTGGTCCCCTGATCGTTATTGTTAAGTCATGCATAAGTAATCATGTCATGTCACAATCTTGAACAGGATCAGAACAAGACTAAGCTGGACTAGACTCCATCCAATCAATCACGGCCAAGCAAAGAGTACGGCTTAATACTTTAAATAACTAGGGTTATTACAGGCCTAGTTAGTAGCAAGATGCAATGAGATTATTCCACAGCCACAAGCCCTGCAGACCATCCGGTTATCCAGGTCGAATGTCCGTTCATGAAGGGTGCAACACATGACTGTGTGCTGGAATTGTGCCCTACTCGTCGGTAGGCTACAAGTCCACTTAGTGCGCCCAGATAATGGGATTACCTGTAGCTGGGAGATCTCCTAATGACTACTGAATTATTCAAGTTTATTAGCCTTAGTCAATTTCAGTAGGTATCCCTGACCGTGGTACCCAGGGATCCCTACCCTAGACATGGTGCAAGACAAAACTGGTTTATTTGTACAAACACAATCGCCCATGGTGTCCAGGTCATTCATACTTGTCATGTCAGGCTAGCTGTCGTAACAGCATATCGAGATATATCATGCCAGGTTTACTTGTCAAAAGTGTGCCACGGCGGACCACTATTGTATCCATAGAATCATATCAGAATTTACATGGCATAAGAATAAATGTGACTTTCAATGTAATAATAATAATAATAATAATAATATAATAATAAAGAGGACTATGGAAGGAGCCATACGGCTAATTGGATTCATGCGGCAGTGAGCATGCGCGCTTATGTGGCTGGGGACTGCGCGCTCATGCGGCTGGAAGTAGGTAGGCGCATGCGGCTCAGGAAGCATGAGCATATGCGGCTGAGGGGGGCAATGTCATGGGGCTCAGGAAGAAAGGGGCTTATGCGGTGGAAAGAGTGCGCGCTCATGCGGCTCGAAGAATCACTTGCATATGCGGCTGCGGGGCTTGCGGGTCTATACGACAAGAGTATGCAAGCTTATGCGGCTTCGGTCGAATAGTGCCATACGGCTGGGTCATGTCGAGCCCTTATACGGCTGCGGGAAAACGAGTATATGCGGCAATGGAAAGAACCAGTCATATGAGGCTATGTTCAAGTGAAGTCTTATGCGGCTGGGGGGGAGTAACTCCATGCGGCTGAGGATGCAGAGCCATGCAGCTCATGAAGTTACTAAGGCCTTATTGTCACCCTCATTTCCTGTATTTCCCGTATTTCGTATTTATACTCGTATCTGGATTTTGGCATGTATCTTATTTTTTTCTCAACTTGGGGAATTTCGGTATTTCTTATATTTTAGGTTTTTGGCATGGCTTGGTTTTATTGGGTTGGTTCAGTTTGGTTTGGTTTATTGGTATTAGATCACCTTAAGCCTATGCTACACCCTCAACCCACCACAACTCACCGTCTTTATAACCCCCACCTACCACTCTCTCTCCTCATAACTTCCACCATTAATTTCCTTCTTCTTCTTCTTCTTCTTCCTCCACAACTCTCCCAACCCTAGGCAAGTGCGCCTTGCCACTATATGAGAGCCCTATTTTATTTGCCCATTTGCTAGATTAGGACATGGTGACCAACATTAGGTCTTGGTATTTTGTGATTTAAAGTCTCCATTGTTCTAGATCTAGGTTTTTCCTATTTTTGGATTTTGTATGGTTTGAGCTACCTTGGTTGGATTCTCTTGGGTTTTGATGTTTCCAAGTGGAAGAGCATTCAATTCTACCCAAGTTGGAACTTTGGAAATCTGGATTTGGAGTTCGGATGGCCAAGTTATGATGCTTTGAAGCCTTGGGTTCATCCATGGTGTTCTTGCTGTTGGAGAAGACAGTGAGCAGTGTGCAGAGCTGTTTAGCTTACGCACACTGAGCTGCGCGCGCTCTCTTAGCGTGCGTACGCAGACTTGAGTACGCTTCCTGTTGGAAGCGTGTCTCCTTCAGCGTGCGTGACTTTTCACGTACATTGCTCTCTCAGCGTGCGTGACTTTTCACCTACGCTGCTCCCTGTAGCGTGCATGACTTTTCACCTACGCTGCTCTCTCAGCATGCGTGACTTTTTACCTACGCTGCTCCCTGTAGCGTGCGTGACTTTTCACCTACGCTGCTCCCTGTAGCGTGCGTGACTTTTTACGTACATTGCTCTCTCAGCGTGCGTGACTTTTCACCTACGCTGCTCCCTGTAGCGTGCGTGACTTTCACCTACGCTGCTCTCTCAGCGTGCGTGACTTTTCACCTACGCTGCTTCCTGTAGCGTGCGTGACTTTTCATCTACGCTGCTCTCATGCGTGCGTGAATTTTCGCGTACGCTGCTCCCCTGACCCCTTGCTTAACCGATTGGCTCTTGGAGTTTTGGTCTTATTTCTTTAATCTTGGCTCTTCTATAGCCCTATATATTGATATTTTATTAGATATTTTACGTCCATTTTATATCCTTACGCCTTTTGTCATAAACTTGATTTTACTTAATATGTTTGAAATGACTATTATACATGGCATGATATGACAAGGAACTAGCATAACACGACAGTGACCCGTGGTGGTGCACTCCTGACATGACCAACCTGACATGATAGTGGCCCGTCGTGGCGCACTCCTGACAAGTACCCTGACATGATTTATCTTGATAATTTAACTTGACCTGCCTTGACACGTGGGTGGTTCTTCTTGCTTGCTTGTTAAATCTACTTGTCCTGTCTTGCATCATGTCTAAGAGGGGACTCCTGAGTACCACGGTCAGGAGTACCTACTAAAATGGATTAAGGTTAATAACTAGAATAACTCAGTAGTCATGAAGAGATGACACAGCTACAGGCAATCCCGTTACTTGGGCGCTCTTGGGATCTGTAGCCTGCCGTCGAGTAGGGCACATTTCCAGCGCACCGTCGAGTGTTGCACGCTCTAAGTCACCTAAGGGTACATGTGTCTCCTGGACGATGTACCCACCTGAATTCAACCCTAATCTTTCGTCCTGGGTAGCCTGGATGGTCTGCAGGGCTTATGGCTGTGGAACAATCTCACTGCATCTTGTTAGTAATTAGGCATGTGATAACCCTAGTTAGTTAAAGTAGTAAGCCATAGTATCTGCTTGGCCGTGATTGATTGAATGAGGTATAACCAGTTTAGCCATGTCTTGATCCAGTATAAGATTGCTTCCTGTCTTGATTTCTTACATTATTATCTTGTCGATAAATGGTGGGAAACCAAGTTCTGTTCAGATAAAGGGTTACAACTCTGGTCCTTGTTTGGTTTACGGGTTGTAACCTGGTTATCGGAATAGTCCTATGGTTATCTCCTCGTATATCACCCTGCCATGTTTTCGTAAATTCTAGTCTTAATATTATATTTTTCTTGTGCTGGTTGCTGGCTTTTGTTCTTATTTCGTGGCCCCCTTGTGGCACTTGCTCTTTCTGGGGTTGACCCAGCTGGTTTTGTGTGGCCAGATTTCGGAGCAGCTCCCGAGGATCTACCAAGCTTCCAGCCCGATGGTGACGACTAGAAGGAACCCGGGCTACGAGTGGGTTTTCTATTTTGTTTCGCTCACTCTATTGTAAAGTTATTCTTTTGAGGCGTTTAGCCGACGAGCACCTGTTAGCTCGATGCACTTTACTTTCTGTCTGCCTACGGGCTGTAACATGATTAACAAATCCTAGGGTTGATCATGTATGACTTAACTCTTGCTAGTCCCCGCATTTTGTACGACTAGCTTCATGATCAGCTGAATATGTAATATTTGGGACGCCTTATTATTGTATATTTAATAATCATACATCTTGTGACCTTACTTACTTGCTATGATTGAGATATTAGGCTTGTTTATGACCATAAGAGACTGTTTGCTTGTAGAAAACCCTCATATTTCTAGACAGCCGTGACCGTATATCGAGGTGGTTTCCATTTCAATATACGTAGCTGGCTGTGTCTGCCCCCGCTCTCCAGTATTCTGGTTCTGGGGCGTGACACGGTTTAAGTGGTGGCCCATGCAGGTCTTGTCAATCAAGAAATGTGAGGGTTTACCGAATATATGTCTCAATCAGTATTCGCCCTTGATCTCCGCCCGTATTTTCAAATCCCTGAAATTTTTGACCTGATTACATGCTTGTATCATTGATCTGTCCTGGTCCTTCCTTATTGTTTTCCTGTGTCATCTTCTTCAGCGGCACTGTACCTGACCCTGCCGATCAGCAAGGAGGAGCACCTCCCGTGGGCCAGCAGCAACTTGGAGATCAAGCCCAGCATTCCGGAGTCGCCTCCAGAGTGATACCCACTGGAGGAGAGTCACCAGTTCGGCCCGTCCAGCCTGCAGAGCCAGATGATGGTACCTTAGTAGGCCTCATCAAAACCTTAATAGCTTTCCAGGATCGTCGAAGTGACGCCCTGCACCAGACAGTTCAAGATGCTTTGACCCGAGGCGGACATCCAAGGAACCAGGCGGCCAACAGCTTCAAGCACTTGAACCCTCCTTTCTTCGACGGCAGCGAGGATGCAATTGCCGCGGATGCATGGCTTCAGGATACCGAGGTAATTCTGGAAGCACCTAGGACACCCGAGAATGAGAAGGTAGTGGTGGTACGCCTGCAGTTGTTGGACTTGGCTCGCAGTTGGTGGACAGCGCAAGCCATGGGATTAGTGGCACCCATTACTTGGGCAGTATTTAGAGAGAGATTCCAGACGAAGTATTTCGATGCTGTGGCTCGGTACGACCTGCAGACCAGATTTACCAACTTGAAGCAAGGAGGCAGAATAGTCGACAGTTATGCATCGGAGTTTTCTAGACTCAGTAGGTTTGCCCCCACCTTGGTGGCGACCGAGTTTGATAGGGCCCAGCGGTTCCAGCAGGGACTGCATTTGGAGATCTTGTTGGCGGTTGAGCAGTTCGAGCACCAGACGTTCGATGCAGTCTTGAGAGCAGCTAGGAGGCATGAGTACACCTCCCAGAGGATCGTGGATAGGACCGGAAGTAGGAAGCGGTCCCACAGTCAGATGCACCAATCATCAGCTCCAGCCCCAGCAGCTAAAAGTTTGACCATTGGGACTCCGAGGCGGGCGGCCTCAGTAACGTCGGTTCAGCATTCGACCCCGACGTACCCGCAGCAGCAGAAGCAGAAGTAGAATTCTGCGATGGGATGTTCTCATTGCGGTAAGCCAGGGCATGTAGTGGCATACTGTCGCAGGGCACAAGGATTGTGCCTGGCTTGTGGAGCAGCAGATCATAGGATAGGGGCTTGCCCGAATAGGGGTGGTTCATCAGCATCCAACCCTTCTAGCTCTTCGGTGAGAGGACCGGCCCCAGCACCAGTTCAGCAGCAGCAGTATCAGTCTTCGAGGCCCTTATCGCCTCAGTCTCAGGCATTCCAGCAACAGTACCCCCAGCAGTATGCACAAGCCCAGGCTCAGACCCAGAATAGGCAGAGAGGTTTCCAGCAGAGGGGACCAGCAGCCAGAGGACAAGGTCAGGCCATGATGATGGCTATGAAAGAAGAAGTTGCACCAGGTAAGGTAGTGGCAGGTACTATTCTCGTCAACTCCTCTCCAGCGTCTGTATTATTTGATTCTGGTGCATCGCATTCATTCATGTCTGCACGATTCGCGACACGGATAGGATTGGAGCCCGAGTCGTTATCAGTAAGGCTCAATATACTTACTGGTAATGGCCTTGTGGGAGTAGATCGAGTGTTTTCCTCGTGTCGGATCGTAGTTGGCGGTAGGGAGTTCTCCGCTAGATTCATAGAGTTTCCTATGGCAGATTATGATGTAGTCCTAGGCATGGATTAGTTGAGGAACCAGTATGCTAGGATAGACTGCCATATTGGCAGAGTTGTCTTTAGTATCCCCGATGAGCCAGAGTTTACGTTTTCCAGAGGCACAGTAGAGCCATCTTCCCCAGCATTGCGGATGGCAGTAGCAGCAGTATAGTTACCCCGGATAGTTGAAGAGTTTCCAGATGTCTTTCCAGAGGAGCTTCCAGGGATGCCGCCGGAGCGGAAGATTGAGTTCACTATAGACTTGATTCCCGGGACAGCACCAGTATCAGAGCGAGTCTACAGGATGGCACCTTCAGAGTTGGAGATTTTGTACAAGATGATTGAAGAACTAAGGACCAAGGGATTCATCCGTGCAAGTGGATCGCCTTGGGGAGCCCCGATGCTTCTTGTGAAAAAGAAGGATGGTACGTCCAGGCTATGTGTTGATTATCGTACCTTGAATTCGGTAACAATCAAGAACAGATACCCTCTTCCGAGGATAGATGACTTGTTTGATCAGCTCAGAGGGGCTTCAGTGTTCTCGAAGATCGACTTACGGTCGGGATACCACCAGATGAGAGTCAGAGAGTAGGACATCCCGAAGACAACATTCAGATCGAGGTATGGGCATTGGGAGTTCCTTGTTATGCCCTTTGGAGCGACCAATACGCCGGCCGTATTCATGGACCTCATGAATCGCATTTTCATGCCTTACTTGGATCAATTTGTGATCGTGTTCCTAGATGACATCCTGGTCTACAGCAAGAGTGAAGCAGAGCATGAGCAGCATCTCAGAGTCATCCTCCAGACGCTTAGGGAGCACCAGTTGTATGCCAAGTTCAGTAAATGCGAGTTCTGGCTCGATCGTATTTCATACTTGGGTCACATCATTACCCGAGGAGGAGTGGAAGTGGATCCCCAGAAGATTGTGGCTATCGAGTCATGGCCGGTACCCAGTTCAGTGGCAGAGGTTTGCAGCTTCCTTGGATTGGTCGGCTACTACTGGCGGTTCGTTTCAGATTTTGCAAGAATTTCAGCGCCGATGACCCAGTTGACCCGCAAGGATGTGCCATTTGTTTGGACAGCAGATTGTCAGGAATCATTTGAGAAGTTGAAGCGAGGTTTGATAACGGCTCCCATTCTCACCCTTCCAGATGGGATCGGAGGATTCACAGTTTATTGCGACACTTCAGGCAGAGGATTGGGGTGTGTCTTGATGCAGCATGGGAAGGTAATATCTTATGCGTCACGCCAACTTCGTGATCATAAGAAGAATTACCCGACCCACGACTTGGAATTGGCGGCGGTAGTGTTTGCTTTGAAGTTGTGGAGACACTACTTGTACGGAGATAGAGTGGAGATCTTTACTGATCGTAAGAGCCTGAAGTATGTTTTCACCCAGAAGGACCTTAATATGCGGCAGAGAAGATGGCTCGAGCTATTGGTGGATTATGATGTGGATTTGCAGTATCATCCCGGAAAGGCCAACGTTGTAGCAGATGCATTGAGCAGGAGAGCCGGAGTTTATCTCCTGACGGTGCAACCAAAATTATTGGCAGATCTTCAGAAGATGGGAATTGAGGTGGTTCTTCCAACCAGTATGGCATTGATGGCCAGTCTACAGGTTCAGTCCAGCATAGTTGAGAGGATCCGGATGGCACAGTCAGCAGATTCTAAGATCCAGCGACTCAGAACAGAGTGTGAAGCAGGAAGAAGGCCAGAGTTATGTATCTATGAAGATGGTACACTTTGGCACGGCACTCGTCTTTGTGTACCTAGTGGAGATATCAGACATGAAGTCATGGCAGAAGCCCACAGTTCACAGTATTCTATTCATCCGGGTGGTACGAAGATGTACCGTGATATTCGTCAGCATTTTTGGTAGAATGGCATGAAGAAGGAGATAGCCCGGTTTGTCTCTCGGTGTTTGGTTTGCCAACAGGTTAAAGCTGAACATCAGAGGCCCGCTGGACTTCTTCAACCCTTACCGATCCCAGAATGGAAATGGGAGCATATAACCATGGATTTCGTGACCGGATTGCCCAGATCTCCGGCCGATAGAGATGCTATTTGGGTAATTGTGGACAGGCTTACCAAGGTGGCACACTTTCTCCCATTCAGAGTTGGACAGTCGACGGCGCAGTTAGCAGAGATGTACCTCAGGCAGATCGTCAGGCTTCACGGTGTTCCAGTCAGCATCACCTCAGACAGGGATTCAAGATTCACATCACACTTTTGGCGCAGCTTGCAGAAGAGTTTGGGGACTCGTCTTCAGTTCAGCTCAGCTTATCACCCACAGACGGATGGTCAATCAGAGCGCACAATCCAGACTCTTGAAGATATGTTGAGATCTTGTACCCTTGACTTCGGTGGTTCATGGAAGAATCATCTACACCTGGTAGAATTCTCGTACAATAACAGTTATCAGGCCAGTATACAGATGGCACCCTTCGAGGCTCTCTATGGCAGGAAGTGCAGATCTCCGCTAGCATGGGACGATGTCGGGGAGAGGCAAATGCTCGGACCCGAATTGATTTCCCAGACGGTTGAAGTGGTCAGGAAGGTCAGAGATCACCTCCGAGTTGCCCAGGACCGCCAGTGCCATTGGGCCGATGCTCATCGGCCCTTAGAATTTGCTGTCGGCGACCATGTATTCCTTAGGATCTCGCCTAACCGCGGCGTCATTCGCTTCGGCGTGAGGGGAAAGCTTAGTCCTAGGTATATAGGGCCGTTCGATATTCTAGAGCGAGTAGGAGATGTATCCTAACGTCTCGCTCTTCCGCCGTCGCTAAGTGAGGTGCATGATGTATTCCATGTGTCCCAATTACGACGGTATATTCCGGATCCGAGCCACATCCTAGACCATTCGGAATTGGTTGTTGCTACCAACCTTTCGTATGAGGAGAGGCCCGTGTCTATTTTGGACCGGAGGGAAAAAATACTCAAGAACAAGACTATTAAATTAGTCCGTGTTGCTTGGGGTCATCACTCTCTGGGTGAGTCAACATGGGAGCGTGAGGACGACATCCGATCGCGATATCCCTACCTGTTTGACTCGTGAGGTATAATGTCTTTCTTATGCCTTACATTTTCCCTTCCTTGCTTGCATTGTATGATTGTATGATTGAACTGCTTAGTGTAACTTGCCTGTGCTTAGTGTAGCTTGTCGTGACAATCTCTAGCTCCTTGATGAAATTCTGAGGACGGAATTCTTTTAAGGTGGGTAGAGTTGTCACCCTCATTTCCTGTATTTCCCGTATTTCGTATTTATACTCGTATCTGGATTTTGGCATGTATCTTATTTTTTTCTCAACTTGGGGAATTTCGGTATTTCTCATATTTTAGGTTTTTGGCATGGCTTGGTTTTATTGGGTTGGTTCGGTTTGGTTTGGTTTATGGGTGTTGGATCACCTTAAGCCTATGCTACACCCTCAACCCACCACAACTCACCCTCTTTATAACCCCCACCTACCACTCTCTCTCCTCATAACTTCCACCATTAATTTCCTTCTTCTTCTTCTCCTTCCTCCACAACTCTCCCAACCCTAGGCAAGTGCGCCTAGCCACTACATGAGAGCCCTCTTTTATTTGCCCATTTGCTAGATTAGGACATGGTGACCAACATTAGGTCTTGGTATTTTGTGATTTGAAGTCTCCATTATTCTAGATCTAGGTTTTTCCTATTTTTGGATTTTGTATGGTTTGAGCTACCTTGGTTGGATTCTCTTGGGTTTTGATGTTTCCAAGTGGAAGAGCATTCAATTCTACCCAAGTTGGAACTTTGGAAATCTGGATTTGGAGTTCGGATGGCCAAGTTATGATGCTTTGAAGCCTTGGGTTCATCCATGGTGTTCTTGCTGTTGGAGAAGACAGTGAGCAGTGTGCAGAGCTGTTTAGCTTACGCACACTGAGCTGCGCGCGCTCTCTTAGCGTGCGTACGCAGACTTGAGTACGCTTCCTGTTGGAAGCGTGTCTCCTTCAGCGTGCGTGACTTTTTACGTACATTGCTCTCTCAGCGTGCGTGACTTTTCACCTACGCTGCTCCCTGTAGCGTGCGTGACTTTTCACCTACGCTGCTCCCTGTAGCGTGCGTGACTTTTTACCTACGCTGCTCTCTCAGCGTGCGTGACTTTTCACCTACGCTGCTCCCTGTAGCGTGCGTGACTTTTCACGTACATTGCTCTCTCAGCGTGCGTGACTTTTCACCTACGCTGCTCCCTGTAGCGTGCGTGACTTTCACCTACGCTGCTCTCTCAGCGTGCGTGACTTTTCACCTACGCTGCTCCCTGTAGCGTGCGTGACTTTTCACCTACGCTGCTCTCATGCGTTCGTGACTTTTCGCGTACGCTGCTCCCCTGACCCCTTGCTTAACCGATTGGCTCTTGGAGTTTTGGTCTTATTTCTTTAATCTTGGCTCTTCTATAGCCCTATATATTGATATTTTATTAGATATTTTACGTCCATTTTATATCCTTACGCCTTTTGTCATAAACTTGATTTTACTTAATATGTTTGAAATGACTATTATACATGGCATGACATGACAAGGAACTAGCATAACACGACAGTGACCCGTGGTGGTGCACTCCTGACATGACCAACCTGACATGATAGTGGCCCGTCGTGGCGCACTCCTGACAAGTACCCTGACATGATTTATCTTGATAATTTAACTTGACCGGCCTTGACACCGTGGGTGGTTCTTCTTGCTTGCTTGTTAAATCCACTTGTCCTGTCTTGCATCATGTCTAGGAGGGGACTCCTGAGTACCACGGTCAGGAGTACCTACTAAAATGGATTAAGGTTAATAACTAGAATAACTCAGTAGTCGTGAAGAGATGACACAGCTACAGGCAATCCCGTTACCTGGGCACTCTTGGGATCTGTAGCCTACCGTCGAGTAGGGCACATTTCCAGCGTACCGTCGAGTGTTGCACCCTCTAAGTCACCTAAGGGTACATGTGTCTCTTAGATGATGTACCCACCTGAATTCAACCCTAATCTTTCGTCCTGGGTAGCCTGGATGGTCTGCAGGGCTTGTGGCTGTGGAACAATCTCACTGCATCTTGTTAGTAATTAGGCATGTGATAACCCTAGTTAGTTAAAGTAGTAAGCCGTAGTATCTGCTTGGCCGTGATTGATTGAATGAGGTATAACCAGTTTAGCCATGTCTTGATCCAGCATAAGATTGCTTCCTGTCTTGATTTCTTACATTATTATCTTGTCGATAAATGGTGGAAAACCAAGTTCTGTTCAGATGAAGGGTTACAACCCCGGTCCTTGTTTGGTTTACAGGTTGTAACCTGGTTATCGGAATAGTCCCATGGTTATCTCCTCGTATATCACCCTGCCATGTTTTCGTAAATTCTAGTCTTAATATTATATTTTTCTTGTGCTGGTTGCTAGCTTTTGTTCTTATTTCGTGGCCCCCTTGTGGCACTTGCTCTTTCTGGGGTTGACCCAGCTGGTTTTGTGTGGCCAGATTTCGGAGCAGCTCCCGAGGATCTACCAAGCTTCCAGCCCGATGGTTGCGACTAGAAGGAACCCAGGCTACGGGTGGATTTTCTATTTTGTTTCGTCACTCTATTGTAAAGTTATTCTTTTGAGGCGTTTAGTCGACGAGCACCTGTTAGCTCGATGTACTTTACTTTCTGTCTGCCTAAAGGGCTGTAACATGATTAACAAATCCTAGGGTTGATCATGTATGACTTAACACTTGCTAGTCCCCGTATTTTGTACGACTAGCTTCATGATCAGCTGAATATGTAATATTTGGAACGCCTTATTATTGGATATTTAATGATCATACATCTTGTGACCTTACTTACTTGCTATGATTGAGACATTAGGCTTGTTCATGACCATAAGAGACTATTGGCTTGTAGAAAACCCTCATATTTCTAGACAGCCGTGACCGTATATCGAGGTGGTTTCCATTTCAATATACGTAGCTGGCTGTGTCTGCCCCCGCTCTACAGTATTCTGGTTCTGGGGCGTGACACTTATGCGGCTGAATGGAGACGAGTTATATGCGGCTGTAAGTGATAGAGTTCATGCGGCTCGTGTTGCCATGCGGTTGGAAGACTTGTCGTAAGAAATTCCATGCGGTCGAGTACTGCCATGCGGCTGAGAAGTTCATGCGGCTGGGCCATGCAAGCCATGTGGCTCGACACTGTTCTTCTTCTCCACTTGTCCGAGATGAAGAACCATGGAGTCTATGGCTTCCATGGCTTCAAGGCTCCATAAGTTCTTCATCCAAGGTCCGAATCCAGACTTTCATAGGTCAAAATGGGGCAGAACAAAATTCTCTATAACATGAAACCATCAAAACTTGGAAATAACAATGTTAAGTAGATCAAAACCCAAAAAATCTGAAAATACAATAAACTTAGATCTACAACAAATGAGCTGTGGAAATTAGAAATACTAAGTATTAAAGTGTGTTAGAATCTCATGAGGAAGAAAATAGAACAATAAAAACGGAGTTCCTTTATAAAGTAAGCTATACTTGCCTGAGCTCTCTCTCTCTCTCTTTCTGGTAGGTGTAAGAGTAATGGTGGAGAAGAAGAAGTAATAGAGAGAATTAATGAAGAGAGAGAGTTAGGCGGCTATAAATGGAAAGGAGTGGGGGTAGGTGGGGGTTTCTTTTGGTTCATGATGAACCCAAAGTAAACGAAGCCAAGCCAAACCAAACCAAGCAATAGAATGCCCAAATATACCATGCAAGAAAACATGCAATACGAGTCAAAATACGTACACGTATTCCAAAATATGTAATACGAGCTACGGGCATTACAACTCTATCCATCTTAAAAGAATTTCGTCCTCGTAATTAATTTAAGATGCTAGAGCGGCAAGGACAAGCTATACTAATCACAGGCAAGTTATAACAAGCAGTCTATCATGCAGTCATTCATTCAAATAAGGAATTGAAAGCATAAGGCATAAGGAAGATATTATACCTTACGAGTCAAACAGGACGGGATATCGCGATCGGATATCATCCTCGCGCTCCCACGTTGACTCACCCAAAAAGTGATGACCCCAAGTAACACAGACTAAACTAATAGTCTTGTTCTTGAGTATCTTCTCTCTCCGGTCCAATATAGACACGGGCCTCTTCTCATACAAAAGGTTGGTACCAACAACCAATTCTGAATGATCCAGGATGTGGCTCGGGTCCAGGATATACCGTCATAGTGGGATATATGGAATACGTCATGCATCTCACGTAGCGACGGCGAAAGAGCGAGATGATAGGATACATCTCCTACTCACTCCAGAATATCGACCGGTCCTATATACCTAGGACTAAGCTTTCTCCATACGCCGAAACGAATGGCGCTACTGTTAGACAAAATCCTCAGGAATACATGGTCGCCGACAGAAAACTCAAGAGGGTGCCGATGAGAATCGACCTAATGACGCTGACGATCTTGGGTAACTCGAAGATGATCTCTGACTCTCCTGACCACCTCAACGGTCTGAGCAATCATTTCCGGATCGAGCATCTGCCTCTCTCCAACATCGTCCCATGCGAGCGGAGATTTGCACTTCCTGCCATACTGTGCCTCGAACGGTGCCATCTGGATACTAGCCTGGAAACTATTATTGTACGAGAACTCCACCAGATGCAGGTGATCTTCCTATGAACCACCGAAGTCGAGTGTACATGACTGCAACATGTCTTCAAGAGTCTGGATCGTGCGTTCCGACTGACCATTAGTCTGCGGGTAGTAAGCTGAACCGAACTGGAGGTGAGTTCCCAAACTCTCCTATAGGCTACGCCAAAAGTGCGACGTAAATCTGGAATTTCTGTCCGAGGTGATACTGACTGGTACACCGTGCAACCTGACTATCTGCCAGAGATACATTTCTGCTAACTGAGCCGTCGACTGACCGACTCTGAACGGGAGAAAGTGATCCACCTTCGTGAGCCTGCCAACTATAACCCAAATAACATCTCGACCAATGGGGGATCTAGGTAATCCAGTCAAAAAATCTATGGTTTTATGCTCCCATTTCCATTCTGGAATCGGCAAGGGCTGAAGAAGTCCAGCTGGCCTCTGATGTTCAGCTTTAACTTGTTGGCAAACCAGACATCGAGAGACAAACCAGGCTATCTCCCTCTTCATGCCGTTCCACCAAAAGTGCTAACGAATATCACGGTACATCTTCGTACCACTGGGATGAATGGAATACTGAGAACTGTGAGCCTCTGCCATGATCTTCTGCCTGATATCTCTACTGGGTACACAAAGACGCTTCCCACATCGAAGTGTACCGTCTTCATGGATACATAACTCCGGTCTTTGTTCTGCCTCACACTCTGCTTTTAGTCACTGAAGCTTGGAATCTGCTGACTGCGCCATCCGGATCCTCTCGACTATACTGGACTGAACTTGCATACTGGCCATCAATGCCACACTGGTAGGAAGGACAACTTCTATACCCATCTTCTGAAGATCTACTAACAGTTCTGGTTGCGCTGTTAGGAAATAAACTCTGGCTCTCCTGCTCAATGCATCTACAACAACGTTGGCCTTCCCTGGGTGATACTGCAGGTTGACATCATAATCCACAAGTAGCTCTAGCCATCTCCTCTGAAGCATGTTGAGATCCTTCTGGGTGAAAATATACTTCAGGCTCTTATGGTCGGTAAAAATCTCCACCCTATCTCCGTACAAGTAGTGCCTCCACAATTTAAGAGCAAACACTACTACTGCCAGCTCCAAGTCATGGGTTAGGTAATTCATCTCATGACCATGAAGTTGGCGTGACGCATAAGCTATTACCTTCCAATGCTGTATCAGAACACATCCTAAGCCTCTGCCTGAAGCATCACAATATACTGAGAATCTTCCAGTTCCATCATGAAGCGTGAGAATCGGTGTCGTCAACAAGCCTCGCTTCAACTTCTCAAAAGAATCCTGGCACTCCACTATCCAAGCAAACTGCACATCCTTGCCGGTCAACTGGGTCAATGGCGCTTAAATTCGAGCAAAGTCTGAAACAAATCGCCGGTAGTAGCCGGCCAAGCCAAGAAAACTACGAACTTCTGCAATAGTACTGGGTACTGGCCATGTCTCAATAGCCATGTTCTTCTGGGGATCCACTTCTACTCCTCCTCTGGTGATGATATGACCCAAGTACGAAATGCGATCGAGCCAAAACTCGTATTTACTGAACTTGGCATACAACTGGTGCTCCCTGAGAGTCTGAAGAACAACTCTGAGATGCTGCTCTTGCTCTGCCTCACTCTTACTGTAGACCAGGATGTCGTCTAGGAACACAATCACGAACTGATCCAAATAAGGCATGAATATGCGATTCATGAGGTCCATGAATACAGCCGGCGTATTAGTTGCTCCAAATGGCATAACAAGGAACTTCCAATGCCCATATCTATATCTGAAAGCTGTTTTCGGGATGTCCTGCTCTCTGACTCTGATCTGATGATATCCTGATCGTAAGTTAATTTTCGAGAATACTGCTGCCCCCCTTGAGTTGATCAAATAAGTCATCTATCCTCGGGAGAGGATATCTATTTTGATTGTCACTGAGTTCAAGGAACGATAATCTACATATAATCTGGATGTACCATCCTTCTTTTTAACAAGAAGCATCGGGGCTCCCCAAGGCGATCCACTAGCACGAATGAATCCCTTGGTTCTGAGTTCTTTAATCATCTTGTACAATATTTTTAACTCTGATGACGCCATCCGGTAGACTCTCTCTGACACTGGGGCTGATCCGGGAATCAAGTCGATGGTGAACTCGATCTCCTGCTCTAGCGGTATCCTTGGTAGCTCTTCGGGAAAAACATCTGGAAACTCCTCGACTATCCGAGGTAACTGCAATGCTGCTACTGCCATCCGCATCACTGGAGGAGAAGGTTCAACTTCGCCTCGGGAGATGAAAAACTCTGGCTCATCGAGAATGCTAAAAACAACCCTGCCAATGTGGCAGTCTATCCTAGCATACTGGTCTCTCAACCAGTCCATCCCTAAGACCACATCATAATCGGCCATCGGGAACTCTATCAATCTAGCGGGGAATTCCCTATCGCTAACTACGATCCGACACGAGAAAAACACTCTATCTAGCCCCATAAGTCCGTTACCAGTAAGTCTATTGAGCCTTACTGATACTGACTCGGGCTCCAGTCCTATTCATGTCGCGAATCGTGCAGACATAAATGAATGCGAGGTACCAGAATCAAATAATACTGAAGCTGGAAAGGTGTTGACGAGAATAGTACCTGCCACCACCTTACCTGGTGCTAATCCTTCCTCTCCCATGGTCAAAGCCGGCACTTGACCATGCCCTCTAGGTGCGGGTCCCCTCTGCAGAAAATTTCTCTGCCTGCTCTGGATCAGGGCTTGGGCTTAGACATACTGCTACGGTCTCTGTTGCTGGAATGCCTGGGCCTGCATCGGCAATGGCCTCGGGAACGGGTATTGCTGCTGCTGCTGGACTGGTGCTAGTCCTCTAACTGAAGGACTAGAGAAGGCTGATGAAGATGAACTCCCCCTGTTCGGGCAGTTCCCAACCCTGTGGTCCGAGGCACCATAAGCCAAGATAAACCCTGTGCTCTGCGACACTCTGACACCACATGCCCTTGCTTTCCACAGTGTGAACATCCTACTGCGGAAGACTGCTTCTGCTTCTGCTGCTGAAGGTACGTCAGGGTTGAATGTTGAACCGATGTCACTGAGGCCGCCCACCTCGGAGCTCCAATGGTCAAAGCCCTGGCCGTCGGGGCTGGTGCTGAAGACTGGTTCATATGGCCGTGGGATCGCTTCCGACCTCCGGTCCTATCCACGATCCTCTGGGAGGTATACTCATGCCTCATAGCTGCTCTCAATACCGCATCAAAAGTCTGATGCTCAAACTGCTCCACCGCCAATAAAATTTCTAGGAGGAGCCCTTGCTGGAACCGCTGGGCTCTATCGAACTCGATCGCTACCAAGGTGGGAGCAAACCGACTGAGTCTCGAAAACTCGGCCGCATATCCATCGACCGTCCTGCCCATCTGCTTCAGATTGGTGAACCTCGTCTGTAGTTCGTACCGAGCTACAACTTCAAAATACTTGGTCTGGAATCTCTCTCTGAATACTGCCCATGAAATAGGGGCCACTAATCCTACGGTCTGTGCCGCCCACCAGCTGCGGGCAAGATCCAATAACTGCAGGCGTACTACTGCTACCTTCTCGGCTTCTGGAGTCTTGGATGCTTCAAGAATCACCTCTGTGTCCTGAAGCCATGCATCAGCAGTGATAGCATCTTCGTTACCATCAAAGAATGGAGGGTTCAAGCGCTTGAAGCTATTGGCCGTGCTGTTACCCTGATGACCTCCTCTGGTCAAAGCATCTGTCGATGTCTGGTGCAAGGCATCTCCTCGACGATCCTGGAAAGCTAATAATGACCTGATGAGACCCACCAAAGTGCCATCATCAGGCTTTGCAGGCTGGATGGGCTGAACTGGTGGCTCTCTTCCAGTAGACACGACTCTGGAGGCTACTTCTGAATGCTGGACTTGATCTTCGGGTTGCTGCTGGTCCACGGGGGGTGCTCCGCCTTGCTGATCGGTAGGACCATGAATAATGCCACTAAAAAAGATGACATAGGGAACAATAAGAAAGGACCAGGACAGATCAATAATACAAGCATGTGATCGGGTCAAGATTTTCAGGGATTTAGAAGATATGGATAGAGATCAAGGGCGAGTGATGATTACGACATCTATTCGGTAAACCCTCACATATCTTGATTTGCAAGACCTGTATGGGCCACCACTTAAACCATGTAACGCCCCAGAACTAGAATACTGGAGAGCGGGGGCATACATAGCCAACTACGTATATTGAAGTGCAACCCACCTCGCAATACGGTCACCACTGTCTAGATACATGAGGGTTTAACTACATTCCATCAGTCACCTACGGTCTTGAACAAGCCTATTGTCTCAATCTCAAGTAAGTAATAAAAGTCACAAGATGTCAGAACACCAAATATACAATAGTAAGGCATCCCATACATTACATATTTGGATGATCATGAAGCTAGTCGTATAAAATATCAAGACTAGCAAAAGTATTAGTCAAACATGAGCAACCCTAGGATTTGCCAATCATGTTACAGCCCGTAGGCAGACAGTAAATAAAGGTACAACTGAGCTAACACGTGCTCGTCGGCTAAATGCCTCAAAGAATAATTTTACAATAAAGTGGGAGGACAAAAAAAAACCCACTCGTTGCCAGGATTACGCCTGGTGGTCACCATCTGGCTGGAAGGTAGGTAGATCCTCTGGAGCTGCTCCGATATCTGGCCATACAAAACTAGCTGGGTCAGATCCCAGAAGGAGCAAGTGCCACAAAGGAGGCTTCACTTAGGAACTAAAACCAGCATATCATAATTGTTTGCAAAAAACAAAATGGCGACTCTGCTGGGGACGACTTTCTCCTCCGACGAGAAAGTGATAACTCAATGTGACATTGCATCGATCGGCAAGACGCAGAAGACTCTGGTGGTTGTTCAAGTCAACCAGACAGCCTACGAGAACATGATCAACACCAAGAGCAACAAGCGCGCAGTGGCTATTGCCAAGAACAGGTCTGTGTGGACTCCTAAATCCCCTACAGTCGCTGTTGCCCAGGCACAACTTGAGTTCTTAATGACCAAGGCACAATCCGTCTCATTGGCTCTAGTACAGCCTCTTTCTGTTGCTAAGGCGCAATCTGCTCCCTCTGCTGCCCATGCACAGTCTACCAATGTTGCTGCTAAGGCGCTACCAGTAGTCCGTAGGACTATGGTGCAACCCAAGTAATCTTCTACTCCGGCGCAACTTAAGGGAACTAGTCTTTTGGCTATACCCTCTTCTGATTCTCAAGTTCTGAAATTAGAGAATTCATGTCCTAGTGCTTACACTAGACAGAACAAAGGAAAAAGTCCTATGGCATTTTCTTAGTTGGCGTAATCTATGCCTAAAATGATCACACAGCAGAACAAAGGGAAACGCTTCTTAGCTAACCCTGTTCAAAATAAAGGGAAGTACCTTTTGGTCCTTCTTCAAACTTCCCTAGCCTATGACTCAGAGGAAGATGTATCAGATTCTATTCCTTTAAACAGAGGTCCTCGGATCTCTGATACTGGAAAGAATACTGATCACAGAGGTATCTTGCCTACTCCTGTGGGGTCTGGCCAAGATCTTCCTACCTTATAAATTTTAAGATCCAAACAAGGAAAATTGAAGGTATCACAAACAGAGACACCAGAAGCAAAATTTTTAGATTTACGTGCTTATCTCAACAGACGTCAACCAATATCAGCTTTGGCAAAATATAAGAACCCTATACCAAGGGCCAATCTACATCAAAAGCCAAAGTTTGAAAAGAAAGACCCTTATACCTATGCTAATGAGTTGAGTACATCTTTGTACACTCAAGGAACCAAACACCTGAAGAATATGAGACATGTTTCTAACATCATTAAGGAATATGTCCCTTCGACTTCTTCTTGTCCTGTGGTTGTAACTGATCTCCGGTAACGTCTTACACAAAGACGAGAAACTACGGGAATGCTTTTCTCACCTCTAAACCAGGCTTCAAATTGCCATTGCCTACATGAATTTGTCATCAACTATTGTTGCCAATCGGCTCGACGATCTGTCTTCGATCATCTGAACTATGCCTCAACTCCTGAGCATATAAGACGAACTATTATATGCTTCTGTTAATATGACTTCTCAAGGCACTGGGGGCGGGAAACGTCCAAGACGTAATGCATCCCGTAATTCTAGTCAACAATACTTAGACCGGATCCATGCACCCAGTGAAGGTGTCTTTCAATACACAAGATAAAGAAATAGACATTTGATCCAAGGTATCTTTAATAAAGAAGATCTCCCTATCACCCATATGGAAGAGGACTCTCTTTCAGAGTTTGATGCATATAGTAAAAGTTCTGAACAAACTATCTCGTCAATAGCTGCAAGAGAAGTGACGATATATACCATTACAGAATATCAAGATGCCTCTACATCAACCAGCCAAGAGCAACGAATTATTGCATTAGAAGACAAATTGAAAACCATGGCAGAAATGATTACAAGCATGCACACCATAATGGTAGCTCAACATACGGTGCCTCCGATTGTAAACCCTGTTATAAATCCGGAGCTTATAACATCTTCTGTACCTGTTAGTCTGGGGGTACCGGCCCCTCACGTCGCTTCTGTGCCAACTCAAGCTGATCCAAGTCAGTCTGGTGCTGGGGGTGGTAATTAACATATTGTTCCTCCTCCTAATACTCTTAACCAGCCCGCCAATTTTTAAACATCAGGGGATACAAATGAGGCTGTGAAACTCTAGCGCACCTAGTTTGAGGCCTTCAAATAGAAGGATGGCCTACAAAGATTGGACATCAAGCAACCATATCCTACAGAGTGGAAAGAGGTTCCATTTCCTTCTAAGTATAAACTCCCAACCATTATGTTGTTTGATGGTAGTACTTATCCAAGTCAGTACATTAATCATTTTGAAGTGATGACTGATCATTACAGTCAAATGATGCTCTCCCTACCAGAGTGTTCGTCGGTTGTTTAGCCGGTGCAGCATATGACTGGTATCGTAGCTTACCTGATGGTTGTATCACTTCTTTTACCGGTTTTAAACAATTGTCCTTGGAACGATTTTATGAGGGAATCAATGACATGACAATGTCTACCCTCATTAAAATTAAACAGAGGCATAATGAATCCACAGAAAGTTTCATTGAAAGATTCCGCCGAGAGGCATTCAAAATGCCTTTAGGTACTCCATCTGCTGTAACAATCGACACTTGCAAATCAAACTTGTTGTCTATTATCAGTATGTGGACGGAATCTACATAATTCCAGGATTGGCCTTCTTTTATTGTTAATACAAAGGCGGCAGAAGTAAGTGCTGAAAAGTTTAAACAGTTAGGAGTCCAGATGACTCACCCTAACCAAGATGAACATTCTACACCTGGGGGTAGTAATCGCCAGAATAACTGCAAGAATAAAGAAATATAGGCCATAAATCTTAAAGGCAAAGAGTCTTTAGCTGTCAATGTTACTCAGACGGCATCCACCCTATCAGCACCATTGCAAAAGTCAACTCGTCCAAAAGAAGAGTATTTTTTTGACGAAGATGATACGTTGAGCATCTTCGATTACTTGATCAAAAGCAATAAGCTTCAGCTTCCAGAGGCAAAGTGACCAAAAAAAGTTGGTAAAACTGATCACCCTAAATACTGTGTTTATCGTAGATTCATAGGGCATCCAACCAGAGCATGTTATGTGCTCAAGGGCAAAATCCAAGAGTTGGTCAACTCTGGAGCAATTACTCTACAGCAGGACGAGAAAACAGTGACTGCTAATGTGGTTTCTCTCTAATTTGGCAATTTTCTACCACAACTCGTACAAGATGGAGCTGTTTCCATTCCGAAGACTACTCTAGAAATTGTGAATATCCCGCCTCCTCAAAACGAAGGTCTTGTTCCGATGACAACTAACAAAGGAGAGATTATGTGGATTCATCCAGATCTGGTTGCAGAATTTGAAACGTCTTTCTCTTCCAAACAAAAGAAGCATTCTAAGTCTAAATCAAAAAACTGCAATATGGTATCCTTTGAACCATTAACAGAAGAAGAAATCCTAATGGGCACTAGATCTGAAAAACCTTATCTTCGGAAGTATTTCGAAAATAAAAAAAAACCTGCTCCATTCCCGGATGCTCTTCCTCCAACATCTTCTCCTGCTGAAGGTACACCGTCTACATCTGAGCCAGTGGTCGAACCATCTCCTCCTAAACCAACATCAGCAGACAAGAGAAAGCAACCTGTTCGCTTTGACAAAGCATTGAAAAAGTCATCATCTCTTGGACTTGAAAAGCCTTACAATTTTGACATATTGGCTCAATTGGCTAATACTCCACCAAGATTGTCAATCTTTGAACTTTTACGTCTCTCAAAAGAAACTCGTGAGACGTTAAGTGAAGCTTTGATGCAGGCTGACACCTGCTTAACTCTTCTCAAGAAGCCTGAAAAGGAGCCAGTCAGCTGTGCACATTATCATAGTGTATTTGAGTTAATACCCAATATTACCTTTACACAATATGACATGTTGTTAGAAGACAATCATCATGATCTCCTCTCTATTTTACGGGATATGTGGATACCATGAAAGTCGACCGTATTCTGATTGATCTCGGGTATGCACTTAGCATCATGCCAAAGTCCTTATTGGATGCTTTAAAAATCCCAGTACATAATCTGTCTACAACTATCACTACCATCCTGGGATTCAATCAAGGAAGAAGTGAACCTTTGGGGAAGATACGCCTAAAACTTCAAATTGGCAATCTTCGTACAAAGGTAACTTTCTATGTTATTGACAATCATGGCTCATACAATCTTTATTGGGAAGGCCATTCCTCTATAAACACAATATTGTACCCTCTACACTTCACCAATGCTTCAAATATGTGGATAGTAATGGAGACACTACAACAGATATGGGATACGATAGCATGCTCAGAACGCTGTAGAATGCCTATTATAGCGTATTTTGTCCGCTATAAATGCCCCTGCTATAATTGCCCCATGTACAAGAACGCTATAAAGTTATAGCGTTCATGAACGCTATTGATGGATTATAGCGTTCCATGGCGCTATACACAGGTTATAGCATTTAAGAACGCTATACCAGCGTTATAGCATTTAAGAACGCTATAGGAGAGTAATAGCATTCATGAATGCCATTGATTTACTATAGCGTCCATGAACGCTATAGACTTGTTATAGCAGTGTCAAATGCTATAGAGTTTACATAGCATTTACGAATGCTATAGTTTCTTAATAACGTTTGTTACCGCTATAAGTTATTTATGGCGTTCGTGAATGCTGTTGATGTTTAATTACGTTCCTGTATGTTATTGTTTGTTAATAGCTTTTCGATGCAAATTGGTTTTTATAGCGTTTCTTTTGCGCTATTATATGTGCACCAATAGCATGTCAGAATGCTATTGCAGAATGCATTAGTGTAAAGAAACAATTCACATCAGAATAGTATTGCAGCACATCAAAATAGCATTGCAGATATACAGAATGCCACAGATATCTATTGCATATATACACAGAATGCGGGTAATCAAAAATTTAAATTCTTCTCGACGAATCAATCACAGGATAAATTCCGCACATAAGTAAATTCATTAATTTCACTGTCAAGAACATTTAAAATCCTTCTTAATTTCTCCAAAATTAAACATTAATAGTGTAGTCAACGTTTAATTATTTTCATACATATATCCAAAATTTAGCTCGAATCCTTCGAGCCTATCCACAACCAAAGCTCCTCAGAAATCCTCTTACTTCATCCAACCTACACAAATATAGGGGGAAAACATTAGTGTTCCTGGTTAATAAACAAGCAGTTGAATTTATGAGTTAGCTATCAATAGAAAATTGCCCAAAATTCTATGAGTTATAATCAACCAAACAACTGGAATCCATTATCAGTTGAATTTATTAGTGATCCATTCATATCCATACATACTTAGCGAGTCCATAACTTGTTCTGTCCTAGTTATTGCCATCCTCTTATTCTCTGTCTTTATCTAGATGGTTTCTTTACATTAGACGATGGAGTTATGAGTAAACTTCAATTTTCCACATGTATTAATAAAATGTGTTATGCACCGGAAATAATTACCCATATATAAAAAGAAATAAGTGCTGCCACATATTATTTGAAAAAAATACACATACCTGTTAATTGTCCGTTGATGAAAACATGCGAAGAATGGCCAACTGATAACACGGTAAGGTCAGGATACTATCCATTCTTCAAAAATTGTTTCTCTTGGCCTACGTCGACACTTGAAAGTGGAGGAAGTCATAAGTGACTTTTCTTTGAGTGACAGATTTAATTTAAATAATCCTGGACAATAAAATATCTACTCACTATGTTGTGTACCACAGAGAATCTGTAGTATCCCTTGTCACATTTACTTTCTCTATTAATCCATAGGTTGTGAATGAGTCATCATTGTATGACACCCAAGAAAATTTTCCAGTCGGTTTCATTTTCATCTGCGTAGTTTGAACTCCCACCTATTGAGCACAAATTTTATGTGCCAGCGTCAGTTAACATACTAGCAAGAGGTAGTAAATTATGTAATGGTAATCGTTAAATAGTAACATTCTATAAAAAAATTGAACTTAGGAGTGTTTCGAGGGGAAAAAAAGACATTATCAACAGTATAAAAATAGAAAACAATTGAATGGCCAGGAATATAACAAACGATAGATTAATAGCATATTTACTACAAAGCTAAAAATAGTAAACAATTGAATGGCCAGTAATGTAACAAACGATTGAAGGATCAATTATAGAGCCTTAAGATACTTCAATTCATATTTAGAACTAATCAACAATTACTGTGAAACCTTGGAAACAAACTACAAAATGATTGGAAAAGTTCTAGACAATCATGTAAGATCATAAATTTGAACATACTGGTTGGTATATGGAACTTAACGTCATTTACAAAATTTCTCAATGGGAAGGGATACGGAAGAATATGAAAGAAAACACATCATAAACAAAAGTTTTTCGACTTTATGCCTGCAAGTTGGAAACTAAGTTGTTTATTTCTAAGCAGGTTTGGATGACAACTCAGTGTACAACTTGAGGCATAAAGCCGAATTTTTTTTGTTTATGATATGTTTTTTTGGCGATAAAGTTTATGATATGTTTTAAACCTATTACCTTAATGCTTCATGCTTGTACCTGGATGTGCCTGCAAAAACCAGTCAACGAGACGCATACTTGTCATTCGTATTTTCCTATGCACAAGATTCAAAACTAAAAGAACTTTGGAGTCACAATATACACAAGATTCAGAATTTTCATAAGAACTAAACAAATAACATATATTGGAAACGCAAGGCATTTTCAGTTAAAAAACACCAACCCTTAGCCAATGAACTCAATGTTTACTGCAGTAGTAGCAAGAATATGACTCTTTTCAGTAAAGAGAATAACTCCTCGGAACATCTATAATTTCATTCAGATTACTCAGATTACTCGTAAGTCTCAAAGAAGTAGTAGTTTCTCTTCTGAGAAATAATCCTGAAATATCATACAACTTGAAGTAAAAATTACCATCAATCAGGTCCCTAATATGCAGCTATCCAATGATATAATCATGGTCATCCTACTTTAAGTTTCCATGTATGGGGAAACACTAAATTGAAACAAGGAAACATATCTATCCATCTAAATCATAAGCAACAATAAAAAGGAATGGTAGTATGAACTAGACTATATATTTATATAAGATAAGACAATTATTTAACTTAATTGGTACAACTTACATGAATTACCAACATAGGGCAAGTAACTTAGGTGGAACTTCATGCATCCCAGTTTATAAGGAGCTTATGCGGCTCTGTTTGGTGGGACTTCATGCGGCCCAGTTTATAAGGAGCTTATACGGCTCTGTTTGGTGGGACTTCATACGGCCCAGTTTATAAGGAGCTTATGCGGCCCTGTTTGGTGGGTCTTCATGCGGCCCAGTTCATAAGAGCTTATGCGGCTCTGTTTGGTGGGTCTTCATGCGGCCCGGTTCATAAAGTGCTTATGCGGCTATGAGACGTCTCTCATGCGGCTCGGACATGAGGCAAACTCTCATGCGGCTCGGACATGAAGCAACTCTCATGCAGCTTAGTCATGAAGCAACTCTCATGCGGCTCGGATATGAGGCATACCCCATACGGCTCGGACATGAGACGTTCATGCAGCCCATACAGTACAACATATGCAGATTCATAATACTGAACTTGAGCAGTTCAATAAAGACGAAGAGAGCATTATATGCCAAAGGCCCGCGCATAAAATATACGACATAGCCATTATGGTTAGGGTTCAAATCCATGCAGTTCTTCCCAAACGTTCTTACCGTCAATAGCAGGATGAACGTCGGGGTAAACTGAGATCGCCGACGAAGAGGCAACTCCTTTGCCCTTCGCTGCAGCACTGGATGAAGCCTTGGGAGCTATTGATGATCGAAAGAGGAGAAGAGACGGCGACTAGGGCACGAAAGCTTGAAGAAAAAAGAGAGTAAAGAATCTCTCTCTTCAAAAATTGCTCATATTTATAGGCTGATAGCGGCGTGAGAACCGATAGACGCTTCGGATTTCGTGCTGCCTAGAAAATAAAGCCGACCCTTGGGATTCTATCCCCTTTCATGCAAAAAAGAATGCTCAGAATCATCAAGGCAAATCTAAATATTTAATGCCGACTCTTGGGATCCTATCCAAAAGACGGCTTTAAAAATCAAAAACAAATCAAAAGCAATTAATGAGATGCCTACGTGGCACGAAGACCATCATGCGACCAGAAAAGTCTATGCGGCCAGAGAAGTCCATGCGGTCAGAGAATCCTATGCGGCCAGAAAAGTCAATACGGCCAGAGAAGCCCATGCGGCCAGAGAAACCTATGCGGCCAGAGAATCCTATGCAGCCAGAGAAGTCTATGCGGCAGAAAGAGCTTATACGGACATACCCATGCTTCTTATTCAAAGTATTTCAATTTTACAAATTGAAAACTTTGAAGGGAGTCTTGTAGAAGCATAGAAAAGTATAATAATTCTTATGCGGCCCAGAATCAACATGAAACTCCATGCGGCTCAAAACTTAGGGAGTTTTCATGCGGCTCAAAATTCCTGAGAGCTTCATGCGGCTCAGAAAGCTTCATGAGGAGTCATGTGGCCTTATGCGGTTCGAAATAGGCCTATACAGCTGGCCATAATTACTCCGTACTGTTGGCCATTAATGCTCTGACACAAAGTGACAGCTCTGACAGAAATGATGGCTCTGACATAAAGAAGAGACGCGACATGCTCATAAAAAGACTAGAAAATCTTTATGATAGCTGGCACAGTTCACAAATTTCAAGAAAGTTCTTTATGCGGATCGCCTGTGTGACCCTCATGCGGCTCGGTTATGAGGCCACCCTCATGCGGCTCGGTTGTGAGGCTACCCTCATGCGGCCCGGTTATGAGGCCACCCTCATGCGGCTCGGTTATGAGGCCACCCTCATGCGGCTCGGTTGTGAGGTCACCCTCATGCGGCACGATTATGAGGCCACCCTCATGCGACTCGGTTGTGAGGCCACCCTCATGCGGCTCGGTTGTGAGGCCACCCTCATGCGGCTCGATTATGTGGCCACCCTCATGCGGCTCGGTTATGAGGCCACCCTCATGCGGCTCGGTTGTGAGGCCACCCTCATGCGGCTCGATTATGAGGCTACCCTTATGCGGCTCAGTTATGAGGCCACCCTCATGCGGCTCGATCATGGAGATACTCCTTCATGCGGCTCAGCCAGGATGCACCATTCATGCGGCTCGCAACATAGCGGCAGTTGGACACGTGGCAGAAGTTGACTAAGTCTTAAACAACTCAGATTTATTACAACTAACAGATCATAACAGTTCAAATTTATTGCAACCGATATAACAATCCAGATTTATTGCAACAAACAGATCAAGATTAATCTTAACCAATCCTTAACTGCCCACTTCTCAAGGCCCTGTTACAAGGATGTGGCCACGTGGCTGTACACCCCACTCATCACAAACTCCTATAGATAGCATGGGATTATTCCTTTGCACACACACAGAGACACATAGAGCAAAAAGCACATAGAGAAAGAGCATTTCTTCGCCGGAGCCGAGGTTGCGTTCGATCGTTCAAGGAGCAAGGCAGAGTTGATAGCACTCTTCCGAGCCTCTACCGTCACCCCCAGAAAAAAAAAACAATTGTACTTGGATTGTTTTCCCTAGGTTTTGTTCCTAGGCTCTCTTTTGTACAAGCGAGTTTGTAATTGCGAATCAAAGTTCAGTCCTCCTATAAAACTGTTCTGTTCTTCGATAATCAATGGCAAACACGATGGAAACTCTGCTGGGGACTAACTTCTCTACTGCAGATAAGTTGATGACACAATCGGATGCAGCCAAGCTCGGCTCCACGCAACAGATGCTGGTTGTTCGCTTCGACCAGCAAGCGTTTGAAGAGATACTCTCTGACGGGAGCGCTAGCCCAGTCCAGAAGCGAGCCGGCACGAAGAAGGTCTACAGGGAGTGGAGGCCAAAAATTGTTGCTCCTCTCCAAGCTCTGGTAGAAGTGTTCTCTGCTGTCCAAGACGACGGAGAGGACTCACATGCGGCCCCACTTCAGGCCGCAGAGGACCCTGCTGTCCCCAAGTCTGGCAAAGGAAAGTACTACGATGCTGGACTTGCGGGAGCAAATAGAAACTCTGTGCGGTCCAAGAAGAAGCCGCATAAGGGCACCAGCCGCATGAAGGCTCATGCGGCCACCAATCTCAGCCGTATGGAGAAGACTCATGCGGCTACCAATTCCAGCCGCATGGAGATGGCTCATGCGGCCATGAGCTCCATTCACATACAGAAAGCTCATGCAGCTGCCAATCTCAGTCGCATGCAGACCGCTCATGCGACCACCTATCCCAGCCTCATACAGCATGCTTATGCGGCCGCCAAGCCCAGCCGCAGGGATATGGCTCATGCGGTATCTAATCCCAGCCGCAGACCATCCGCCCTATGCGGCTCGGGTTCAGTCTTCGACCGCCTCTCATGCAGTCCTGACCTTAGATGCTCCCAAGAAGATATGCCAGACTCTGTGCGGCACAGCTTGGACTCTTCCTACTACGCGCTGTTGGGTGCTAGAGCGAAGAAGTCCAAGACAGCGTGGGCTCGTCGAGCTCAGACAGCTGTCCCCATCGCTGACCATCGGAGAACCCCGCTAACTGTCATGCGGGCCTCTGATGGAAAGTTGTATAGAACCGCCCTTGTCCAGCACCCGACGGCAAACGGACATGGTGGTTCTCAAAAGACTTCCAATACTGATCGAGGGTAAGTACTTTTACTAGCCCCACATCAGGAAGCAAACATGACGCCTACGCACTCGCGTGCTCGGAATACCCGGGCCCACAAAGCAAGTGCAAAGGCTGACCAAGATATTCTTGACTTGCGTGATGTGATCCTTCAAAAATGCAAAGAAAGAGAGGAGACCTTGGTGTGTATGGAGTCCTTCCATGGACGGTATTACAGCCAGGTCATTTTCAACTACTGCTGTAACAACACGACAGTACAAGAGGACCGGAAGTCCGTCTTCCAACGACTGCAACAGCCAGGATCGGTCCTACAACCAAGCTCAGAGGACGAGGCCATTCCTTTCGCCTCCTGTAACTCTGCCCGTAAGCTCCCTACCGGCAAAGAAGGGAAGAAGATGAATGTGGCCAGCCCAAAAATCTCAACCGGCACGGCCAAGAAGCTCTCGTCCAAGGAGCTGACAACAGCCGTCACATGAGGGGTGTTTCAAGGTACCCGCTCGAAGAAGAAATCCTCATATCTGGGGGATTTATCATCTACCTCCCTGGGGTAGTTGAAGCTGGGGGACCCCTCCGAACGTCCACAATAATCCGGTGTTCTAAGGAGATGAACCAGGGGAGACATTCCCTCTAACAGATGCAACAGATTCTGACGTCCCTGAAGACGTCCATAAGGGCCAAGATGTGGCAACCTCCTATGTAGGGGGTAGCACTTTCTCCGAGTCCGAATCAGAAAAGAACATTCCTACATACCCCGACGACTTCTCTGTGCAAGGGTACGATTCGGAGGGCACGTCTTCTACCGTTTCTTCCATTTATCCTCATGTTAGGACGATGTTCATGACGAACAACGACTAAGACGGTCCCAGTGATCGCCAACGCATCGACAGTCTGGAGGCCATACTTTATACATTGGTCAAGTCAGTGGACGAGATCAAGGCGACCCTACCGGCTCTGCAAGGAAGGATGCCTAGCCAAACAAGCTTGGGTCCCGCTGTCAATGCGGACTCAAACACAACTGCGCCAACTCCAGGTGATAATCCATCCGAAATGTCGGCTCCCAGTGCTGCAGAAGAGGCTAGAAAGGCAAGAAGAGAGGTCCAGGAGCTCCGGGCAATGTTTCACGCCCGAGAAACCTCTCAGGACCTCAGGATACGATAGCCATATCCTGCTGCATGGAGAGATGTCCCCTTCCCTCCACGGTACAAGTCATTCAACATTAATCCATATGACGACAAGACCTCTACGAGCCGTTACATCACCTACTTCGAAGTCACAACGGACCATCTGCCGCAAGACGACGCCATCCTCACATGGTTGTTTATTGGGGCTTTGGAAGGGGGTCGCCTTCGATTGGTACCGCAGCTTGCCAGATAACTGTATCCATTCCTTCGCTGGCTTCAAAAATATGTTCTTGGAGAGGTTCTACGAGATGGGACAAGATGTGACAATGTCAACCCTCATGGACGTTGTTCAAGGCGAGAAGGAGCTGACAAGGAACTACATTGAGCGGTTTTGCCAAACCGCGGTGAAATTGCCATCTGGGAACCCAGACTCTTCGTTGATTAAAATTTGCCAAAAGAGACTGCTCCCCATGATCAGCCTCTGGATGGGCGAAAGTCAATTCAAAGACTGGAAGGCCTTCATCATCAGCGCCACAAGCACAAAAACAAAGATAAAGAAGGCTCGCCAACTGGGGTTGCATATCTCGAATGTAAAGGACAAGACCAAACGCCCAAACAACAACAACAACAACGGCGGTGGTTCTTCTAACAACCGAGACACCAAAGGCAAATAGGCTATGGTGGCCGATATAGCCCCGAAGCCTGAACCAAAGCCGGCAGAGAAGTAGTAGCCTCAGATGACCTACTCCTTCGAGGATAGTCATATCAAGCCCATCTTTGACATGCTCTTGCAAGGAGACAGAATTCAGCTTCCTCCACCGAGACGTGAACCTCGGCCTGCAGAGATGGAAGCCCAATGTACTATTATTTCCATCGCTACGTCCACCACGCTACTCAGGACTGCTTCCAATTGAAGCGGTACATCCAGAACCTCATCGATTCAAAGGCATTGTCTATTGATTTTGAGGAGGTAACCATGGCGGCCAACATGGTGTCAGTCCAATTCGACAGCTTCCCTCCAAAAAAGACTCAAGATGGCGTGGTACCCATCCTTCGGGCAATAATGGAGGTCGCTAATCTTCCACCTCCTCGAGACCAGGCAACTAGGCTGGTACCCCTCACCACGTCAAGAGGGGAGGTCATGTGGGTTCACCCGGACTTGGTGCTCGAAGTAACCAAGTCAGCATCATCCCCCACTGGCAAGAAGAAGGGCGGGAAGGCTAAGTCCTGCCACACAATTTCGGTCGAAACTGAAGAAGCGACAGTTGTCGTTATCCAATCCGGTGCACAAACTCAACCCCTACGGGGTAACTCGGCTGAAGATCATTAGCTGGCAGCTGCTGATGCTCCAGGATGCTCTCAGCCTCCGACGACCGACAAGCCTAGGCCAAAAGAGACCCACTTTGACAAGCCGCTCCGAAAAAAGGTACCTCAGGGGCTGGAGAGGCCCTACAATTTTGACATCCTGGCACAATTGGCCTGAAGAACAGTTTGGCAACTCTAGAGGGGGGGTGAATAGAGTATATATGTATAATGACCAATTAAAAATTAACTCTTTCACTAACAATGAATAATCAGAGTAAAATGCGGAATGTAAATGAAAGACAAGAGAGCATACGCAAACACAGCAATTTTAACCTGGTTTCCCTCGTGGAGGACTAGTCCAGGCCTGAGAACTCTAGCTCAGGATTAAATCCACTATTTGTGAAATAGTAGCTTACAACCCGTGCCTTTACTTCAGAAGAGCACGTCAACTTCTTACAGAGAATCGCAGTGGCGATTGCTTGGAATTGTCCAAGCGATTTCTTCACTCTTGCACAAGAATCCTAAATGAGAGATGCTGAGCACTCGAGACTTAGGAGGCTTGTGGCTAGTAGATGAGAAGGGTATGGCTTATAGAGCTTGTAGGAGAGAAGAGAAGAGTAGATTGAGTGATTCAAAATGAGAGAATTCATGCCCTATTTATACTGATTTTAGGGACAGAATTCGGCCAGAATTCGGGTAAGGAAATTCAAAAATTTGGCCGTTGGACAGCTAGCAAACAGCTAACCCTAAAATTAGGGTTCCTGATTTCTAGGGGACAGAGTTCGGCCCGAACTCTGTGTGGAGGCAGAGTTCGGCCCGAACTCTGTCTCCAGAGCACAGAATGGTCCTAAGAGGGACTTGTGGGCAATTTGGTTTTGGTGTTGCTTGGGATTTTTGGGTAGGCTTGTAGACTAAGTTCCAAGAGCTCAGCATAACTCAGAGTACATAAATCTAGACTCAATGAAATCATAAAATACAGACTCCAGAACACACTGAGAGCTGAAGACTGAGCTGTCATCTGTCTTGAACTGAATGCAGTCGTCGTGTGTCGTATTGAATTAATACAAGTATTATTTGGTCAATGTAGTCAATATTTGGTTGACTGTGACTTTGTGTCAACAATCTCCCCCATATTGATAATTGACAAAATAATATATGTATATTTCAATATTCATACCTGGACACAGTTGATTGTAATATAGCTCCATAGCTCCCCCATAAACGATGCCTGAGCTAAGCAAAAATAGCTCCCCCATAAATCATGAGCGGTGTCGAGCTAGAAACTAGAAACTATAGCTCTCCCCCGTACAAAATGCATAGTACCTGTGATCTGATAGATAATATTTTCCAGAGCAAGAAGCACAGATATACACAGATATACGAATGCATAGAACCAGTAATAGTTTCCCAAAACAAAAATATACATATGTTTCTCCTCCTTTTGGCAGTTAGCAATATAAGAAGCAATGAATAGTAATGCAACCACACTAAGAGAAGAAACAGTATAATTTTAAGCAAAATAAGCACTGACAGAGAATGATAATAAAGATAGATAATGTCATCCACCAAACCAAGTGGCCAACTCATAAACAGAGTACATAAAACCAGCTACATAAATCCATGATAAACTAAATAACTGAAAGCAAAAGTAACTAAGACCATCATCAGTAGTAGCAGCAGCAGATAGTAGCCAGTCTCCATCATGGAGCACGAGAAGGTCCTGGAACATCTGATGGACCATGGAAGGAGCGACGAGGGTCCACAAAAGCATCATCCGGATCCATGTAACGCATAACCCACGGATCATCAATGCGATAACCCGCGCGCGCTGGATCCCTCTCCATGGGAATGTGCAGATGCTGAGACAGAGAGTACCGGATATCATGCAGAGAGTTGCCGAGAGCACTCATCTGCAGAGTGGTACGATAGTCCAGCTGTGTCCAGCGATCGTCCTCAAGAGTAAAACGATCCCGGAGCATGGTCTGAATGGACTCAAGAGTGGCAGGTGGAGGTGGTGCATCCTGACCAAAAGGAGGGGCGTTAGGCTCCTCATCAGCAGAATGCTCAGATGACTCAGAAGCAGCGACAGGCTGAAGGCGTCGTGCTTTGGATAGAAAAGCAGGTGCAGGCAGGAACGGACAATCATGGATAGGAATGATGAAAGCACGAAAAACTAAAGGAAGATAGAGAGGATAAACCAAAGCTCTTGGTTTCTTCCGACAGTTGATCATCCAATCCATCATAGTCCGTGGAAAGTTGAATAGAATACGATAGTGGAGATGATATAAGGCAGAGATCTCAAGATAAGTGACTTCATCTGTTGAGCCAGCCTTGGGTAAGATGGTGTTAAAAACCATTCGGTGAAGCTCATAGAAGTAGGGGTTGAGATGCTTGGCCATAAGTTTGCGAGGACTTATGTTAGGAGCACATAATTCCTCCTTGAATCCTTCAAGAGAAGTATCGCCAACAAATTGAAATTGACGTGCTTCCATAAGTTTATTCCAAGTATCAAGATTAACAAGATCAAGAAAATCCCCCAACTCAGAATCATTGAAGGCGATGTCAATACCGGCAACCCGGGAATAGATGTGTGTTGCATCAAAAGTTAAATTGCAATAGAACATTTGGATTGCACTACGGTAGATGACAGAATTTGAAGCAACTAAAGCATCCAAACAAAGATCATGGAATAAAGACTCATATTGAGAAAATATTGTGAAATTGATGGGATGGCCCCCAAACACCGGACGAGTCCTAAAATCGCTAAACCATTCATTAGAGGCGTCTAGCGATACAAATAGACGGTCGTCGTATGTGTTAGGGTCATCGGGACTCGGCGGATTGAACAACGGATGAATGGGGTGTTGTTCAACTACTTGTTCAATCGGAGGAGGAGGATTCGAAGAGGAAGCACCCTCGGTTCGGATCCTCTTCCCGCGATTGGGCAAGCGTGGAGCCATTTACAAGAAATTGGATAACTTGAAATGGAGAGAAAGAGAGAGTTATACCTGAAAATAATGTCAAACAGTTGAAGAGAACGTTGAAAAACCCCTTTCCCTTGATTTTGAGAAGAAATAGAGTCCTCTAGATCAAGAACTAGGGTTAGGGTTTGGAAGGAAGAAGATGGAAGAGGTGGAGAGGAAGGAAATATGGGAGGAAAGAGAAGGAATCCCGACATAAAGTAGGGCTTTGTCTTTGGTCGGGTGAAATATTGACCATAGGATTAGAAAAGATCCAACGGTGGAGCCAGATCCCGATTCTGGAACCTAGGTACCGAACTCGGCTCGAACTCTGATAGGGGCAGAGTTCGGCCCGAGTTCTGGTTCAATAGTCCAGAACTGAAAATAGGCAAAAGTCAGGAAGAAAATGTTTAATAAATAAACAAAATGATAGTCGGGGAAAACAAAGAGTGTTGAATGCAAATAAGAGGTATACAGAAAGTAGAATGAACTTTTAGAAAATGTCAATTAGGCAATATTAAATCGAAATAAGCCATATAATAAATAAGGACATATACTGCAGTTCAATAGTCCAAATTTGCCATGGGTTAGCTGCAGGGGCCGGATCCCAGCTAGCGGTAGTCCTGAAGACTAGTGCACCGTGTCGCTTAGGCTTTTATGCCTTGTTGTCAGAAGGGCCCTTTCGGCTTGTACCCATACCAAATTCTTCGTAAAGGAATCACAATATACTCGATATTTACGCAGGTGAGTTTCAATTTATGACTGCTTCATCTAAGATTCCAAGTTCACGACAAAGAAAATTAAAGCGCTCTTCGGATAGTGGCTTAGTAAAGAAATCTGCTAGCTGATGATCAGTGTCAATAAATTCTAAGTTAATCGTGCCATTTTGCTGATGATCACGCAAAAAGTGGTGTCTGATCTCAATCTGTTTAGTGCGTGAGTGACAGACAGGGTTCTTAGTCAAATTTATGGCACTAGTATTGTCACAGAATATAGGAATATGCATGAAAGATAACTTATAGTCTTCAAGGGTTTGCTTCATCCACAGAATCTGTGCACAACAACGCCCAGCTGCTATATATTCAGCTTCTGTTGTGGATAGTGCGACAGAGTTCTGCTTCTTGCTAAACCATGAGACTAGAGCCTTTCCTAACAAATGACACGTGCCGCTCGTACTTTTACGGTCGACCTTGCATCCAGCAAAGTCAGCATCAGAGTAACCGATGAGGTCAAATGATGTTGACTTGGGATACCATAGGCCCACTGTAACCGTACCCTTAAGGTATCGAAAGATACGCTTAACCGCAGTCATGTGAGATTCCTTAGGATTTGCTTGATATCTAGCACATAGGCAAACACTAAACATGATATCGGGGCGACTAGCAGTTAAATAAAGTAAGCTGCCTATCATACCTCGATACTTACGTTGATCAACAGGTTTGCCGCTCTCATCTGGTTCGAGTTTGGTTGAAGTAGCCATTGGCGTGCTAATTGGTTTGACGTTGTCAAGGTCGAACTTCTTCAGCATGTCCTTGGTATACTTCGATTGACAGATGAAAGTTCCATTTGTCAGTTGCTTTACTTGCAGGCCAAGAAAGTAGTTGAGCTCTCCCATCATGCTCATCTCAAATTCTGTCTGCATACACTTGGCAAATTCTTGACAAAGAGTTTCATCAGTAGATCCAAAAATAATATCATCAACATAAATTTGAATTAATAGAATGGTGTCTTTGAAAGATTTGATAAACAGTGTAGTGTCAATTTTCCCTTTAGAAAAACCTTTCTCAAGCAGGAAGCTGCTTAGCCTTTCATACCAAGCTCTGGGAGCTTGTTTAAGGCCATAAAGCGCTTTCTTTAGCTTAAACACGTGGTCAGGAAATTTGTGATTTTCAAAGCCAGGGGGTTGTTTGACATAAACTTCCTCCTTAATAAAGCCATTCAAGAAAGCACTTTTAACATCCATTTGAAATAATTTAAAGTTCTGATGATTGGCAAAAGCACAAAGCATCCGAATGGATTCTAGTCTAGCAACAGGAGCATATGTCTCATCGTAGTCGATACCTTCCTCTTGGTTGTATCCTTGAGCTACTAGACGAGCTTTGTTACGTGTGACTGAACCATCTTCATTTACTTTGTTTCTAAACACCCATTTGGTACCAATTATTGAGTGATTTGCCGGTTTAGGAACTAGTTCCCATACTTGGCTTCTCTCAAATTGGTTGAGTTCTTCTTGCATAGCAGAGATCCAAAATTCATCAGTAAAAGCTTCAGAAATGTTTTTAGGCTCTACTTGTGAAATAAAGGCAGTGCTAGCAACAGAGTCTCTTAATGATGATCTAGTAGTAACTCCACGTGAAACTTCACCTATGACTAAATTTTCTGGATGAGAAGGTTTGAATGAGAATTTCTTAGGCAAACCCTCCAGAGAATTAGTTTCAGTTGAAGTATTCATTGGAGTAGAGGAAGTTGATGGCACAACATCATCATCAAGAGTACTTACTGCACTGTTATCTTCATCAAAAGTCACATTAGTTGACTCCTCCACAATAAGTGAGCGTTTATTGAAAACTCTATATCCCTTACTTTTGGCAGCATAACCAAGAAAGATACCATCGTCAGCTTTGGCATCAAATTTGCCTAAGTTGTCTTTGGTGTTAAGGATAAAACATCTGCAGCCAAAAACTCTGAAATAAGAAACATTTGGGGTTCTCCCAAACCAAAGCTCATAGGGTGTTTTCTTCGAAATGGGACGAATAAGCACCCTATTCAAAATGTGGCATGCTGTACTTACAGCCTCTGCCCAAAAATATTTCGGAAGAGAAAATTTATTCAACATGACTCTAGCCATATCGCCAAGAGTCCTATTCTTCCGCTCCACAACACCATTTTGTTGAGGAGTTCTAGGACAAGAAAATTCATGATCAAAACCATTTGCATTACAAAAACTTTCAAAATCTGAATTTACGAATTCGCCTCCATGATCACTTCGGATTCGAGTAATCATGTAGCCTTTTTCGTTTTGAACTTTATTTACAAAAACTTTGAAAACAGAGATAGCATCGCTCTTATTAGCGAGAAAGAAAACCCAAGTAAATCTCGAAAAATCATCAACAATAACAAAAGCATATAGTTTGCCACCAAGGCTAGCTATTCTACTAGGACCAAATAAATCCATATGGAGTAATTGCAAGGGTCTAGTAGTACTTACAGAGTTGATGGAATGAAATGAGGATTTAGTTGCCTTGTTTAGTTCACATTCGGCACATACCGTGTCCTTTTTGAATGTGATGTCAGGCAATCCTCTCACTAGCTTCTTGGTAGAAAGCCTGGATATAGCATCCATGTTGGCATGACCGAGACGCTGGTGCCAAAGTAGTCGTTCGTCTTTGTGGGCATATAAACATCTACCTGCATTGTTAGTATTTATAGAGAGATAGAAAATATATATATTGTCCTCTCTTTTCCCTTCAAAAGCAATGTCTCCTGTTGACCTATCGTAGATGTAGCAACAGTTTTGTCCAAAGTTAATATCATATCCATGATCAGCAAGATGGCTAATGCTGAGCAGGTTATGCTTTAACTCGGTCACTAGGCAGACATCCTTTATAACAGGAGAAGGAGGATGACCAATGATACCGTTACCTATTATGTGCCCTTTGAGATTGTTACCGAAGGATACGTATCCTTCTCTTTTCATCGATAGTGATGCAAAAAGATTTGCGTCTCCCGTCATATGTCGCGAGCATCCACTATCGAGAATCCACTTACTCTCAGTTGAGGAGGAAAGGTCCACCTACATCAAGAGTAGATGTGACCTTTGGTACCCATTTTCTCGAGGGTCCTGAAAAGTTAGTTTTTGGAAACCAAGCATATATTTTCTTGTCTACCAGTCTTCTAATTCTACACTGTGGTGAGATGTGTCCATGTTTTCCACAGTAAGTACAGATGGCATTTTTATTTATACTGGGAGCATGAGAATGATATCTATGAGCAACAGGATGAGGATGATTTGGAGAGTTAGCATGGTAATGATGACTATGCTTAGAGTGAGTTACATGATGATTATGTCTGTGTGTCATAGCATGATGATATTGACTGTGAGGAGTGGCATGCTGAAATTGTCTATATGGCATAGTGTGATGTTGTGGCATGATATGATGATTTTGCTTATGTGGCATAACATGATGATTTTGTCTACGTGGCATGGCATGTTGATGAGGTATGGTATGATGACTTTGTCTATGTGTAGAGTGATATTGGTTGTGTCTTTGTGCAATATGATGAGTATGGGGAGTATTTTTACGTGCATGCGGTTTGTGATAGTTTGTGTATATAAATGCATGGTTATGTGCTGTATGAGGGTGATGTGGTTGACTAGCATGAGTGGTGTTGTGCTCATGTGATTGGGTTTGAGGTTTAGCAACCTGTTTTCCCAATTTGATTTCTAATCTTTTAGAAACAGCTTGTAATTCATCAACCTTAATATTTAAGCCATAAATCTTAGTCATAGAAATCTTGTGTCTACTCTTTTCTTCAGCAAGCAATGTGTTGAGAGTAGTGATGTCTTGAGTTTGTTGCTCAATGCGTGCTTCAGCATCATGTAAGCTTAATTTAAGCTTGGATACTTCATCAGTGTCATTTGTGGGAGATGTGTTTCTAACATTATTAAGAAGCAAGGAAATTCTTTGTATCTCATCTTCTAGACTTTTGATTTTGTCCTTGGCATGCTTGTATTTACCGATAACCTTTTTGTGATCATCAAGTAAATCGGTGAAAGCATCGCCAAGTTCATCAAAAGAGAAGTCATCTAAAGTTTCGTTTGATACCTTGGTGGAATTTGCCATGAGGCAAACATTTGCTTTGTCTTGAGGAGAGTTCTTTTCTTCCTCGGAGTCACTTGCTTCGCTTTCATGCCAGATGCTTGTGTTGGCATATCTTTTTGATGAGTTCTTCTTGTAGGGCTTTTCATACCGGTTGCTCTTCTTTAAGAGCGGACAGTCTCTTCTGACGTGTCCAGTCTTTTTGCAACCATAGCAAGTTGGCTCTTCTTCATCGTCTTCTTGTGGTTCCTTCTTTCTTTGATTGAAGCAAAGGAATTTCTTGAAGTTACGTACCATGAGAGCTTGGTCTTCATCATCTGAGATATCGTCTTCAGTCTCATCGTGATCAACCTTTCGTCGATGGACTTTGAGTGCTATCTCCCTGGTCTTCGGAGCAGGCTCTTCGAAGTCCTTGAGGTCAAGCTCGTGAGTCATGAGCTTGCCCATCAAAGTCTCCATAGACATACTTGTGAGATCATTTCCTTCTATGATGGCTGTCACCTTAGGGTTCCAAATCTTTGGTAACCCTCTGAGTAGCTTGCGGATCTTCTCATGGTTTGAGTACTGCTTACCAAGCGAGGATAACGGGTTGATGATGTCGAGGAATCTTGTAAACATTTGAGTGATCGTCTCATTTGGCTTCATCTTAAAGGCTTCGTACTCTTGAGTGAGACGGCTTATCTTTGATTCCTTGACTTGAGTGGTTCCTTCATGCGTCACTTCCAGAAGTCTCCATACTTCATGAGCAGTGGTGCATGTAGAGACCCTGTTAAACTCGTTCCTGTCTATAGCACAGAATAAAGCATTAATAGCCCTAGCATCTAGACTTGCCTGTTTCTTCTCCTCGACAGAATATTTGTCGTGTGGCTTCTCAATGAGGTCACCATCGACAACTATTCTGGCGGGCTTTTTGTAACCGTCAGTTACGACAGTCCACAGGTCAAAGTCTAGAGACTTCAGATAAAAACTCATCCTTGTTTTCCAATATGTGTAGTTAGTCCCATCAAATAGGGGAGGCCTATGAGTGGACTGACCTTCACCATGATTGGAGATCAAGGATTGTGTGGTTGCCATGGATCAGCTCTTAGGATGTTAGTCCTTATAAAGAGAACAGAGCTCTGATACCAATTGAAGAACAGTTTGGCAACTCTAGAGGGGGGGGTGAATAGAGTATATATGTATAATGACCAATTAAAAATTAACTCTTTCACTAACAATGAATAATCAGAGTAAAATGCGGAATGTAAATGAAAGACAAGAGAGCATACGCAAACACAGCAATTTTAACCTGGTTTCCCTCGTGGAGGACTAGTCCAGGCCTGAGAACTCTAGCTCAGGATTAAATCCACTATTTGTGAAATAGTAGCTTACAACCCGTGCCTTTACTTCAGAAGAGCACGTCAACTTCTTACAGAGAATCGCAGTGGCGATTGCTTGGAATTGTCCAAGCGATTTCTTCACTCTTGCACAAGAATCCTAAATGAGAGATGCTGAGCACTCGAGACTTAGGAGGCTTGTGGCTAGTAGATGAGAAGGGTATGGCTTATAGAGCTTGTAGGAGAGAAGAGAAGAGTAGATTGAGTGATTCAAAATGAGAGAATTCATGCCCTATTTATACTGATTTTAGGGACAGAATTCGGCCAGAATTCGGGTAAGGAAATTCAAAAATTTGGCCGTTGGACAGCTAGCAAACAGCTAACCCTAAAATTAGGGTTCCTGATTTCTAGGGGACAGAGTTCGGCCCGAACTCTGTGTGGAGGCAGAGTTCGGCCCGAACTCTGTCTCCAGAGCACAGAATGGTCCTAAGAGGGACTTGTGGGCAATTTGGTTTTGGTGTTGCTTGGGATTTTTGGGTAGGCTTGTAGACTAAGTTCCAAGAGCTCAGCATAACTCAGAGTACATAAATCTAGACTCAATGAAATCATAAAATACAGACTCCAGAACACACTGAGAGCTGAAGACTGAGCTGTCATCTGTCTTGAACTGAATGCAGTCGTCGTGTGTCGTATTGAATTAATACAAGTATTATTTGGTCAATGTAGTCAATATTTGGTTGACTGTGACTTTATGTCAATATGGCCAACACACCAGCCAAGTTGTCATTATATGAGCTCTTGAAGCTCTCCAAGGACGTTCGTGTCATACTGAGTGAAGCGCTCCAGAATGCTGACGCGTATTTGGCTAAAGTCAAGCTTACATGAGAGAGCTCCCCAGCGGATCTTCAGGACAGTGCTTGTACTAGAGTGATACCCAACATCGTGTTTACTCCATAGGATATGCTCATCAAGAACAACCTACACGATCGCCCTCTGTATTACACTTGATACGTCGGCGACGTCAAGGTGGATCGGATGCACATCGATCCCGGTTCTTCTATAAGCATCATCCCAAAGAGCCTGCTTCACTTCCTGGGCATCCCTATGCATCGCCTGACACCTACCAGCACCACCATCAGCGGTTTCAATTCAGGCTGAAGCTATCCGATTGGGAAGATTCGCTTGAAGTGTCAAATCGGTGACCTTCAATCAGAAGTGACCTGCTATGTCATAGACGCACATACTTCCTACAATATTCTCCTGGGGCGTCCTTGGATACACGATTACATGATCGTGCCTTCCATTTTGCACCAGTACTTCAAGTACGTCGACAAACACGACTTCGTAAGAACCGAATTTGCCGACATCGATCCTTTTAGAGGGCTTGAATCCTACTACTCGGATGACTGATTGTACGAGAAGTCGAAGAGGCACCTGGTCGAAAAAGATGCTCAAGCTCAAACTGAGGCGATAAGTAGGTCAGGAGAACCTCTGAATGTACATCTCCAGGCCCGCAAACCTGGCAGGACTGCACCTCTTATAGCCACTCTGCATAAGGAAGTGACCAGTCTTACTGCACAGAAAGAACAAATGGTTATCCGACTCCCAAGGTCTAGCCAAGGGCTGAGACCCACTGTGGAGCCGATGACAATCAGACTGCCAAGAGCCGGTCAACGACAATCCGAGGAGATAAACCCTCCTGATAAGCCGATGGTCATTCGTCTTCCAAGGATAAAGCGTCAACCCAGCACTGAGCCGAGGACTGTTAGTGAGCCACCAACCCCACGTACAGCACCACCAGTGGGACCCTTGGTGATCAAGCTCCCCAGATCATCTTCCCAAGCTTTAATAACACAGGGGGTTGCTGAACAGGAGCTGGGGACAAAGCGACAGCTCAGCACCAAGCCGGGGACCGCTAGTGCACCAACGAGTCCACGTCCTGCCCTACCAGCGAAACCCTTGATGATCAGGCTGCCCAGGTCATCCTCCCAGTCTTCATTGATACAGGGGGTAGCTGAAGAGGAGATAGAGTTGGCCAAGTATGTGGTCGCACACACTGATGTTTCTTCTGTTGACGATGTAATTCCTCCTGAAAAGATACCTTATTTCATCAATAAAGGGTTATCTTTGAACTACCTTGAGCTTGATAAGTTTCGTATAATGTATGCGATGGAATATGGTATAGGCACCAACTTACACACACAAGTAACCAATGTCTATACTATGAACCAACTCACTCCCGTGGAAGGCGCTTGCTTCATAGTCGAGGGAGAGGATCGTCCAATCATCTTCGGCCGAAAGAATGGTCAAGAGTCCTTCAGGCCAGAAGAAGTCGATCTCAATCCTGACACCGAAAGACTGCCGCTTTACCTATATAGCTCCCGATCCAAGTACCTCATGCAAAAACAGGGATATGATATGGAGACTACACCAGGCTTGAACTACGGCACCGACTGGCGATCACCTTTGCAGTTGCCAGTCCCGGCTGGAAAACCGTAGAATTATTATAACAAGACCAAACGCGGTCTAGGCTATGTTACACTTGCCACAACTCCCAAGAGCTCGGATGAGGAATGCGAATGGCATTCTCATTCGTCTGGATCACCCACTTCCGATTCAGATGTCAGCATTGGGGACATGCTCAGGCAACTTGGTCTGTCACTATGGCATTCGCCGACACCTACGAAGAAGATGAAGACATACCTGAACTTCTTGAGTTAGAGCCTTGGGCCCAACAGCTAGATACGGATTGGGAGAAGCGGTTTGAGCAAAGAGAGCCTCCGACCGAAGACGAGGTCATGCAAGTTGACCTCGGCGATGAGTCATCTCTAAAACCAATCTTCGTTAGCAAAAGTATGACAGACGAAGAATGGGAATCGCTACTGCAACTCGTCAGAGAATATATTGACGTGTTCGTCTGGAGCTATGAAGACATGCCAGGGCTAAACCCCGAGGTTGCACTCCACAAGCTCAACATTCGTCCGGACGCGAAGTCGCTCAAGCAACAGCAAGGACGGTTCCGTCCAGACATCATAAATTCTATCAAAGCTGAGGTCAACAAACTGATAGCCAGCGGCTTCATCCGCGAGGAAGAACATCCAGATTGGGTAGCCAACATTGTACCAGTCCTCAAGAAGAATAGAAAAATCTGAATCTGCATCGACTTCCGGAATCTGAACGAGGCGTGTCCTAAGGATGAGTTCCCCCTTCCTATTACAGACATAATAATTGACAATACCTGCGGCTTCGAGCGTATGTCATTCATGGATGGCTTTTCAGGGTACAACCAAATCAAGATGTTCCCTGACGACGAAAAGCATACATCATTCTGAACACCGATTGGCACATACTGCTACACAGTCATGCCTTTTGGTTTAAAAAATGCTGGTGCCATCTATCAACGAGCTATGAGTGTCATCTTCAGAAACCACTTGCGTAAGACAGTGGAGTGTTATGTCGACGACATCGCCATCAAAAGTCGCTCTAAGTAAGATCATCTGCATGATCTGAAGACAGTGTTCGACCTGATACGGGCTCTCAATTTGGAGATAAATCCCATAAAATCCTTCTTGGGCGTATCCAGCGGGAAGTTCTTAGATTTTATTATTTCCTCCCAGGGTATCCATATAGACCCTGAGAAGACGAAGGCAATCATAGAGATGGGTCCCCCGAGAAATCTTCGTGAACTCAGAGGCCTTCAAGGGAGGCTAGCTTACATCAGGAGGTTTATCTCTAACCTCTCCGGACGATGTCATCCATTCACACATCTCATGAAGAAAGGCATCTCCTTTGTATGGGATGAAGAGTGCCAACGTGCCTTCGACAACATCAAAGAATATCTGTCAAACCCTCCTGTCCTGGTGGCCCCGGTTGCTGGAAAGCCATTCCTGCTCTATGTGCGAGCGATGGAGCATTCTCTCGGTGCTCTACTAGCACAAAACAATGATGCGGGGCATGAACAAGCAATCTATTACCTCAGACGAATGATGATAGGGCCTGAGCATCGATACACTGTCGTAGAGAAGGAGTGCCTCGCTCTGGGGTTCGCCATTCAGAAGATGCGACACTATGTTTCGGGATAAACCATACATGTTATATCACGAGTCAACCCTCTCAGGGTCCTCATGACTAAACCTGGTGCACTCAGCTCTCGCCTCGCTACCTGGGCGATATTATTGTCTCCCTACCACATGATCTTCGTCCCGCAGAAGGCTGTTAAAGGTCAAGCTCTGGCAGACTTTTTAGCAGCCCATCCAGGTCCGGAGGCCACCAGAATATATGAAGAGATCCCAGATGAGGTTGCTAATTCAAATATGGCCTCCCATGATATCGTCTGGCGAATGTTCTTCGACGGCGCTTCAAGAACCGGACCCAAGGGCAATATCATTGTTGGAGTCGGAGTAGTACTGATTTCTCCCTCCGGGTTGGTGATCAATCGGGCGTACTCCCTCACAGAGCCTTGTTCAAACAACGTGGACGAGTACAACGCCTTGGTTATCGGCCTCCGACTTGCGAAGGAACTTGGAGTAGAGTACCTGGAAGCATATGGCAATTCACAGTTAATCGTCAATCAGATCCGGGGTTCATATGAAGTTCGCCATAAAGATATGATCCTCTACCACCAAATAGCGATCGACATCATTACGTCATTTGAAGGGTTCTTCATAGAACATGTTCCCAGACTCCAGAACAATGAAGCCGACGCCCTACCAGGCCTTGCCGCTTCCCTGGCGATTCCGAATCAAGCTCTTCACTTGGTGTACGTAATAGAACATGAATTGGTCTGTCCCAAGAATAATGTTCAATTCGTTGCGAGTCACTCCGCTTAGACAGTCGACGAAACACCAGACTGGAGACTGCCATTCATCGACTTCGTAGTCTATGGCATCTTACCGGAGAATCCAAAAGAAGCCACTTCTATCAGAAGACGTTCCCTCAGATTCTTATACGATACAGAGACGAAAATGCTGTATCGGCGATCCTACGATGGATTACTGCTTCGGTGTCTGTCAAATACAGAAGCCAAAGAAGCCGTGCATGAGGCTCACGATGGCGTCTACGGGGCCTATCAGCCTGGCCCAAAATTATAAGACAGCCTTCGTCGGATGGGTTATTACTGGCCTATGATGGTAGCTGATGCAATAGACTATGCAAAAAAGTGTAAAGCTTGTCAGGTCCATACAGATTTCATCCATCAACCATCCGAGTTCTTACATCCGACGGTGGCATCCTGGCCGTTCGAAGCATAGGGAATGGATATCATCGGTCCAATCACTCCACCTACATCCCGAGGACACCGCTTCATACTCGCAATCATAGACTACTTCTCTAAATGGGCGAAAGCTATTCCACTTGCAGAAGTGAAGAATTCAAACGTGATCAGCTTCGTCAAGCATCATGTCATCTATCGCTTTGGACTGCCTCGAAGGATCATCAACGATAATGATCCGCAGTTCGTAAGCCACGCCTTCTCTCGATTTTGCGACAAACATCGGATTCAGAATGTTGCGTCAACACCTTACAACCCGACGACTAATGGTTTGGCTGAAGCATTCAACAAAACTATAATCAAGCTCTTCAAGAAGTTTATGTCCTCAAACAAACGTGACTGGAATGAAAAGCTTGGCGAATGCTTATGGGCATACCGTACTACAGCCCGGACGGCCACTGGGAACGCACCATTCTCTCTGGTATACGGAAGTGAGGCAGTTCTCTCCTTGGAGACTCAAATCCCCTCGCTTTGCGTTGCCCTCACTTACCGATTAACGACAGATGATAATTACCGTCGTCGACTGCAAGAATTGGAGGCCTTAGATGAGAAGCGTCTGCTAGCTCAATAATGAATCGAGCTTTACCAGGCACGTATCTCTGGAGCCTTCAACAAGAAGGTTAAACTCAGAACATTCCAAGTGGGCGATCTCGTTCTGGCAGTCCGGAGGCCGATGGTTATGACTCACAAAACTGCCGACAAGTTCCAACCCAAATGGGAAGGCCCATTTATGATTGAGGCTGTATTCTCCAATGGCGCATACCGTCTCGTAAAACAAAATGGAGACTTGCTCATGATACCCATCAACGGCAAGTTCCTGAAGAAATACTATGTCTAAACGACACCCTCCTTATCGACCGGATTGTTGAGTTAGGTACCGCTGAACTAACACTCTGGTCACTCCAAATAAAAATTATATTGCATCTTATGGACAGCAAATCATGTATGATCGTACCTCTGAACTTCCTCCCCGAGAAAGCATTTTCCTTAAAATCTGCTACCCGCACTTTCAGTGCATAAAAAAGGATAACAGGTCCACAAAATTCCTGAAACAACCACGCCGATGTCATCTCTGAGTTGTTTCTCTTCCATCAAAAATAAATCACCCCTACAAAGAACTTCCACGTCCATATTACCTCTGAGTTGTTCTATGTATCCTTCGCTGAGTCCACTCCTGCCACGTCCTCATTACCTCTGAGTAGGAAGACTCTGCGGTAAAACCCCCATACTTACCACGTCCTCATCACCTCTGAGTAAGTATGTTGGTTTTCTCTCGACTTATTACCTGTACCCAAAACCAGGGTACGCCAAGGGTAATAGGCACACAAATGTCCATAGTTGACCACAAATGTCCACAGCTGACCACAAATGCTGTACTAGGTCCCCTAGTACATACGCCTCTTTTCTCATCACCACATGCCCTTGGAGCCCAGCTGTTCCATGGCATTCTGTCGCCCAATACCAAGAACTTCTATGTCCGCCTTACTACGGAGTCATTCTAGGCATCTCTATCAAACTTATTATCCATACCTAAAACCAAGGTATGCCAAGGGTAATAGGTCCACAGAAAGTCCCCAGTGGGGCAAATGTCATAATACCAAAGATACAGTACAAGCACGACAGATAAAAGATGATGAAAACAAAGTCATTCATTGAAAATCAAAAGTACTATATTTTTTGGGACCACGTCCCTATCAAAAATGAAGGAACATAAATAAAAGAAAGAAAAGGCCGATTATGGTTCGACAACGCACAGCTCTCCGAGACGGTCCTTCAACTGGGCCGTCGACCGCTCAATCCTCCGCTTGGCCCGACGCTCAGCCTCCTGATTCAACCTCTCAGCATCCTCTAGATGCGCATGCGCCTACCAGCCATTTTCAAGCTTCTTCAGTGCACGCTCCAAGGCAGTAGAGGTCCGGGTAACCCGATCGGCGTCCTGGAGAATTAGCTCCTTGTCTTGGCGAGAAGCCTGGAGATCAGATTCCAAAGTAGCCAATTGCCTCTGAAGCTGGAGGATCTGCTCCTTCGTATCGATTATCCCACGAGAGGCGGTCTCTTCCCGAGCAATGCAATCCTCTCCCCTGCGGCTTAATTGATCGTACTGTAGAGATAAATCTTGAAGGTCCTTCACCAGAACAGGCTCGGACGTCTCCCGTATTGTCCTTACCTTTTCCATGGCTGTTATAAAGAAGGTACGCTCCTGATCTATTGCTGAAGATAGATCGACTTGTCACAGTACTTGAAATTGGGCCACGAGCTGATCGGCTTCTAGTAATTTGGGCTCCAAAAGCTCGACCATCCCTGCCCCGCCGGAGAGAGTTCTGAGGAGTTCAATCTGGCCGCGGGCACATTGACGGGCCAATGCAAAAGATGTCCCCCTTTCCACAGTAGCTACAACCCCTCGCTTCAGGTGGCGGTAGAAACTGTCAACTACGTCCTTCGACGATTCATCCAGAACTTCCGAAGAAGACGGTATCAAAGAAAGTGTAGCTGGCAGAGTTGAAGAAGATGCACTGGAACATGACGCCTCTGCCACTAGGGAAACAAGTTTCGAGCGATAGGACGCTTGAATAGCGGCCATCTCCTCCTCCGCAGCCCGAAGAATCCAGAGACTTGACGGGGCGGAAAGGCCGACCTCCGGAGCCACATGGACCAAGGAGGGTGCATGGACCATTTCTCCCCGTTCCGGCCGTTCCACTGCCTGTTCTCCCGAACTCGAACCAGCAGGAGGCCCCTCGATATGCGTTGAAGGAGGAGGAGGCATACTTTCTTCCACCAGATCCCCTCTGGTGACTTCTTCCCCGATGATGTTCGTCGTTGGCAGCGAAGGAGCAGGACCTGTATGTCCGGAGCAACCATCGATCAGCTTAACCCGAAGGATGTGAAGATAGAGCAAATGAACCTCCTCACTAGTCAAGACTTGACTTAGCTTACCAGGGGAGGGTTGCTGAAGCTGAGGCTAGCTCACAGCCATTGTATCCTCCTCACCAGCGACATATGTTCCGAATACAGCTGGTTCCTCTGCCCCAGCCGCCCCGGAGGTAGACGCAATTGGGTCAGCATCACCCGACTGGAATTCAGCAACCTCGGGAATTGGCTCAGTAGAGCCCACATCGCCCTGGGTTGAGATATCAACAACGGGAGGAACCTCAGTCGTCGCCGGGAGAACCCTTGCAGAAATAAGCTCGACACTCATATCACTAATTAAAGTGGCTAGAGCCGGGTCGACCTCAAAGACAATAGCCGGCTCTCGAGAGTCCACTTCTTCTGACGCCTACAAAGAAAAGGAGAGTGATCAGATCATAGTGCGAAAACGAAGAGCTAAAAAAGATGGTTGTAATTCGATTCACCTCTGAAACAACATCAACATCCTCACTTCTTTTCCTAATGATTGGCCCGCGAGGCTTGACCGCGGCCCTTTTTCGGGAGTAGGTTTTGCAGCCGATAGAGGCTTCACGCCTGCTTCACTTTCGTGAAGAACCAGGCGCAATAGGCGGCTGGGAAGGACTAGGCGCAACAAGCGGCTGATCCGCTATCAAATCATCTGCAGGAGGAAGAGGCTGGTTATTGGGGTCATCTTTTTCGTCTGCATTGGTAGACTCCGAGTCAGATACATCAACCGTTTTCCCCTTCCTCATCTTGGACCCTTTTGGCTTCTCCTCCAAGCCAGTACCAACAATAAAACTGGTACTTGGGTCAAAATCATGAGGGGGCTTGTTCACCAAAACATGGTACAGAGCCGCCAAGTACAAAATTTTCTCTGACTCCTTAGCATCAGGTACAGAGAAGCTGCTACGGGTGTGATCCGTGTTATAGTAGTGCCAAGCCCGGATACCGTCAATGACGCTACCCTCAAACCCCAAACAGGAGCTGGGATTGTCCAAGAACAGCTGACTGTACCCAAACTGTCGGAAGAACCGACTGGGCAAGTAAGGCTCCAGGAAGACAGAGTTACGGTTACGATATACCAGGTGTGCAGGACGGATGTTCTGCAACCAGAGGAGCATCTTATCGGACAAGAGGTAAGGAGGCCCAGTACCATCAAGATGTACGCCGCTCACTTCTTCATCAGTAAAATGAGGAACAAACACAAAAAAGGTATATCTGTCCACTCTCGCCAACGCCATTCGACAGGCTGGCATAGTACTACACTCCCAGGGCATACGGCGATACTGGAAGATAAAAGCATCATCAGCAGTTACGTCGTCTTCTGTGCCAGGCCTCATCAAAGACTGGCAATACATCAACAGCCACCCCATCAAATAATGATAGGGCAGCTCGATTCGTTCAAAGTCCTTTGCCGTATCACGGGCAATGACCTTGGACGAGAAAGTGCGGAGGCCACGGTGTATGCTGCTTACCATGGCAGGGAGAAGAGCTAGTCTGGCCCCAAAGACCAGCTTAAGAGCGGGAAGGATAAAGTTTCGGTTGATCCTCTCAATAGTACCAGCCCCCCTAAAACTACACAGTTCCACAGACACAACATCAAGAATCCTGCCAGAAGGGCCTTATCAGACATCTTCTGGGTATCCTGATAGAAATAGCTAAAGGCGTCGGATTGGGTATCGAATCTATCGCCAGTAGCCCTAACCTTCTTGGCGCTCGCCACCCAAGTTTGCACCTCCTCCTGGGTTCAAGGACTTCGAGGAGACACCCGGCCCGAGGCACCTAGTGTAAATAGATAGTCGAACCAGCTCTTGGTATGAGGAAGATTTCCTTCGGAGCTGTCATCCTTCTTTTTCGATATTTGCTGGCATGTGCTATGGTGGCATAGCAACTCCCGGTAAACCGCCACAAACCCGGGAACCGTCGCTCCAGTTCCTCGAATTCTTCATTGGTGGGGGTATATGCCTCAAAAGGTTCACCCCTCAGGGCAACTTAGAGACTTCACGCATCTCATGGAGAGCGAGTCCCATCTCCCCTCTAGCGGTAAAGAAGGTCCCTGTACGACGGTTGTACATCTCAAGAAGAGCCATGAACAGCTTCTTATTTATGGGCAAACCGTAACAGGTGCCCCGTACTGCATGGTAAAGACCAATCTCGAGCAAGGGTTCCTTGTACGTTCGCAAGATCCACGAAGGATGGGGGTGCATCCAATTCAGCAGTGCCAATCGACCAGTAGGGTAGGACCCCTTCTGAGCAAGATGGTTCATAAAAGTGTCAGCCGGAGAGAACCAAAAGTTGGGACCCAGCACATTTAAGAAGCTACCCGGGGCCAACCCCATCATGTAGCAGCTGATCGGTGTCTTGCTCGCGACCACCGACCCCATGTTTCTGTTATAGTGAATATCACCCATAAACATTCTCTGCCGGCTCGGATTCAAGGAGTCCACCATTTTTCTGTCCATTGGCAGCATGTTGAACCACGACAGCGGGAATTGGCGCTCCATCTGAGGAATATGGATCGCCATTCCGTTAGAAGAAAAACTCCAACTTTCAGATATATCTAAAATGTTAGGGTTCTTTACAGTCAGGGCATCCCCAAAGAGGAACGCAGGTTTCAGGTGTTTGCCCCCCAATTACCCCGAGTTCATCATGCCCGAGAGAAAGTAGAAGGACTTGTTTTTGATATCTCTCAGCCTCTCCTCAGGTTCATCTTTGGAAAACTGGTCTGACACATAATCAACTAAATGATCGAACGTCACATCCACAGCAGATTGGGCTCGACCTACCAAGAGTTCTCCCGCAGGATTGACTGGCAACTTCACTGAAAAAGACAAAAGAAAGAAGTCAGAAGATAGACAGAGAAAAAACTACTTAATGTTTATAAGCTTATGTGGCTTTGATTAGGTGGAACTTCATGCATCCCAGTTTATAAGGAGCTTATGCGACTCTGTTTGGTGGAACTTCATGCGGCCCAGTTTATAAGGAGCTTATGCGGCTCTGTTTGGTAGGACTTCATACGGCCTAGTTTATAAGGAGCTTATGCGGCTCTGTTTGGTGGGTCTTCATGCGGCCCAGTTCATAAGAGCTTATGCGGCTCTGTTTGGTGGGTCTTCATACGGCCCGGTTCATAAAGTGCTTATGCGGCTATAAGACGTCTCTCATGCCGCTCGGACATGAGGCAAACTCTCATGCGGCTCGGACATGAAGCAACTCTCATGCAGCTTAGTCATGAAGCAACTCCCATGCGGCTCGGACATGAGGCATACCCCATGCGGCTCGGACATGAGACGTTCATACGGCCCATACAGCACAGCATATGCAGATTCATCACACTGAACTTGAGCAGTTCAATAAAGACGAAGAGAGCATTATATGCCAAAGGCCCGCGCATAAAACATATGACATAGCCATTATGGTTAGGGTTCGAATCCATGCAGTTCTTCTCAAACGCTCTTACCGTCAATAGCAGGATGAACGTCGGGGTGAACTGAGATCACCGACGAAGAGGCAACTCCTTTGCCCTTCACTGCAGCACTGGAGGAAGCCTTGGGAGCTATTGATGATCGAAAGAGGAGAAGAGACGGCGACTAGGGCACGAAAGCTTGAAGAAAGAAGAGAGTAAAGAATCTCTCTCTTCAAAAATTGCTCATATTTATAGGATCATAGGGGTGTGAGAACCGATAGACGCTTCGGATTTCGTGCTGCCTAGAAGATAAAGCCGACCCTTGGGATTCTATCGCCTTTCATGCAAAAAAGAATGCTCAGAATTATCAAGGCAAATCTAAATATTTAATGCTGACTCATGGGATCCTATCCAAAAGACGGCTTTAAAAATCAAAAATAAATCAAAAGCAATTAATGAGACGCCTACGTGGCACGAAGACCATCATGCGGCCAGAAAAGTCTATGCGGCCAGAGAAGCCCATACGGCCAGAGAATCCTATGCGGCCAGAAAAGTCAATACGGCCAGAGAAGCCCATGCGACCAGAGAAACCTATGCGGCCAGAGAATCCTATGCAGCCAGAGAAGTCTATGCGGCCGGAAGAGCTTATGCGGACATACCCATGCTTCTTATTCAAAGTATTTCAATTTTACAAATTGAAAACTTTGAAGGGGGTCTTGTAGAAGCATGGAAAAGTATAATAATTCTTATGCGGCCCAGAATCAACATGAAACTCCATACGGCTCAAAACTTGGGGAATTTTCATGCGGCTCAAAATTCCTGAGAGCTTCATGCGGCTCAGAAAGCTTCATGAGGAGCCACGTGGCCTTATGCGGTTCGAAATAGGCCTATACAGCTGGCCATAATTACTCCGTGCAGCTGGCCATTAATGCTCTGACACAAAGTGACACCTCTGACAAAAATGATGGCTCTGACATAAAGAAGAGAAGCGACATGCTCATAAAAAGACGAGAAAATCTGTATGATAGCTGGCACAGTTCACAAATTTCAAGAAAGTTCTTTATGCGGATCGCCTGTGTGACCCTCATACGGCTCGGTTGTGAGGCCACCCTCATTCGGCTCGGTTGTGAGGACACCCTCATGCGGCTCGGTTATAAGGCCACCCTCATGCGGCTCGGTTGTGAGGCCACCCTCATGCGGCTTGGTTGTGAGGCCACCCTCATGCGGCTCGGTTGTGAGGCTACCCTCATGCGGCTCGGTTGTGAGGCCACCCTCATGCAGCTCGGTCGGTTATGAGGCCACCCTCATGCGGCTCGGTTATGAGGCCACCCTCATGTGGCTCGGTTATGAGGCCACCCTCATGCGGCTCGATCATGGGGACACTCCTTCATACGGCTCAGCCAGGATGCACCATTCATGCGGCTCGCAACATAGCGACAGTTGGACACGTGGCAGAAGTTGACTAAGTCTTAAACAACTCGGATTTATTGTAACCAACAGATCATAACTGTTCAAATTTATTGCAACCAACATAACAGTCCATATTTATTATAACAAACATATCAAGATTAATCTTAACCAATCCCCAACTACCCACTTGTCAAGGCACAATTATAAGGATGTGTCCACGTGGCTGTACACCCATTCATCATAAACTCCTATAAATAGCATGGGATTATTCCTTTGTACACATACAGAGACACACAGAGCAAAAAGCACACAGAGAAAGAGCATTTCTTCGCCGGAGCCGATGTTACGTTCGATCGTGCAAGGAGTAAGGCAGATTTGATAGCACTCTCCCGAGCCTCTATCACCAACCCCCAGAAAAATAAAACAATTGTACTAGATTGCTTTTCCTAGGTTTTGTTCCTAGGCTCTCTTTTGTACAAGCGAGTTTGTAATTGTGAATCAAAGTTCAGTCCTCCTATAAAACTGTTCTGTTCTTCGATAATCAATGGCAAACAGTAACCTTGGGAGTTTTATCAATATTCTGCAGAGAAACATATCCATCTTGCAGCAAAGTCTGAAAACAAAAATAATGATAGGTAAGTAATAAGTGACACCTTATATATGTCAAACCAGTATGTGTGCTTCACAGGATACACAACTTGCAAGCCAGACATAATTGGATTGTGTAGAATATATAGGAGGAAAGGAGTGAGGCTACATTGCATAGATACTTCAATGAAGAGGAAAAAAAATCAATTTATTAAAGAGGAAAAAACATATAAATGCTTGAGAAGATTAATAATATGTGGAAGATATAAAGCAGAAAGACACTTTTGCAATAGTTTCTCTAATAATAAATCAATTTTCCTTTCCTTCTCCTATGGAAAATTAGCTTGTAACCACTGTTATTTTTATTTGTAATGATTCACAATTAAACTGACATTTTTAAATCTCTCTTCTATTAACTTTTGTTCCTGTTTAAGAAAAATAGACTAAGGTTAATATCTTTATTTATATATTGGGGCGTATCTATGATGTATCATATCCTAGTTTTTCAAACTCGTAGTAATTTTATAACCTGGCCCTTCTCATTATTCAGGCAATGTGGGGGAGCTTTATAAACTAAAGAACTCATAAAGCATTTATAGTGTAGTTCATAATTAGAGTGCAGGTGTTGAAGTGGTAATCAAAATGCAGGCATCAATTATCACTGTATCATCAAAAAGATACCTGTAACGAAGATAACGAGAACGACAAAGGCAATACTCCCGCCATCAAGCCATCCTTCTTTGATACCATAAGTTATAAAGTGAAAAGGAATAGTAAGAAAAGGAGCCCTCATACTTTTATGACAAGTAAACTAATTTATTTGCTAGCATCTCAGTTTAACAAAGTTGGCAAGAACATGGAAAGGTTTTATTTCCATATGAAAAAAGCATTCAAACCAAAAATTACTTGCAGCTAAGGAAGCTATAAATTGAGACATGGAGAGTCGAGAATAAACATGGAAAGAGTTTCTATATTCCACGTGAAGCTCACCTCGGTCGCTATTCCCAAGGCTAGTGATACCACAGCAGCAAATATAAGAATGATGAGATTTAAATCTTGCCAAGCTTCCCACAAGAAAACCTTAACATGTTAAATGAAAAATATTATCACAAAGATTCTCATGCACTAAAAAACTGATGGAAAATTGTGAAAGCAGATTGATGCAACTAAGTTGATAAGGACAAAACATACCCAAAAACTTCTTTCTTCTGAGGATAAGTGTTGGAACCAAATGCATTTTTTCTATGTAATACATCTGAATCATCTCCTGCAATTCCCTTGTCCAAGTCAATCTATACATAATATCCATTATTAAATAATAATAATAATAATAACTCAAAATTGACAAAGGGATCATTACAAAGTTTCACAATATTAAATATACTTACTCATCCTCATTCTTGTAAAGTTGCTACATCGTGATCCTTTGTCAATGTAGTAAGCTGGTCCACTCAAATTCCAAAACCACCACTAGGAAGTACCGGTGTTCCAGGAGTTCCTATCAGTAAGAAGAAAAAAATTATAGAATTAGACCATGAAGAGAATTAGATAATTATTTACCATTAAAAAATTATAGAATAGTGATATGTTAATGTTATAAATGGCCTATTGAAACTCTATAACTCTCTCTATATTTCTCATGAACAGTGATATGCCAATCTTTTGGTATTTATGTTAAGTTACTTCAGAGGGGCCTTCGCCGTAGTGTCCTTTGCAATACCATCTTCATCAATTTTTCTCAAACGTGCGAGCAAACAAGCAAATAAAGAAGCCCTATCTCTGAATAACTTAGGGTATTATTCTGATTTGATACTTTTTTTGGAACATAAACCAATATAGTGAAGCTGTAGACAAGAAACATAAATGCACGCAATTGCTTTGCTAATAATACCTCTATCGCAACAAGTTTGTTTTCCCTACATTAATTTTTCTCAAACAAGCAAGCAATCAAGCAAAGAAACATGTTCTGAATGCTCAGACAACAACATATGAAGCTGAATTTATCGACATAATATAGTTTTGTTGTGTCAAATTGAGGCCAGTATCAATAGAAAACAAAACCTACAAAGGATATCTTGTGGGTCAGCGAGTACCAGCCTTATGTGAATCCCGACGTCGGCTAAAGAATCCCTATCTAAAAACCATAATATGATGAAAGAATTTACCTTCAAACAAGAAATCAACAAAAACAGAAATCTCACCGATGTCGGCTGAGGAATCCCAATGTCGGCTGTGAGATTGACGATGCTTGTCAACAAATCGATGAACGAAATCTCACTGGTCGATGACGGAATCTCTTCTAGGCATCTTTAGCAGAAAAAAACTTATTACTTAAAATTAGTAGTACAAATACTAAAAATATACTAGTGCACCAAAACAGGTGTCAGTGTCCGTGTCCCCTAGTCCTTACCGTGTTTGACAAATCTTTTTCCCTACAAATAGGTCTGTAAGTAAATTGGTATTGGTAAGTAAATTTGTCTCTCCCATCGAAAAAGCTTGGTAACTTTGTCATTAATTTGCCCTAAAATAAAATCAAATGTTATGCCCTAAAGTAAGATCAAATGGTAAGTAAATTTGGAACTGATAAGTAAATTGTTTTTCCCATGGGTAAAGCTTGGTAGCGTGGTAGCCTTTCTCTGAGGACTGTAGTCTCCAACAACATGCCCTAAAATTGTTTCCATGTGTGAGTTGTATTTCTTCCCTAATCTTATTTATTAAAACTTGCCTTCACCGGAGGAGAAAGAGAGAGAGAGAGAAAAAGAGAGAGAGAGAGAGAGAGAGATAGAGGAGGAGAAAGAGATGGAGGAGGAGGAGGAGAGAGATTTACCTTAAAGAGAGAGAGGGGCACTCAGAGGAGAGTTGCGACTTCACCGAAGAGGAGAGAGAGAGGCACTCGGAGGAGAGCTATGACTTCACCGAGTTCGGAGGAGAGAGACTGGTGCTAGGAGGACAACTGCGGGTTTTTCTTCGAGGAGGAAAGAAGAGGGAAATGAAAAGTTGTTCCCCCCAAACCTATTGCTAACACTTTCTTGTCACGTGAAAGGCACTTTTTATAGGGTTTTTTTCTATTAAAATTTTATCAAATTTGCCAACAGTTTTAAAGGGTTACAAAATTTAAAAAAAGTGTATTTATATTAAATTTTAATTTTTTTATTTATGCTAATGGTTTGTTGTGTTGCTAACGATATTTTACTATTGTTGTTTAGTAATATTAAAAAACCTGTTAGTAAGTAAAAATTTTTGGTGTTGGAAAATCCCCCTTTTGGTGTAGTATATCCCGTACCGAACCAAACCGAACGGAATAAATCTGTTCTATTTTCAGTTTATTTGGTTTAACCAATATTTTAGTTTATTTATAATTTTTTTGTCAATATATATAGTAACTAAATATACAAAGATATATTTCGTATATATATTACTAAAAAATTTTATTCGGTTTACCAGGGAGAGGAATTTTAGATAAAATTTCTGAAAGGTTAGTGGGATTAAACCGAAACCGAATCCCAAAATCGAAACCGAAACCGAATAAGAAATTTTAGTATTTTCGAAACCGAAACCGAACCGAATTTTTTTTCAAACCGAACCGAATCGCTTATTCGGTTAGGTTCGGTTCGAATTTTAGTCCAAAAACCGAATAATGCTCACCCCTAGACATACGGGCATAGCAACATTCAGAAAAAACTATACCTTTAATAGCGTTCATAACACACTATATAAAGTTCTGTTAACAGCACTGCATAATGAACGCTGTTGATAATGACATTCTAATAGCAGGGAGGCTTCAACGCTATATATAAACTGCTATTGTATGAACGTTTAATAGCACTTCAATATGAACGCTATGGATGATTATATTATAATAGAAGGGAGACTCGAACGCTATAGATAAACTGCTATTGTATTCTATTTTAATAGCACTGCGGAAGGAACGCTATTGATGATGACATTCTATAGCAGGGAGGCTTGAACGCTATAGATAAACTGCTATTGTATGCCTTATTTGTTGTAGTGAGAAGTCCAAAAAGAGGTTGCAGATCTGAATCCTTTCAAAGGAGTTGAAGCATATTGCAACGATTTCCGTATGTACAAAGAGGAATTCATGAAGGTAGTACTAGAAATGGACACAGATGAAGAACACAAGAGTATACCTAATGATACTCTGGTGATTCCAGTCAAGGGACGTACCTCCTGTCCTCAGTCTTTCCAACCACTGACTATTTATCTACCTTCCCCTGAGAGACGACCTAAAAGAGATAGTCAGAAACAAAGGGAGCTCACCTCTTCTGAGCCACTTGTAATCGATCTTCGTCGTAAGAAGCTCCCTCTTCCTTCTCGTTCTTCTTCTCCCCCTCTTGTCATCAATCTGACTAAGCCTACTAAGGCTAAAGTCCATGTTGTAAATGATGGTATAAAAATCAATAAAGCATCTCTTTTGCAGTATACTGATGTCTTTTACTATACTCAGTATTATTTGGATATGCTAGATAACTTTAAGCCACTTATAATAGAAGTCGTATCGTCTCGACGAAATGTGGTATCACTGGATCTAATACAAGAGTCGTACTTCTTAGTACCGTCTCGAAAGAAAGATGAAAAGCCTATACTCTTCAACAAAAGAGAAGAACCAAAAATTATGCTCTATAATGATGATAGAGATGATACAGGAAGGCTACAATTACGACGCTATTGTCCACAATCTAAAGCCATCATCCGTAAAATGGGCTATGATTTCAGAACAGGTCTTAACAATGGTAAAGGAAGGCGAACCCCTCTTCGTATTGATGTCCCAAAAGGAAAGTCACAACAATACCACAGTAAAACAAAATGAGGACTAGGTTATATGTCACCACTAACAACTCCAGAACCTTCTGAATCTTATGAAGAAGAACATTCAAATTCTTCTGATTCTATCTCATGGGACTCTAATACCAGCATTGGTCATATTCATAAGGCGATAGTATCTTCTAATATGGTGTCCGTCGAATTCTCAGAAGACGACAAAAGTGACATCGAAGAAGCTACTGAAATGGATCCTTGGGTATAAAAGAAGGACAATCAGTAGAAAATTCGTTTTGAACAACGAGAACCACCTACTGAATATCAACTGGTCCAAGTTGATATTGGAGAGAAAGGCGTATCACGACCAATCTTCATCAGCAAGAATCTCTCAGAAGATGATAAACATGAGTTACTTCACCTTATTCGTGAATACATTGATGTCTTTGCCTGGAGTTATGAAGATATGTCGGGATTAGATTCTCAAATCGTAACTCACAAGCTTAATATCTTGCCGAATGTCAAATCGGTCAAACAACAACAACGACGATTCAAGCCTGAAATGAAGTCAAAAAGCTTATAGCTTGTGGCTTTATCAAGGAAGAACAATATTCTAACTGGGTGGCCAATGTCATCCCTGTCCTGAAGAAGACCGGCAAGGTTCGAGTCTATATAGACTTTCGGGATCTCAATGATGCTTGCCCCAAAGACGAATTCCCTCTCCCAATTACTGATGTTATGATCGACAATACATGTGGATTCGAACGAATTTCTTTCATGGATGGGTTTTCTGGATATAATCAAATCCTGATGAATCCTGAAGATGAAAAGCATACTTCGTTTCGTACTCCTCGGGGTGTGTACTGTTATACGGTCATGCCGTTTGGCCTTAAGAATGTAGGTGCAACTTACCAGCGGGCTATGAGCACTATCTTTCGAGATCATTTGTGAAAGACTATCGAATGCAATGTTGACGATATTGCTGTCAAAAGTCGTTTCAAAGAAGATCACATTCAAGATTTAATGAACCGGCATCTTTTCTTTGAAAATTGAAGTAACTATTAACTCATTCACTTTCTTTGATTTATCATTCACGGGATATTTATTGTCTCTTATTCAAATAATTTGAATTCACGTCCTTTTACACCTCTGAATTTCGATTATTTTTATCAGCAACTTGTCATGTCCTTATTACCTCTGATAAAGTTGTCCATTGAAATAACAGTATTGCTAAATTTTATATTCTGCCACTTCCATATTACCTCTGAGCAGATATAATAAATATTATTATTTTCCAAATCTTGAAATATATCACGTCCAGTACCTCTGAATATATTTTCTATTCTATTACTTATATCTACAACAAGATATGCAACAAGTAATGGAACCACATAAGTTTTTACTCTCTCTTTTCTGCAAAAGAAGAAAAAGAGTACATTGAAGAAAAAGAAAAGAAAAGAGAACAACAGCATTTGCCCATTTTTCACTCTGAAGGATAGATGATAAGTTCTGCAATTTGTTTCTTCAGAATTTGGATTCTTCCGTCACGAGAATTTAGCACTCTCTGCCTAGCTTCAATTCGTCCTGATTCCGGATCGAAAGGTTGCAAAGCAGCAGTTCGGCGTTTTACCACTTTATTCTGAAGATGTTTGAATTCTTTCTTTCGATCCTTCAAAATATCCACCCGTTCGACAGCAGATCGATACAACTGATTTTCTTATTCTATGTTCTGCTCAGTATTTTGGAGTTCTGCCTGAAGTCGAGCAATTTTGGCTTTTAGATTAGCAGCTTTTTTCTCTTCTTCTATAACCTTAGTCTTTTGACTCTCAGCAACAACATTTATGTCAGAAATTTGAACATCTAACTCATAAGACTGTCTAGTGAAAGCCAGCTGGAATGTCTCAAAATCGGCTTTACTAATCTCTGCTTTTTGGACCATGGTTTCATATTCCGTGTTTACAAGCAGCTCGATATCTTCTTCTTTTAGCTCCTTGTAAGCCTTAATTGAACTCTCCAGTTCATTCAAAATATGCTCTAAAAATGAAGCTTGAGCTTCGTCTTATTGACTCCGAATACCTTCAATTAAGAATGTGGTGGGAGTTCTAACAGTACTAAAAGGGACATCTTCTCTTCTATAACTCTATGAACTAGAGGCTCCAGAGACGTAAAGAAGACTCTTGTAAAAGAGGTCACTACGAATTTCTTAGTCGCCAGGGCCCCTGGAGTGGCAACTATATTTGAAGAAGTCTTTACAGCTTTAGCAGGAGGGGGTATTTCATCTGGAGCACTAATATGAGAAGAGCTTCCTTCCCCGGCTACAGTCCTCGTGTGTGCTGCTACAAATTATGTATGTTATGACTCATAATATTGAAGATGCAATAACAAATCATTTATAGTGAGGAAACTTACTTGGGCTGAGTATATCATGAGGAGTTTCAATCATCTTAGCTGTTTCAGACTAAAGTTTAGACAGAGTCTCTGTAGACATGGCAGCCTGACTACTCCCTGCTCCTGATTCAGTCGAAGGTGGTAGAGTTACTGGAGTTTTATTTGTTTCAATTGTCTCCTTAAGCACTTCAGGTAGCTCAGTGGTTGCGGATTCCTTAACTCCAGGAAGATTGTCAGGTTCCGCATCCCCCTTGTCTGCAATAGGCGAAATATTTTTTGGGATTTCTTGCGATGGTGAAACATTTGCTAAGGTTCGTTTTTCTTTAGCAATATTATCCCAATCTTCATCATAAGTCTCATCATCGAAATCACAACCATTCAATGCGTCAATCACTGCTTCTCCTGAATGAGTAGATATTTGAGCTTGAAAAGTATCTTATGGAGGTAGATCTTGTTTCAGAGGAGACGCTTCTGGACTCATAGGAGTTGGAGAGAGAACCGTTATCCCTGTTGCAGCAAGTACATTGACCGGAATATTTACTGTCACAATGGTAGGAGAAGGACGGACATCTATTTGAGCAATAAAAAAAAAAGCAATTTAGAGATACATATCTCTGGTAAAAGTTAATACAGGAAGATATTTCACATCTTCGATATTACCTTCTTGAGATGGTTCATCTTCAGCGATGTCCAACCTTCTTCTAACTTCTTTGAGTGTCGGTGCGCTTAGCCCTGCAACAGCCCCAATATGAGTGCCTTCTGGATCAATCAAGGAAGCATAAGTTCCCCTTTCTGTAATTGTCCCTTGTTTCTGAAAAGAAGGAGTAATATCCTTCTCTCCTGATGAAGAACTGAGAAGTAGTTGTTTTGATTGAGAATGAGTTGTTCTCATAGTCATTAGTTCATCGATAACCAGTGATGTTCTTTTCTTCTTCTCCGGAGCCCTTGGACAATTAGGACGATTATCCCGTTGAGGAGAGACTGTTTTCTCCTTAGTCTTTCTCTTCTTCAGACCTTTGACAGGGGATTTGTCTTTCCACATCTTTAGAGATATATCTAAGGGATCTTGAACCGGGTCAGCAAAGTTCATTAAAATTGATGCTTCCAGGGGTACATCAGCAGGTTCCCTGTCTTCTATATCTCAAAAAGACTGAAGAGTGCATTTTTCTTGTTTAATTCTCTTTTCAGTTGCAAAGCTATGTGAGGGATAGAAATTTTCAGCAAATGTGTTTGCTGAAGTATAAAAGTTTGCATATGAGTATAACATACACGGACCTTGGGGAAGTTTGTAAGGCATGGAAAAAATAGCCTTTGTGCCCCGAGCATTGTAATAATTCCAAGCTCTTGCCCCATCAATGAGATAGCCCGTAGCTTGGAGGCAAGTGGTCGCATTTCCTACATGAAGTTGATCATACCCGAATTCCCTTGCAAATCGACTCGGCAGATACGGCTCCAAACAGCATTCTTCCTCAAATCTATAAACCAAGTGGGACGGTCGAATTATTTTGAGCCAGGAAAAGATGGTTGGACTTAAACGGAGTATTTTTCGTGTAAATCCATCATATGTGGAGGCATGGTATCATACCCTGTAGGAGGCCCGACACACTGAAAGAACCATCTTGATCCACGGTTCAGAGCAAGTCGGCATTCCGTAAGAGCAGTGTATTTCCAGTGGGCATTAGCAAAACGCCTAATGAAATCTCCATCAAGAGGTCCCATATCCGGGTCCATCAAGCAGGGATGGTGTAGTAGTAACCACCCAAACAAATAAGTGAATGGCATTTCTGTACGGGAAAAATCCGACTGATTATCATTTTCTTTTAACATAGTATCCACAAAAGAACGCAATCCTGCGTTCAGGCGACAAGTCATGGATGAAAGCAGATCCATTTTGTATCCAAATACAAGACGTATCGCAGGGAATAAGACACCCCGATGAAACCTGTCAACTGTGCTAGCCTCTGGAACTACAAAGCGTCGGAGCCATAAAGATAAAAAGCCTGCCAACTGGGCTTCTGGAGACATAGGTCTGTAACCTTGTCGAAAATAACTTTGAAGAACGTCGCCAGCCTTGAACTGACCCGAGTCCTCAGTCAGAGTGATATCCCCATGATTATGCTTCTCCATCAATAATTATATATCACTTCTATCAAAAGGTTCAAAGAAACGGGGCGTACAAGCTTGACTGTCTAATGGCTTGTCCTCCCACACATGGCCCAGGAGCAGATATGGCATCCATTTTGTAATATAACAAGTACTTGCAGTAGCACTTTCATAATAGAGCGAGCAGATTTTATAATGGCACAACAGCTCTTCAAAAACTGTGATCATTTGGGGATTCTCCTTTGCTAGAGCATCTAATTCATCATTTGTGGGTACATATTCTTCATATGGGTTGTCATCCATCGGTAGATGAGAGATATATTCCATCTCATTAAGACCAAATCCCATTTCTCCATGAGGTGTCATGAAAGTCCTAGTGCTTTTGTTATATCTCTCTACCAGAGCCAAGAATATGTGAAGATTTTGATGAATACCATATACTGTAGTACAGATAGGCTTGTAGAGGCACAGATCAATGAGCTTGTCTTTGAATTCCTCCAAAATCCATATGGATAATCTACTCCAACGTTTTATTCCAGGGTTTACCAGGCCTGTCATTCGCATAGCACGATCTAGATATCTTCTCTCAGCTTTTGCAAATGTATTTGCAAAAATGGGCACTCTGACAGGAAGGAGCAATGAAGAGTCCTCAGGAGGAATACAGGTCGGTCTTAAACCTCTCAAGTGTGTGCTATATTTCTCAGAAGTACTATAAAAAAGGTCTATGTTTTGTGGACCCACTTTATAACAGATTTGACCGATTCTTGCTTCTGTATCAGTGGCGCAAGTTGACTTTTGGGGCACAATTTGATCACTGATCAGTATATTGAAGTCGCAACTTGATTTTTAGGCTCTAAAAATAAAGCTTGAGCTTCGTCTCCTTGACTCCGAATACCTTCAATTAAGAATGTGGTGGGGGTTCTAACAGTACTAAAAGGGGCATCTTCTCTTTCCATAACTCCATGAACTAGAGGCTCCAAAGATGTAAAGAAGACTCTTGTGAAAGGGGTCACTACAAATTTGTTAGTCGCCAGGGCCCCTGGAGTAGATACTATATTTGAAGAAGTCTTAACAGCTTTAGCAGGAGAGGGTATTTCATCCGGAGCACTAATATGAGAAGAGCTTCCTTCCCCAGCTACAGTCCTCGTGGGTGCTGCTACAAATTACGTATGTTATGACTCATAATATTGAAGTTGCAATAACAAATCATTTATAGTGAGGAAACTTACTTGGGCTGAGTACATCATGAGGAGTTTCAATCATCTTAGCTGTCTCAGACTGAAGTTTAGACAGAGTCTCTGTAGACATGGCAGCCTGACTACTCCCTGCTCCTGATTCAGTCCAAGGTGGTAGAGTTACTGGAGTTTCATTTATTTCAGTTGTCTCCTTAAGCACTTCAGGTAGCTCAGTGGTTGCGGATTCCTTAACTCCAGGAAGATTGATAGGTTTCGCATCCCCCTTGTCTGCAATAGGCGAAAGATTTTTTAGGATTTCTTGCGATGGTGAAACATTCGCTAAGGTTTGTTTTTCTTTAGCAATGTTTTCCCAATCTTCATCATAAGTCTCATCATCGAAATCACAACCATTCAATGCATCAATCACTGCTTCTCCTGAATGAGTAGATATTTGAGCTTGAGAAGTATCTTGCGGAGGTAGATCTTGTTTCAGAGGAGAAGCTTTTGGACTCATAGGAGTTGGAGAGGGAACCGTTATCCCTGCTGCAGCAAGTACATTGACCAAAATATTTACTGTCATAATGGTAGGAGAAGGACAGACATCTATTTAAGCAATCAAGAAAAAGCAATTTAGATATACATATCTCTGGTAAAAGTTAATACAGGAAGATATTTCACAGCTTCGATATTACCTTCTTGAGATGGTTCCCTTCAGCGAGGTCCAACCTTCTTCTAACTTCTTTGAGTGTCGGTGCGCTTAGCCCTGCAACAGCCCCAATATGAGTGCCTTCTGGATCAATCAAGGAAGCAGAAGTTCCTCTTTCTGTAATTGTCCCTTGTTTCTGAATAGAAGAAGGAGTAATATCCTTCTCTCCTGATGAAGAACTGAGAAGTAGTTGTTTTGATTGAGAACAGTTGTTCTTATAGTCACTATTTCATCGATAACCAATGATGTTCTTTTCTTCTTCTCCGGAGCCCTTGGATAATTAGGAAGATTTTCCCGTTGAGGAGAGACTATTGTCTCCTTAGTCTTTCTCTTCTTCAGACCTTTGACAGGGGATTTGTCTTTCCGCATCTTTAGAGATATATCTAAGGGATCTTGAACCGGGTCAGCAAAGTTTATTAAAATTGATGCTTCCAGGGGTACATCAGCAGGTTCCCTGTCTTCTATATCTCAAAAAGACTGAAGAGTACGTTTTTCTTGTTTAATTCTATTTTTAGTTGCAAAGCTATGTGAGGGATAGAAATTTTCAGCAAATGTGTTTGCTGAAGTGTAAAAGTTTGCATATGAGTATAACATACGCGGACCTTGGGGAAGTTTGTAAGGCATGGAAAAAATAGCCTTTGTGCCCCGAGCATTGTAATAATTCCAAGCTCTAGCCCCATCAATGAGATAGCCTGTAGCTTGGAGGCAAGTGGTCGCATTTCCTACATGAAGTTGATCATACCCGAATTCCTTTGCAAATCGACTCGGCAGATACGGCTCCAAACAACATTCTTCCTCAAATCTATAAACCAAGTGGGACGGTCGGATTATTTTGAGCCAGAAAAAGATGGTTGGACTTAAACGGAGTGTTTCTTCGTATAAATCCATCATATGTGGAGGCATGGTATCATACCCTGTAGGAGGCCCGACACACTGAAAGAACCATCTTGATCCATGGTTCAGAGCAAGTCGGCACTCTGTAAGAGCAGTGTATTTCCAGTGGGCATTAGCAAAACGTCCAATAAAATCTCCATCAGGAGGTCCCATATCCGGGTCCATCAAGCAGGGATGGTGTAGTAGTAACCACCCAAACAAATAAGTGAATGGCATTTCTGTACGGAGAAAATCCGACCGATTATCATTTTCTTTCAACATAGTATCCACAAAAGAACGCAATCCTGCGTTCAGGCGACAAGTCATGGCTGAAAGTAGATCCATTTTGTATCCAAATACAAGACGTGTCGCAGCAAATAAGACACCCCTATGAAACCTGTCAACTGCGCTAGCCCCTGGAACTACAAAGCGTCGGAGCTATGAAGATAAAAGACCTGCCAACTGGGCTTCTGGAGACATAGGTCTGTAACCTTGTCGAAGATAACTTTGAAGAACGTCGCCAGCCTTGAACTGACCCGAGTCCTCAGTCAGAGTGATATCCCCATGATTATGCTTCTCCATCAATAATTGTATATCACTTCTATCAAAAGGTTTAAAGAAACGGGGCGTACAAGCTTGACTGTCTAATGGCTTGTCCTCCCACACATGGCCCAGGAACAGATATGGCATCCATTTTGTAATATAACAAGTACCTGCAGTGGCACTTTGATAATAGAGCGAGCAGATTTATAGTGGCACAACAGATCTTCAAAAACTGTGATTATCTGGGGATTCTCCTTTGCTAGAGCATCTAGTTCATCATTTGTGGGTACATATTCTTCATATGGGTTGTCACCCATCGGTAGATGAGAGATATATTCCATCTCGTTAAGAGCAAACCCCATTTCTCAATGAGGTGTCATGAAAGTCCCAGTGCTTTTGTTATATCTCTCTACCAGAGCCAAGAACATGTGAGGATTTGGATGAATACCATATACTGTAGTACAGATGGGATTGTAGAGGCCCAGATCAATGAGATTGTCTTTGAATTCCTCCAAAATCCATATGGATAAGATACTCCAACGTTTCATTTCAAGGTTTACCAGGCCTGTCATTCGCATAGCACTGTCTAGATATCTTCCCTCAGCTTTTGCAAATGTATTTACAAAAATGGGTACTCTGACAGGAAAGAGCAGTGAAGAGTCCTCAGAAGGAATATAGCTCGTTCTTAAACCTCTCAAGTGTGTGCTATATTTCTCAGAAGTACTATAAAAAAAGGTCTCTCTTCTGTGGACCCACTTTATAACAGATTTGGCCGATTCTTGCTTCTGCGAAACCAGAGATTCTGGGTTGGATCCCCAGCAGAGTTGCCATTTTGTTTGCAAAAAACAAAATTTTGTTTTATTTCAAACTTGTAAAAGAGTACAAAGTACAATAAATTCTGGGGAAGTACAACTTTAGGAATCTGATCAGAAGACGATCACTTTATCCCTTAGACTATGTGAACTTGAAGACTGTAGCCTCTGGAGAATGCCGCAACAATTTTGCAAGAGTTCTTAATTTTTGTGCCTCCCTGATGATGATTGGAAACTCTATTTATAGAGTTCAGGAAATAACTATTTTATCAGTTATTCTGATGTGCGCGAGGCTGGATTGTGCCATATTGGGTTACGCCAACCTCATGTTGTGCCAACTTTCATTCAGTTGTTAAGTCATGTACTAACTGTATTTAGACGCATGGCATCGTATGATTGAGATGCGTGTGGTCGTGTACAGAATAGTAGACACGTCTTGAGAGATTTGTGGCATGTGCGCCACGCCATCCAGCTTTAGAATGTAAGTTGTCTCAACTTTATCAGGTTGCGCGAGCTTCAGTCAACAAGTCAATCTGTACTTGATTTAAGATGCGCTTACACACGTGGCAGCTTCTAAGTGAACGTCATTCAGGTTGCGCCCATGCGCAACTAAGGATTTTGTTTAGATTGCGCCTGGGCGCAACTCATGAAATGAACTGGATAGCTGTCCACCAACTATTCCTTGGATGGCACACTTTACGGGATTCGAAGAGATTTTTCTCGTTCTTCGTTGTGTCAGTCGTCAGTATGGTCAGGTAATGATGACCATTAAGTGTTAGATGCCATGTAGGCTTTGGCGCGAAAAGATTAGGCGCAGTCTGATATCAGGTGCAACTTGATCGGTGGCGCAGTCTGCTTCATATCAGTGGCACAAGTTGACTTTTGAGGCGCAACTTGATCACTGATCAGTATATTGAAGGCGCAGAAGGCGCAACTTGATTTTTAGGCTCTACAACAATGAATATTAAAGGTAATAATAAAGAACTGATAATAATAAAGATAACAACAGTAAATTGAGTACAAGAAAACTAATCAAGTAGCCAGGTCAAAACTCTTAAACCAAACAAGGACCGAGGTTGTAACCCTTCACCTGAATAGAAACCCGTCTCAACTACTTGTTGGTAAAGCAGGAACATTGGGTAAAATAAGGCAATAAACGAAGGGAGGACATAGAACCGCTCCGGAAGCCAAGTTACAACCCTTAAACCAAACAAGGACCGGGGTTATAACCCTTCGTCTGAACAGAACTGTACCCCTGATCTTTATTGTTAAGGCCATTATAATTAATCAGGCAATATGAAGTAAGGTAAAACATGACAAACATAGCATGGGGCACAATAAGACAATAGACGAAGAGAGGGCACAAAACTACTCCAGAAGCCAGGTTATAACCCTTAAACGAAACAAGGACCGGGGTTGTAACCCTTCGCCTGAATAGAACTGGTCACCTGATCGTTATTGTTAAGTCAAGCATAAGTAATCATGTCATGTCACAATCTTGTACCGTATCAGAACAAGACCAAGCTGGACTAGACTCCATCCAATCAATCACGGCTAATCAAAGAGTATGGCTTGATAATTTAACTAACTAGGGTAACTAACTAGGGTTATCACATGCCTAGTTACTAGCAAGATACAATGAGATTATTCCACAGCCACAAGCCTTGCAGACCATCCGGTTATCCAGGTCGAATGTCCATTCATGAAGGGTGCAATACATGACTGTGTGATAGAATTGTGCCCTACTCGTCGGTAGGCTACAAGTCCACTTAGTGTGCCCAGATAACGGGATTGCCTGTAGCTGGGAGATCTCCTCATGACTACTGAATTATTCTAGTTTATTAGCCTTAGTCAATTTCAGTAGATATCCCTGACCGTGGTACCCAGGGATCCCTACCCTAGACATGGTGCAAGACAAAACTGGTTTATTTGTACAAATACAATCGCCCACGGTGTCTAGGTCATTCATACTTGTCATGTCAGGCTAGCTATCGTAACAGCATATCGTGATATATCATACCAGGTTTACTTGTCAAAAGTGCGCCACGGCGAGCTACTATTGTATCCATGGAATCATAACAGAATTTACATGGCATAAGCATAAATATGACTTTTAATGTAATAATAATATTAATAATAATAATAATAATAATATAATAAAGGAAGGAGCCATGCGGCTAATTGGATTCATGCGGCAGTGAGCATGCGCGCTTATGCGGCTGGGGACTGCACGCTCATGCGGCTGGAAGTGGGCAGGCGCATGCGACTCAGGAAAGATGAGCATATGCGGCTGAGGGGGACAATGTCATGCGGCTCAGGAAAGAAGGGGCTTATGCGGCGGAAAGAGTGCACGCTCATGCGGCTCGAAGAATCACTTATATATGCGGCTGCGGGGATTGCGGGTCTATGCGGCAAGAGTATGCAAGCTTATGCGGCTTCGGTCGAAAAGTGCCAGGCGGCTGGGTCATGTCGTGCCCTTATGCGGCTGCGGGGAAACGAGTATATGCGGCAATGGAAACAACCAGTCATATGCGGCTATATTCAAGTGGAGTCTTATACGGCTTGGGGGGAGTAACTCCATGCGGCTGAGGATGCAGAGCCATGCTGCTGAGGAAGTAACTAGGGCCATATGCGGCTGAATGGAGACGGGTTATATACGGCTGCAAGTGATAGAGTTCATGCGACTCGTGTTGCCATGCGGCTGGAAGACTTGCCGCATGAAATTCCCTGTGGTCGAGTACTGCCATGCGGCTGAGAAATTCATGCGGCTGGGCCATGTAAGCCATGCGTCTCAGCACTGTTCGTCTTCTTCACTTGTCCGAGAAGAAGAACCATGTAGTCCATGGCTTCCATAGCTTCTAGGCTCCATAAATCCTTCATCCAAGGTCCGAATCCAGACTTCTATAGGTCAAAATGGGGCATAACAAAATTCTCTACAACATAAAACTGTCAAAACTTGAAAATAACAATGTTAAGTAGATCAAAACCCATGAAATCTGAAAATACAATTAACTTAGATCTACAACAAATGAGCCATGGAAATTAGAAATGCTAAGTATTAAATTTTGTTAGAATCTCATGAGGAAGAAAATGGAACAATAAAAATGGAGTTCCTCCATGAAGTAAGCTGCACTTGCCTAAGCTCTCTCTCTTCCTGGTAGGTGAAAGAGTAATGGTGGAGAAGAAGAAGTAATGGAGAGAATTGATGAAGAGAGAGAGTTAGGTGGCTATAAATAGAAAGGAGTGGGGGTAGGTGGGGGTTTCTTTTGGATCATGATGAACCCAAAGCAAACCAAGCCAAGCCAAACCGAACCAAGCAATAGAATGCCCAAATATACCATACAAGGAAACATGCAAAACGAATCAAGATACGTACACATATTCCAAAATACGTAATACGAGCTACGGGCATTACATCATTCCACTCTATATATAGAGCCCCCTGGCCTTCTTTGAAAGGGGCACAAAAATAAGAAAGTAAAGGTAGCTCGTTCAGTCCAGGGAGCCCGTTCGAGTCACAAAACTTGACTCACGAGCGTTCCAGAGATTATTCGAGAACTTATTGGTCCCGGGTACCAGATCGTATAAAGATGAGTATTGCTTTGAGCAACGATGATTTTTATCCCCAGCAGGGCTGTTAAAATCTTCTCTTTCTTCTTCTTCTTCTTCTTCTTCTTCTTCTTCTTCTTGGTTGGCTACAAGTTCTTCTGGAGAGCAAACACGTTTGCTGCAATCTTTGAAGTCCTAAAACTCAGTTTAGGTAATTTTGGAGTGCAAACTCGTTTGCTGGAATCTCCGAAGTCCTAAAACTGGCCTAAGAAAATTAGGAGAGCAAAATTTCAAGAGGTCTCTAAAATCCTACAACGTCAGAACAAAGAGCAAACTTGTTTGCACGGGAATCTCTGTTTCTGGTCATTACTCAGAACAGAGAGCAAACCTGTTTGTATGAAATTCTCTGTTTCTGATCGTTACTCAGAATAGAGAGCAAAATGATTTGCACGGAAGTCCCTATTTCTTATCGTTACTCAGAACAGAGAGCAAACTTGTTTGCACTGAAGTCTCTATTTTTTATCGTTCTACCATAGAAGAATCATGCCATGCGCCTTAGTGGCCATGCGCATAGCAAACCATGTGCATCCAGAAGAGAATAAAAAGGACTAAGAAGCAACCAACATTAATACGCTAAATCGTCATGCACCAAGATGGTCATGCGCCCAAAGTCCTTCGGTCAACTAAGCATTTAATGCAATACTGACAAGTGTGTCACATGTCAGCTATCACTCGAATGTGGTGCAACATATGCCTCAAAATATGTACAGACGACAGCTACACAATAGTCCAAACATCGTCATTTATGAATCCATGTACCTAAGTTGCCATACGCATATTGGTGGAGGGACGCATTGAAAGGTCTTTACAGAAGATGAAGACACTTCGAAGTACGTGCTGACAGCAAACGCCAACACTTATATTAGCACAATCATGACTATTTTTGTCGGTTACATCTGTACAGTGCCACGTGGCTGACCTGACTTAGCTTCGCATGTGCCCAGTAGCCATGTGCCTACCAAAACTGTGCTAGGACTCGCATGCACCCAGTAGCCATGCGCCAAGTTCCCTCATACTGAACCAAGTCAGCACAACAAATCTATCATGTTTCAACAGATCGAGATCTTTGAGCAATGTACACGTGCCACGTGTTATTGATTCAGTCATGCTCATAAACGAGTACCAACTACCCAAGATCAAAACAACAAATGAATCACAACAACTGCCATATTTCAGCTAATCCACAGCCCAAGAGTGTAGTTACACCAGATTCAGTTCAAGCTTCCATAGCGCAGCGCCCCTATGCCCAACAAGTCATGCGCATAGCCTTCCAACATGCCAAATTTCCATACATGCATCGCCTGTGCGCGCATGAATGAGTCATTCCAACCTCTATAAATAGAAGGATCATTCGTTCATTCAAGATACACAGAGACAGTCGCCCACACACAGAGACAGTAGCCCAGACATTCAGAGAGTCCGAGCATACTTCAAGAGAGCCAAATTATCGTCCAGTCAAAAACTTTCATTTGCCTCTTGATTGTCGTCAGATCGCCAATAGAGCAAAAAATCAACCCTCCATCGCCACACATCCCTAGAAAAAAATTGTACTCGAAGAATCCCGTCAAGGATCAAAGTTGTACTCTTTTTTGTTTGTTTAAAGTAAAAGTTCTCAAATAATTTTTAATGGCAAAGAAGCTGGCGACTCTGTTGGGGATAAATTTCTCCTCTAATGAGAAAGTAGTATCACAATTTGATAAAAACAAACTCGGTCCCTCCTAGAAGATGCTGGTTGTGCGCTTCGACCAGCAAGCGTACAAGGAGTTCCTCTTTGAAGATAACACGAGCCCTTTGAAGCGGCTACCAAAGCTGAAGAAGACTCGCCAAGTCTGGGTGATTAAGGGCAATACGCCATTCACCAACACTGAGGGGACTATGTCGGCACAGCCACACCTTCCTACTGACTCTACCAGCAAGCAAGATACTGCTTCTGAGTGGCGCATCTGCCAGAAAAGCACAGCACTGACTGCCATTCCCAGTCTGTCCCATCCCAGTCAAAAAAGATGTGCCAAAAGAACAAAGATTCTGCTACACAGCGGAAACTCTTTATCTTTGATAGAATCACTTGCCACCAAGGTAAGAAAAAGTTGGATTCTGCGTACTGTGTGCCTTCATGGGCTAGTACAAAAAAATCTAAGGCAACACGGGCTACGCGGCCTCATTGTGGTATTCCAACAGCAAGCCAGAAACGTGTATTGAAAGTCATACGCACGGCAGATGGCAAGCTGTACAGAACTGACTCAGACGCTCTTGTGTCCCGAATAGGTTAATTCTCAAAGTCCTCCTCCCACTTGGGCGCATGTCATGCGCTGGAACCATGTCAGGGGGCAAATCTTCTGTTGTCGAACCCATGTACCTACATAGGCTGTGCACATTAAGTGGGTTCAACACACAATACGTATTTTTCTCCCGACAATAATCTGGGTGCATCTCATGCACTAGAACCATATCAGGGGGCGCATCAGTCACATACACACCCAAGTGCTTGGCCTAGTCATGCACGTAAGGTGGGTGTAAATATGAATCTTGTCACGACCCGCACCCTGAGGAAGGAAACGAAAAAGTGGGTACGTCCAGCCTACGCCGCAGTATCGACGGTAGAACGCTGTATAGTTCGTCTATAACATCTAACATCTAACAACAATATGATATAAACATATCATCTTCGCACGAAGGTATAATATAATATCTCAATTCTATATCTCAATCACAAGTCTAGGAAAGATAGAGCACAATATGAAAAAGAAGAATCTGAAATATAAATAGCATTATCACACCACACAAAGTAGATGTCCAACACAAATAAATACAAGTCCTAAAATATAACTAAGTCTCAACTAACAATCGAAACAATCCGATACAAACTGAAAACTATAAATACTAGACTAGAGTAGGCACCCTCTACTGAGCTAGATGCTCCTCAGGCTCCTGAAGGTCACCTTCATGTGCTCCATAGAAGGTAGGGTAGTCATCATCATCATCTGTAATATTTTTAACAGGTCCAGTCAGGACAGGAGCGAGCATAATAGATCTCACGCAGTTCATAACATGTTAGGAAATATAAAGCATGCAAAAGAGTAAGATACATGAACTGTAAGAAGATGTACATGAAAACGAAGGAGAATTTATAACTGAAAATATATACAGAATAAGTAAAACTGCAATACTAGTGATTTAGAGCACAATATGGTTATGTAAACGGCTTAGGTTGTACAATAACAATAGGTAGTTCCACCATACGTGAGTGTACAATAGATACGCACAATAGTCGTACAATGGGATTTAATCACATAACCATTCATACTCTCCCTCCCCAATCAATACATAAGGATCCAATCCAGTTACGCTACCTTGTATAATAGTCTCCATGAAGCTCATGTGATCATGAGAGTACAAGATGCACAATGAGTATACATGAATAGGGGTGTATAATAAATACAATATGTTCATGAAACATATATCATAATATGTATCTGTTGAAAACAATAGAGATAACATCGCATGAGAAGATACGCACAATAGTCGTACAATGGGATTTAATCACATAACCATTCATACTCATCCTCCCCAATCAATACATAAGGATCCAATCCAGTTATGCTACCTTGTACAATAGTCTCCATGAAGCTCATGTGATCATGAGAGTACAAGATGCACAATGAGAATACATGAATAGGGGTGTATAATAAATACAATATGTTCATGAAGCGTATATTATAATATGTATCTGTTGAAAACAATAGAGATAACATCGCATGAGAAGATCCATATAGTACCAATCCGTGATAACAATCGTGCCAGTATCAAGTAAAGTAATCTAGAGCAAGAATATAAGTCCTAAAAAATATGAAACAATCAGAGAATGTACTCGCCTGTCACCATGTATGACTGATATGAATGGATGTCTGAACTGGTGTCACAAAGTCCTATTTAGAATAAAACAGGTTATGATATATTCAGAAATAAGGTAATTGAAGTGTATGATGCAATCTATATGATTTCTAAGTCAACTAGGTCAAAGTCAACTCTTGGTCAACTTTAGTCAACACTCTAGTAAACATGAAGTCAAACTAGGTCTACTAGTCCAGTCTAGGTCAACCCTAGTCTAACTAGGTCAACACCAAGCCAAGCCTACACCAAGCCTATGCCAAACCATATATCAATATCATATATACAATCAAAGACTTTACATTCAACAATCTATGTAGTTATCATATATATATATACATTACTAGTGTATATAGGCAAGCCTAAAGAAAATCCTACCTATACCAATCCTATATAGAAAATATATATACCAATCAAACACATACATATCTCATATATATCATACAAATCAAACACAAATTTAGAGAGAGGGGAAAGGGAAAAACATGTGTGTGTGGGTGTGTATGTAGTGTCTATTTCCCTGTGTGTGTAACCTAGATATAGGTGTCAACATATGCATAAATGTGTATGTGTGTGAAAATCATACTGTCATAGTGAGTGTGTGACAGTGAGTGAAAAGAGAGAATGTGAAGAGTGTGTGTTAGTGTGAGGGTGAAGTCTGTGACAGGAAAACAGAGGGTGGAGTGGAGAAACAGTATGAATGTGTCGAGTGTAGTACACAGGAATGTGTATACTATGAGTGTGTGTGTGTTTATGAATGTGTAGGTGACAGGAATAAGGAGGCTGGCCTGTGTGTGTGTGGTTGTGTGGACAGTGAGTGGCATGTGTGTAACAATGAAATCAAATCCAATTCCTAATCTATTCTCAGGTTTACACAATTGCCATCTCAGGATTTCATTTCCAGGTTTTAGGTGATGGAAATTTGTGGATACATGTCAATATCAATGAGTGTTAACATGTGTTTAGGAATGGGAATTCAAGTGACAGTCTTCATTGATAACTATCAGTTAATTCAAGGCCTAATCAATTGAAATCTATTTCCCTGTTTCGAATTGAACCCAAAACTCAGTTATTGCATTTCAAATCTCAGTTATATACAACATTCAAGGAACCATTTACTCAGTTTTAATTCACATTCAAGATCTCAGTTTTCTGCAAAAAAAATTGAAAACAATATTAACATGTTCAGTGACAATTTCTAAGGCAGGAACCTAAATCAGTTGGACAAAACCCACTCGAACTAAACCCACATATGTAAATCTGATTTCTAACATTCATCATAATTCAAAATCTACATTTAAACTTCATAATTAACAAATTAAATATCATTTAAATTCTAAAAATGAAGAACTGAACATGGTATCAGTGAACATTAGGAAAAACCCAAATTCGAATATCAAAACATGTTAAAAACCCAATGCAAAGGTTGGTAAACATTGAGTCATGTATACACGTGTCAAACATGGTGTTTGTGTCCAAACAAGTGGAAACAAATGTGTCCAAAATACTAATTTACACAGAATATGAAAATACTGCACAGACAGCCTCGTGCACGTGTGTGAGTCGGGCTAGGACATAACACACACATCCACAAGTGTCGTGCACGTGTCCATAGCTAGGGTAGGTCTATATGTTCGTGTACATGTGTCTGTCTCGTGTCCACGTGAGTCGTGTCGAGAGTTACACGTGCGTATCAGTGAGAAAATTTCTCGCGTGTACAGTCTGTGTAAAAGCCGTACACTCACGATTTCTCACTCGATACGACACGACTCGACACAAAACTCTGGGGAGTCTTGACAGACGTTGCCCCTACCCTCGTGTTAAATTTAACGTATCCACGTGTCGTGTGTAGGGAGAAATAGGGGTCGGGTAGCAGGGCAGTGCACGGGGGTGTCGTACAGCGTGTTCATGTCCATTTTGGACACGGACACGAGTCCAAATCGTGCTCAGTATGATAGATTCATGATCTACAATTAAAGATCTAATTTTCCATTCAATTAGTTTTTGAAATTAATACTATTTAATTTTGACAAATATTTTATCGAACACCTTGTTTAAAACACAGATACGTGTCCGATACGGACACGAAATGGACACAAATTCCTACCAAACTTGGGGTACACCTAGGGGGACCCTAAATGAATGCATCCATGGGAAGAAATCAGGAATTTAATAGGGTTTGTAGGGTTTTACCTATTGAGTGTTCAAACTCAATTTAAAGAGCCTCGATTCGACGTCTTCCTCGACTTCCTACACTTCAAACGTCCTCCAACCTTGCTAGCTATCCTCCACAAGCCTCCTCTACTATTGGGGATGATGATGCAATTGATTAGGATCAAATTGAACTTAATTTGGATTAATTGGGAGGAGTTTAGGGAAGAACAAGTAGGGCTTTTCTAGGTTTTGTAAAAGAGGCAATTATTTCTTAAGTGTTACACTTATAAGAGGGGGGGTCATGTGTGGCTGTTCATGTAAGGGAATTAGGATTTGTTTAGGTATAGGTGAGTGGCTGGGATCATTCCACCCAACTCCAAGCCTTCATATTGGTTCTAGGCTTTCATTTCACAAATATCCTAAAAGAAAATATCCTACTTATAAATATCTAGATATTAATAATCATGTCATGACTAGGTTAACCTAATCAATCAAGGCTAATCTAGAGTTAGGCTAAGTTTCTAGGTTAAGGCCTAACAAATTAGATTAACATAATATTTAATTAATACAATTTACAATTTCACAAAATTGTCAAAATGACCAAAATACCCTTAGGCTAAAAACTAGTAATTAGTCATCCTAATCACATAGCTAGGCTCCCTTGGTCATGGTTAGTCTCTGGGCCTAGCCAAATCTAGGGTTACACTAGTCAATCATCAAAATCACAAGTCGTGGTTTTAAATAGTTTTAAATTAACTAAAAATCACCAAAAATCATAATATGGTTTAAATATCATTATTAAATTATTATAATTATAAAGTTTCAAAATTACCCTCATTTTAGAAACTGGGTGCTACAAGTCTACCCTCCTTAGAAGAATTTTGTCCCCGAAATTAAGATGGTCGTACTCCTTATAGGTCAAACACCCCCAATAATCACAGTCTCAACATACAGTCCGATAATCATATACGTCTGTCCAAAATCATGATACTCGAAATCTTCGTCATGCTAGTGAGCAAGGCTACGATATTCATAGAGTCCTTGACTATGGTATATACCTCTAGAATTATGGTATTTAAAATTTTCGTATTGCCGCATGCTTGGCCGCGAAAACCTTAAATTTCTACACCCGAGAAATATGTCCAAAATCTGACTATATGTCTTCACTATGCCAGCTAACATGACTATAGAAGACTCTAGATCCCATAATCGAGACGACCTAGCCCATACGACTTATCTCAGAAGAAAATAAATCACAATGAACATCTGAACAAAATTTATCAACTACCAGGTACGGTAGAATCAAATTTCAAGACAGTTATAAGGGGAAATACGGAAATAGAATCGAAAAGATTGGAACCTGCAATCAGCTCTCCCTCTGCATGTGCATCCTCGACTGCCATGGCGAAAGCTCGCCCCTACTGGCCTCCCTTGGCCTGTTGTTGATGCTGGACAAACCTCTGCTGCTGAGTCTGTAACGGTGGTCCATTCTGTTGCCCTGTCGGAGCCCTAGCTCCTGCTGCCGCCTGAGTCACTGGTGCCCTGTTCCTGGGATAATCCCTGTACTGATGCTCTCCTGAACCATAAAGTAAACACAGGCCCTGCCTCTTCTTGCAGTCGCTCAATCCGTGACCTTGCCTCTTGCAGAAGTCACATGTAGAGTGCTGTTGCTGCCTGGGTGCCTGCTGGTAAAGTACATGTCCCCGGCCCTGAAACGATTGCTGAACTGGCGTCTACTGAATGTGAGGGCACTTGGCTAGCCCTGTACTAGAAATAATCCCTAAGGCATCACTGCCCCTCTTTGGCTTGAGGCCAAAGTCCTCTTCTGCAATCTATGTGTCCATCAATATCTGATCGAACGTCGCATCACGGCGACCCAAGGTACGGGTGCACACGGCATGAATAAGTCCCCTATGGAACTTACGAGCCTTTTGTCCCTCATCCTGGATCAGATCGGGAGCGAACCTGCTAAGGTGGAAGAACTCTGCAGCATACTCGTCCACCGACGAGTTTTTCGGTACTAGTCCCACAAACTGGCCCTCCAACGCTGTGAGAGCCACGTCTGGGAAGAACTTCTCCTTGAAAAGCCGCCTGAAGTTCTCCCATGATATACCCTTCACTGACACCTGAGGGTCTGTCCGGAACCACGTCAAAGTGATGTCAAAGAACTGGCTGGCCACAGACGTCACCCAAAGTTCCCTCGGAACCTCTGCTAACTCCAGGCTCCTCTGGACGTCCTCCAACCAGTTGTCAGCATACAAGATACCTTCGGTACCCTTGAAGTCCTTCAGGTTCATCTTCCTGAAATCCAGACATGTACCAGGCCTCCTGACTCTGCTGTAGCTGAACTAGGGCACCCTGATCTGTACCCGGGACTACCCTCTCAACTGCTGTCATCGCCATCTGGTGGGAGTTCTCCATACTCTGTCGCAGAACCTCTGTCTGACGGTAGGATGCGTCAGCCTGATGCTGCTGTGCCTCTGCCTGGGCCCTCTGGGTCTGCATCATCTGCTGCAGAAGGGCCATCATCTGCTGTACATCTGTTGGTAGCGGAGTTGGCGGTAGAAAAGTCTCAAGAATGACTATAGACAGTCCCGCAGCTGGAGGTGGAAGACCTCCTGGAATAGTCACTGCTACTCCTGCCTGAAGGACAGGAACTGAGGTGGCAGCTCCCTCGACTACTACTCCCGTAGCCGGAGGTGGAAGTCCTACTGGATCGAACCTCGCTGGAACAATACTAGATCCTGCTACCTGAGCACGAGTAAGCAGCATCCTAAGGACAGATTGAAACAAGGAGATCAATATGGCACATGATAAGGAAAATCAAGGAAGGACAATTAAATTCAGTTATAAGAAGAGTTGTCATGGCAATCAAAAGATCAAAGTTTTTCTAAAATGTGATTGGGTAACTCCTATCATATCCTAGATCCTAAGTCCTAGTCGCAGGCTCGTAATTAGTACTCTAAGTCGAGCACCATTACGAGATCACACTAATTGCGACATCGACCTGCATGGGCCACCACAAAAACGTGTCACAACCCGCACCCTGAGGAAGGGCACGAGAACGTGGGTACGTCCAGCTTATGCCGCAGTGTCGATGGTAGAACACTGTATAGTTCGTCTATAACATCTAACATCTAACAACAATATGATATAAACATATCATCTCCGCACGGAGGTATAATATAATATCTCAATTCTATATCTCAATCACGAGTCTAGGAAAGATAGAGCATAATATAGAAAAAGAAGAATCTGAAATATAAATAACGTTAATACACCACACAAAGTAGATGTCCAACACAAATAAATATAAGTCCTGAAATATAACTAAGTCTCAACTAACAATCGGAACAATCCGATACAAACTGAAAAATACTAGACTAGACTAGGCACCCTCTACTGAGCTAGATGCTCCTCAGGCTCCTGAAGGTCACCTTCATGTGCCCCATAGAAGGTAGGGCAGTCATCATCATCATCTGTAATATTTTTAACAGGTCCAGTCAGGACAGAAGCGAGCACAATACATCTCACGCAGTTCATAACATGTTAGGAAATATAAAGCATGCAAAAGAGTAAGATACATGAACTGTAAGAAGATGTACATGAAAATAAAAGAGAATTTATAACTGAAAATATATACAGAATAAGTAAAACTGCAATACTAGTGATTTAGAGCACAATATGGTTATGTAAACGGCTTAGGTGGTACAATAACAATAGGTAGTTCCACCATACGTGAGTGTATAATGGATACGCACAATAGTCGTACAATGGGATTTGATCACATAACCATTCCTACTCACCCTTCCTAATCAATACACAAGGATCCAATCCAGTTACGCTACCTTGTACAATGGTCTCCATGAAGCTCATGTGATCATGAGAGTATAAGATGCACAATGAGTATACATGAATAGGGGTGTACAATAAATACAATATGTTCATGAAACACACATCACAGTATGTATCTATTGAACACAATAGAGATAACATCGCAAGAGAAGATCCATATAGTACCAATCCATGATAACAATCGTGCCAGTATCAAGTAAAGTAATCTAGAGCAAGAATATAAGTCCTGACAAATATAAAACGATCAAAGAATGTACTCGCCTGTCACCCTGTATGACTGATATGAATGGATATCCAAACTGGTGTCACAAAGTCCTATTTAGAGTAAAACAGGTTATGATATATTCAAAAATAAGGTAATTGAAGTGTATGATGCAATCTATATGATTTCTAAGTCAACTAGGTCAAAGTCAACTCTTGGTCAACTTTAGTCAACACTCTAGTAAACATGAAGTCAAACTAGGTCTACTAGTCCAATCTAGGTCAACCCTAGTCTAACTAGGTCAACACCAAGCCAAGCCTATACCAAGCCTATGCCAAACCATATATCAATATCATATATACAATCAAAGACTTTACATTCAACAATCTATGTAGTTATTATATCTATATATATACATTACTAGTGTATATAGGCAAGCCTAAAGGAACGCCTATCTATACCAATCCTATATAGAAAATATATAAACCAATCAAACGCATACATATCTCATATATATCATACAAATCAAACACAAATTTAGAGAGAGGGGAAAGGGAAAAACATGTGTGTGGGTGTGTATGTAGTGTCTATTTCCATGTGTGTGTAACCTAGATATAGGGGTCAACATATGCATAAATGTGTATGTGTGTGAAAATCATATTGTCACAGTGAGTGTGTGACAGTGAGTGAAAAGAGAGAATGTGAAGAGTGTGTGTTAGTGTGAGGGTGAAGTCTGTGACCGAAAAACAGAGGGTGGAGTGGAGAAACAGTATGAATGTGTCGAGTGTAGTACACAGGAATGTGTGTACTATGAGTGTGTGTGTGTTTATGAATGTGTAGGTGACAGGAATAAGGACGGTGGCCTGTGTGTGTGTGGTTGTATGGACAGTGAGTGGCATGTGTGTAACAATGTAAATCAAATCCAATTCCTAATCTATTCTCAGGTTTACACAATTGCTATCTCAGGATTTCATTTCCAGGTTTTAGGTGATGGAAATTTGTGTAGATACATGGCAATATCAGTGATTGTTAACATGTGTTTTGGAATGGGAATTCAAGTGACAGTCTTCATTGATAACTATCAGTTAATTCAAGGCCTAATCAATTGAAATCCATTTCCCTGTTTCGAATTGAACACAAAACTCAGTTATTGCATTTCAAATCTCAGTTATATACAACATTCAAGGAACCATTTACTCAGTTTTAATTCACATTCAAGATCTCAGTTTTCTGTGAAAAAAAAATTGAAACATTATTAACATGTTCAGTAACAATTTCTAAGGTAGGAACCTAAATCTGTTGGACAAAACCCACTCGAACTAAACCCACATATGTAAATCTGATTTCTAACATTTATCATAATTCAAAATCAACATTTAAACTTCATAATTAACAATTTAAATATCATTTAAATTCTGAAAATGAAGAACTGAACATGGTATCAGTGAAAATTAGGAAAAACCCAAATTCGAATATCAAAACATGGTAAAAACCCATACAAAGGTTAGTAAACATTGAGTCTTGCATACACATGTCAAACATGGTGTTTGTGTCCAAATAAGTGGACACAAACGTGTCCAAAACACTAATTTACACAGAATATGAAAATACTGCACAGGCAGCCTCGTGTACGTGTGTGAGTCGGGCTAGGACACGACACACACATCCACAAGTGTCGTGCACGTGTCCATAGCTAGGGTAGGTCTATGTGTTCGTGTACACGTGTCTGTCTCATGTCCACGTGAGTCGTGTCGAGAGTTACACGTACGTATCAGTAAGGAAATTTCTCGCGTGTACAGTCTGTAAAACCCGTGCACTCACGATTTCTCACTCGATACGATACGACTCAACACGAAACTTTGGAGTAGTCTTGACAGACATTGCCCCTACCCCCGTGTCAAATTTAACATGTCCATGTGTCGTGTGTAGGGAGAAATAGGGGTCGGGTAGCATGGCAGTGCACGGGGGTGTCGTACAGCATGTTCGTGTCCATTTTGGACACGGACATGAGTCCAAATCATGCTTAGTGTGATAGATTCGTGATCTACAATTAAAGATATAATTTTCCATTCAATTAGTTTTTGAAATTGTTATTATTTAATTCTAACAAACATTTCATCGAACACCTTGTTTAAAACATCGATACGTGTCCTACACGGACACAAAATGGACACGAATTCCTACCAAACTTGGGCTACATCTAGGGGTCCCTAAATGAATGCATCCATGGAAAGAAATCGGAAATTTAATAGGGTTTGTAGGGTTTTACCTATTGCGTGTTCAAACTCAATTTAAAGAGCCTTGATTCGATGTCTCCCTCGACTTTCTACGGTTCAAACGTCCTCCAACCACGCTAGCTATCCTCCACAAGCCTCCTCTACTGTTGGGGATGATGATGCAATTGATTAGGATCAAATTGTACTTAATTTGGATTAATTGGGAGGTGTTTAGGGAAGAACAAGTAGGGCTTTTCTAGGTTTTGTAAAAGAGGCAATTATTTTTTAAGTGTGACACTTATAAGAGGGGGGTCATGTGTGGCTGTTCATATAAGGAAATTAGGGTTTATTTAGGTATAGGTGAGTGGCTAGGATCATTCCACCCAACTCCAAGCCTTTCTATTGGTTCTAGGCTTTCATTTCACAAATATCCTAAAAGAAAATATCCTACTAATAAATATCTAGATATTAATAATCATGTCATGACTAGGTTGACCTAATCAATCAAGGCTAATCTAGATTTAGGCTAAGTTTCTATCACGACCCGCACCCTAGAGTAAGGGCACGAGACGTGGGTACGTCTAGCCTACGCCACAGTGTCGGCGGTAGAACGTTGTCCTAGGTCACAACATCTAACAATATAATGCTAAGCAGTTTATACTCCCCGAATTGGGGTGACATAGCAGAAAGTAAACTCAATCACAACTAAGGCAGAAAGCTAAGATAGAAGGAGCGATAGATAGATACTGTTGAAATGAAAGGAAATCCACAAGTACAAACAGAGAGTCTAAGTGTCTAACACATCACAAATCCCAAGTATCAAATATATACAGTCATCCAGAGAGTAATGTAAATGAAAACATCCTAATCTAGAGGAGTGTCGTCCACAGCTATAGGGTCCGGCTGCTGGTCCAAGTCACAGCTGTCATCTAAGGTAGCCCCATAATATGTAGGGCAGCCAGCCTCGTCCTCATCCTCTGTAATATTCAACAGGTCCAGTCAGGACAGGAGCGAGCATAATACATCTCAACAAGTCATAGCAGGAAAGAAAATATAATCATGCTAGAGAATAAAATACAGGAAAAGTGAAGAATAGCATAATGCAAGAGAGAGACTGTAAGTAAATATCTATGATATATAAAAGAGAGACAGTGCTAGTGATTCAGAGTACAGGATAAACATGTGAATGGCTAGGGACTGATTCATGATTATACTACGGAACTGATTCATGATTACACTAGTTGGAATTATCCACATGTTCATTTATACTCCCCCATCCCCAATCAACACACAAGGATCCAGTCAAGTTACGTTAAGATTCATGATTATACTACATTGGCCATAAAGGGTGATTCATGAATTGATTCGTGAAGGCTCGGTGATCATGAGGGTACATGAGTCACTAGCTGATTCCTAAAGATTCATGATAATAGAAGCATGAGATACGTGATGTAAGTAAAACACACGAGACAAAAGTATTCGCTGCTCCCGAGAGGGATAACATCTCATAAAGGGATCCATATAATACTAATCCGTGTTACCAACGTGTCAGCATCAAGTAAGATAAAGATAATCTAAAGCAGGAAATATAATCCTAAACAAGATATGAAATGATCAGAGAATGTACTCGCCTGCTATCTGGGTGTCCGGATGAAAAGTACTGTCCGAGGAGTAGTGTCTGGCTCTTATTTAGAACAGCACAAGTCACAACAAGTCTAAAATGATAACAAGATGGAATTTAATACATTCTACATGAATCTAGGTCAATCTAGGCCAAAGTCAACTCTTGGTCAACTCTGGTCAACCCTAGAAGTCAAACTAGGTCAACTATAGTCAAACTAGGTCTAACAAGTCTAAACTAGTCTATTCTAGGCCTAATCAAGACTAAACAAGCCTAACTAAGCTCTCACTAGTCTAACAGACACACCATAGGCCAATACCACATATATACATATATCACTATTCACACATATGAATATATATATATATATATATATATATATATATATATATATATATATATATATATATATATATATATATATATATATATATACAATAGGAATATGCCTAACACATTAGCTATCACACATATAGAAATACCCATATATGCTACTCTACCATTCATACATCACATTAGATTAGGCATACTCACATATAGAGATATATACATGGTATTTCATAAAGAGGGGATAACATGTTAGATGTGTGTGTGTGTGTGTCTAATGTTCATGCATGTGTGTGTGGGTGAGAGTGTCAATAGGAATATGTGTGAACTAAACCATGATTTAATGTGTGTGGACTGGACCATGTGAAGGGATTTCATAAAACAGTGTGTTAACATTATGTGTTCACAGAAAAAATGTATGTGTTGTGTTCCAGTGTGTCATGTGAACCTGTGTGTAATCCAGTGAGTGTAGTATACAGGTGACAGATATATGTACATTAGAGTGTGTGTATGGGACTGAGCTTCTCAGGAAATGTGTGAACTGCACATGTATGTGTGTGTGTTGGCAGGAATCCCAAAGACAGGAACATAAGTGCAGGAATCCAAGGACAGTGCATACAAGTCATTCCAGGTTTTAACAACAGTGAACATTAACTAGGAACTCAGATTTTAGGAACCGAATGACAGTGAATAACATATGTGTGGTTGTATGGCTAAGGTTGGCGTGTGCTCAGGTTTAACAAGTTTTGACAGTTCAAAGCAATGTAAATCCAACATTAGACAGTTAGTCACACTAAAAGACTTAACAGTTGATGAGGAAAATTAGTAGCAATTTTAAGACTTGAATCAATGTCATCACAACCTTGTAAACATTAGATTTAATCCCATTTAACTTTAAAATTGAAACTAACTCAGTGCTAAGATTATACTAACAATTTATAGGAAAAATTCGAAGAAGCTAATATAGCAATGGTTCTCATTCAATCCCAATTAATTTCCCCACATGAAACCAACATCCCAACACATAAACTCTAATATAACATGTATAAAATATATGTAAGTTATCATTGAAACTGGAATTGAACATTCGAATAGGGGTGATGTACTGATACTGCATTGTATCAGGAATGCTAGAATACCAATTCATGACTCAACCATTCCATGTAAATTCGATTATGTTAATCAACCAAAAACTGAGAATTGTATCCTAATCATGATATCTAATATGTATAACAAATAACCATAGCTAAATACATAGTATAAACATTTAGAATAAATAGGAAAATGAGAACAGTGCTTACACTGATACATGAAGTATCAGTCGGTTTAGGAATTTTCTAATCCACATTCGATTAACAATGTAATGATGAAATATGTTTGCAAAAACAAAAGTTGATCTTTCTTTCACAAACTTTGTAATAAGATTACAATTTGAATTCTGGGAAAGTACAACTGTAGGAATCCGATCTGAAGATGATCGCTTTATCCCTTGGACGATGTGAACTTTGAAGACAATAGCCTCTGAAGTTGAAGGAGATAGTCTCTGAAGAATGCAGCAGCACTTGGGCAATAACTCCTGAACTCTCTGCTTTTGATTCTGATTTTTCTGATCTCTATGTGATCCCCCCTAGGAAGGACTTGAAACTCTATTTATAGAGTTCTGGAAATAACTAATTTTTAGTTATTCTGAATTGCGCATGATGGATTGCGCATGCATTGGACTGCGCAAACATCAGACTGTGCTGGCAGTTATTTGATCGTGGACCAACTGTATTGGACACATGGCATCATTTGATTGAAATGCGCATGATCGTGTACAGACGGTTGCCACGTGGTGAGCAATCGATGGCATGCATGCCACGTACAGAATTTTATTTGTCTTGATGAACAGTGCCACATGAATTGTGCTAGCTTCAGATTGCGCTAAGTTGAACTACGCTTCAAGTGGGCTCATAGACTGCACTGGCTATACAGCTGTCCTCGAGCGCTGTGCTGTACGAGAAACGAACAGTTTCCTCGTTCTTCGGGCTGTCAGCTGTCAGAAGATCTAATTTCCTGTCAGGTAATGATGATGTGGCCACGTTAGCTAGCGCACTTGAAAGTGTGCGCAGTTCAGTTTGCGCAATTGAGATGTGCACAATCTGTCTCCTGTGCAATTCAATTGAAGGATGCATATTTTGATTTTTATTGTTTTGTTGATGGGTGCAACTTGATTTTTTTAGGACCTATAAGACCCCCTTCAAAGTTTTCGAAAGTTAAATTTATTCAAAGTTTCAAAATACTTTGAATTTTGATTTTAAAATCAAGCTGCGCAAGTAATGACTTGTCTGCGCAATCGGAGGAATCAGCTCATATTTCTTCGACGCAATCTGAGACGTCTATTTACTTTCGAAAACTATAAATAGTTCTCATTCCTCTCTATGTTAGTCTTTACTTGCTTCCAAACTTTTGAGAGAGAAAAAATTTTCGAGCCCATTCTAACTCTTCTTCTTATTCCCCGTCGACACTAATGGCTCCGAAACGCTCCGCCGCCGAGAAGGGCAAGGCCCCCGCCGAGTCTTCGGCTTGGGCTGCGCCATGTTTTTCTTGACATGAAGTCGCCCATCCCGCACTGCAAGGTAGTGATTGACCAAAAACCCTTTTTAGGATTTTTTGACACTGTTGATCCTTCAAACCAATCTCTTTTTAGAGATTTGGTTATATCGCGCCGCCCTGTTTAGGGTTTCGGTTGCACAAACCCAATAGTCTTTATTTTTATGAAGACTATTTTCTTGCGCAATCGGTTGAAAAACGCTGGCAAAAGTCAGCGCACTCTATCGATTTGCGCAAGTCTATCCAGCGCAAACTGTTGCCTTGCGCAAGCTTGTTAGCGCAATCTGATGGCTTGCGCAAGTGAAATATGTTGGCACAACTGGACAGTTTGTGTACGTAGGCTGTATTAGCACAATTTGATGCTATGCACCCAGTGCAATCTGATGCTTTCGCACTTTGCTGAATTTTTGAACAGACTTCTTTGTTTTAACATGTACTGAATTCTATCTTTTTGTTTGATGCAGTTAATATCAGAGAGGACCCAGATTATGAAATCTTTGCAGGGACCCTTACTGAACCAGAGTTTAAGGAAGATTTGTCCCATATAATATTTCTCCAATATGCTCTGCCATCTTCCCGTCAAGCCATCTTAGTTGCACAAGACAATGAAACTTTATTAAGTCTGATGAACGGGTAGCCCCTGCAGACTGCCGATGCCATTATTCACAAGAAACCCCTGTTTCTATTTGGTAAGGCTATTGAAAAGTGTTCTCAGCCAAGGCCTCGAGTCGAACAGAGACTCCATCAGAGGGCTGATAAAAGGATACTCTTGCCTGAGATCTCTAGGTGCCTTCCCTTAGCTCGCTATGCTCATACGAGTTATCCCAGGAGAATAGACTGGGATATCACTCCCCTCCAACAAGCTAGAACAGGGAACATCTGTGTAAAGAAAGGGCCGAATAATAAGGACATGTTCTACAGCTCTTCTGAGCGTCATAGCTCACTGCTCAGAGGATTGAAGCCTGGTTGCATTCCGCCAGAGAATTCTTCCCTGCTACTACCGGTTAGAACATCGATCTTCACAAACGAGTTTGCGAAGGTTGAAGAAAGATACCCGGATTAGGACATCCGTCTGACAGGTCTGGTGAACCCAGATCACAAAAGATGGAGTTGCATAGCCAATTGGATATTGGTTCAGTTTGAAGAAAAGCTCAAGGAGATTGAGCTGTACCAGCTACTATTATCTACTGTATACGGCTTTCATCCCAACCCTCATCTGTTCCTTGCTTTGGCAGAGTGGTATAACTTCACGACAAGGACCTTCATGACACCCTGTGGAGAAATTGGACTTGCTCTTCATGAGATGAAATATATCTCGAGCTTGCCAATGGGGGAATTCCCCTATGAGGAATTTGTCCCAACAAATGATGAGTTAGACCGACTTCGTTGAGAAAACGCTGAGATGGTGGACGTTTTTGAAGAACTGTTGTGCCATTATAAGATCTGCTCTTTATATTACAAGAGTGGTTCTTTTGGTACTTTTTACTCATCGAAGTGGTTGTCTTATCTCTTTCTTAACCACATTATAGAAAAGAAGACGAAGGATCATGATAAGTGTAACCCTAGCTTCTTCAGACCATTCAGCCACAGTGAGGTGATAGGTTTGATGGAAGAGAACAAAGAAATGGACATCAAGGTTGATGATGAACTACAATATCCTCCTTTTAAGACAGGAGATGTTATTGAAAGTTTCATAAGATTGGGCTATAGGTCCATGTCCAAGGAAGCCCAGTTGGCAGTTTCCTCACATACTGGCTTCGATGATTCGTCGTCCCCGGAGCCAGTGCCGTCGATCGCTTCCACCACGGCATGCTCTTTGCTGCTGTTCGGTTAGTTTTTGGCTACCGGATGGATCTGCTACCGGCGATGACCAGCAGAATAAATGCTGGTCTTCGTCTTTTTGTTGAATCAATGCTCAAATGGAAGGGCGAGAAGGGGAACTTCCCTCGGCTGGAGCTGCCCTATACTTATTTGTTCGGATGGTTGCTTCTGCACCATCCATCATTGATAAACCCTGATATGGGGGCAGTCGGCGGTAGCTACCTGCGGAGATTCTCGCGGGGTAAATGGATATATAACAGTCTGAGAGATTGCAGACGGGCTTTGAATCTTGGAAAAGGGTAGAATTTCTACTGTGTTTCCCCTCCAACAGGCTATAAACATATGATAACAAATCTAGTTGATCTAGGGAGGCAGCCTCTAGGTCGTGCAGTATTTGAGTGGCTGAAGACGATCCGGCCATCACATTTGGTTTACAGATTTGAAGAAGAATGTTACCTGGAACCATATCTTCCGAGCTGTTTTGCGCGGCAATTTGGCTATGACCAATTCCACGTAGGCAATATTGTAACTTGCCTACAAGGAAAAGGTTATCTGATTGATGGCGTCAGGGCTTGGGCTTATTATAACGCTCGAGACACAAGAGCAATGTTCTCGATGCCAACCAAAAGCGATCACGGCCCTAGGATGTTATACACATATTCGCTTTTTTATACATCAGCGAATACTTTCGCCGAAAACTTCAACCTAGTAGAATGCTTCGCGACAGCGACGCATTTGAAGAAGGGAGCAACTGTTATATCAGCTCCAGGAAATGATGAGGAGCATGAGCCGGTGGATGACCCGTTGGAAGCCTCAAGGGAAGCTAACTTCCCTGAAGAGGTCAACGAACCACTGCAAATTTCTTTGAAAGTTGTCAAGTCTCCAGCCAGGAAGAGGAAGAGAAGGATTGACGAACCTTCTTCTCCGGTTGCAAAGAAAAAACTTATCTTGGAGCCATCAGAGAAAGTTACCACCAGGTCACAATCTCGGCAACTGGCCGAATTGACCCAAAGAGAAGAAGCAACTACGCCGACCTCTCTTCCAAGGCAGGTCAATGTAGTAGACATAGAGAGTCCAGAGAGACCTCTACATAGAAAGAAACTGGTCTCTAGAAGAAAGAAAGTGGTCTCTCCTCCGAGACAAATCTTGTCTTCGGTGGTGGCTAGCGCTGCTGCTGTAATCACCATGTCATCTCCTACACCTGCCCTTGAGTCTAGACAGGAAACTCCTAGTCCAGAGCAGAGGGACGAGACTGAACAGAGGGAGGAGGCCGAACAGAGGGATAAGGCTGCAGAGCCTAGAGAAGACATTGTAGAGAGGGAGCATGAAGTTTTGCAATCTCCTTTACTGGCGGTGGAAACTACCCAGCCTCTTACTACACCAGGACGACTCTGCGAAGAAGAGGATCGCTTAATGATTGATGCATTGAATGATTGCGACTTCGGTCTGCAGGATGATGTTGATCAGGCCACTGCAACTGCCAGCGAGGAAGCACCGAAAAATAGTATAAGCAATGAAGATACATCAACAGAAGCTGTTGATGATACTTTAAATCAAGAAGAGGACATTGATGTCCACATATCTCCCGAAGCTGTTGACGACACACTAGATCCTGAAAAGGATGTTGAGGTGGATGTATCTCCCGAAAAGAATGTGGGTGAAGAAGTAGCGCCGGAGTAAACTACTACCGCTGATCCCGAAGGTATTGAATGAAATTATCAATCTTCTTTTCATAGATTAATGGCTGACATCTCTATTTTTGATCCATGTAGATATCGAATCATCTCCAATTCCTCCTTGCACTGATATGGTGCCAATAACAGCAATAGCTAGTAGTAGCCGACATCTGTCGGGCGGCTCCGAGGCAGGTAGTAGCCAGGCAGTGATGTCTGAGGCTACTTTTGCTAGGTTAGGATCTGTGCCAGCAGACGACAGACCAGTTACTGGACCAAACCATGGTAAGATTGCTTTTACTTTTGATCATTTTCAACAGTTGCAAATGACAAGCAAAATAACAATATTTAATTTTGTAGAGGAACAACCGGGAGGAGCAACCAGCTCTACTTTAGCTCCCTTGTTTAAAGAACCCTCCATTCAAGTGCAAGAAGCTGAAGGTCCTGCTGCTTCATCGTCAACGGGAGTAGCTGCTACTCCTGGTGCCCTGGCCACTAATCGATTTGTCATTAGCTCCTTCACCAACTTTTTTTTTAATTCGTTGGGACCCTTAATAGATAGGGTGATAGAGAAAGAAGAGGCTGATTTCTCCACAGTTAGAGGTCCAACCTCTTATTTGGTTAATGCCATCAGCAGTCAAAGCGACGAAGCTCAGGTTACTTTTCTTGATCATATATTAGATGAGCTGGAGGAATCGGTGAGGGTCTACAAAGAACTTAATAGGGGGAAGTGGAGCCCTTAGTGCAGGCCGAATTTGAAAAGATGTCTCAAGAGGCTGCGGTGGTGAAAGTTAATTTCCAAGTTCTCTTGGATACTTTCACTGCCAAGTCCGCTGAGTATAACTCCAAAGTGGAAACAGTAGCATCTGTTGCTGAAGAGAATGAAAGAAGAGTTGCTGAACTGCAAGCAGAATCTGTCCGTCTTCAGGAAGAGCTGAGACTTGTTCAATTAGCTCTGGAAGATGAGGCCACCCAACATCCGGCTGCAATTCAACAACTGGGTGTTCTGACTCAAAAAGAGATGAGTATGCCGCAGCTCATCAAGCTGAAATCACTCGTAAACTGGTAACCTTGCCAACCTTCGATGATAAATCTGGGATGGAGGAAGCTAGGAAGCGAGTGATGGACTCTCGTGAGGAGCGACTGCAAATTTTGAAGCAGCAGATGACCAACTTGATGACACCGCCGACCGAATAGAAAGATTCTTTGTATCTTCTTATTTTTGTGATATTTATCTTTGTAATGTCTTTCAACTTTGATCAATAAAAAGACATTTTTTTGTGGCTCTATTATTTATTGTATATCTTATTCAGATATAAATAATAGCGATAGAAAATATATTCAGAGGTGCAAGACATGATATATTTCTTGATTTTTAGAAAGTAATTATATTCATTATATCTGCTCAGAGGTAATGTGGACATGGCAGAAAATAATTTGTTGAATATCATTATTTCAATAGACAACTTAATCAAGGATGACTAGTTGCTGATATGGATGATTAGATAAATGAACGAAAATGAATCGTCAAAATGTGCGAACGAAATGAATCGTCGGGATAAACGGATGAACCGTTAAATAAATTGAATGAACGGGTGAACCGTCGGATGAATTGAATGAACGGATGAACCGTCGGATGGATGGAATGAACGGGTGAACCGTCGGATGAATTGAATGAACGGGTGAACCGTCGGATGAATGTGTCGCTTCGTTGTTTTAAGAATCTCCGCCTATAAATAGGACAGAAATTAGATGGAATGATCACTTTCACTTTTTAACATAAAGATGCCGTCTGGAGATGCATCCAAGAAAGTTGAGATTGCCCCGAAGGTTGAAGAACTCCCGGAAGAACGTCCAGTCGATCCCAACCAGCCAAAGCAGATAGAAGCGGGCGAAGGTTCGTCTGCACCCAAGCCACCAAGGGACATCCTGGACTTCTTGCTTGAACCAGGGACGCCGAAAGAAGAAGAGGCCATGAGGATGGCTGATTGCAAGTTTCTGTGGGTTCGAGCAAGGATGTTCTCGGCTCTTTTGCTGATTATGTCTTTGATAAGGACGGCAGTGGCCCACGTCCCAATTTTGAAAAGGATGATAGTAATCTTTCTTGATATTATGTACTATCATTCATGATGAAATAAATCAAATTTTATTTATGAAATTGTCTGATAATTACAAGCACTCTCTTTTACATTTATACATAATACTTTTTAAGGAACTTGCCATTGATAGGCATCATTGCAACTCGACCATCCAATTCTGTGAGTTGATAGGCTCCATTTGAGAAGACTTTGCTCATGATATATGGACCTTTCCACTTTGCATCGAATTTTCCTTTGCTCATGTGAGTCATAGTCATGGGACGTCTGACTGTTAAAACGAGCTCTCCTTTCTGAAAGGCTCTAACTTTAACTTTGCGGTTGAAAGTCTTCGAAATGCGGGCTTGATATAACTCAATATGCTGTTGAGCCATTAATCACTTTTCGTCGAGCGCTTCTAATTCTTGAAGTCGAAGAAGAGCATTGTTCTCTGTAGTGAGCTCATTAGCGATGGCAATCCTTAAGGATGGGATTTGAAGTTCCAGGGATAGAACAGCTTCACAACCATACACCAGAGAAAAGGGTGTACAGCCTATGGGATTGTGGACCGTAGTACGGTAGGCCCAAAGATATTCGCCAATCTTTTCACTCCAATTCCGTTTGTTAGTAGATACAAACTTCTTAAGGAGCTTGATAATAGTCTTGTTGAAGGCTTCAGCCAAGCCATTAGCGGCAGAATTGTAAGCTGTAGAAGCGACATTGTCAATCTGATGATCGTCACAGAATGTTGTGAACTTTTGACTAATGAACTGTGGTCCATTATCATGGATGATCCTTCGAGGTACACCAAATCTATAGATGACATGGTGTTTAATGAAGTTGATGACGCTGCTGGTTTTGACTTCAGCCAGAGGTATAGCTTCAGCCCATTTGGAGAAGTAGTCGGTTATTGCTAATATGAACCGATGTCCTCTAGAAGAAGGAGGATTGATTGGACCTATAATGTCCATGCCCCAAGCTTCGAAAGGCCAGGAAGCGGCAGTCGGATGCAGAAATTATGAAGGTTGATGGATAAAATCTACATGGATTTGACAGGCGCAACATTTTCTTGCATATTCGATGGCATCTGATACCATAGAGGGCCAGTAGTAACCCATTCATCGGATGCGATCCTGTAGCTTAGGACCGGGTTGATGTGCTCCGCAGACGCTGTCATGAGCTTCGCGCAATACTTGCTTTGCTTCATCACCAGCGACACATCGCAAGAGAAGACCGTCGTAAGTCCGTCGATAGAAAGTCTTAGTAGTCTGATTATAGTAGAACCGAAGAGATCGTCGACGAATACTCGTAGCCTCCTTGGGGTCTTCAGGAAGTATGTCGTGAACTACGAAGTCGATGAAAGGAACTCTCCAGTCTTTATTGATAATATTGGCGTCAACGAGGTTACTGAACTCAATATTACGATTGTTTTCAATACAAAACAATTCTCGGTTAGAAACAACCACCACTTGCTGTCTTTGATAGGGATGGCTAAGACTGCTGCAAGATTGGCCAAAGCATCTGCCTCAGTATTGTAAGCTCGACGAACATATTCGATAAAGAAGGCTTTGAATGATGTAGCCATGTTGATTGCCGCTTCATGGTAAGGCACTAGATCTTGATGGCGAACTTCATAGGTTCCTCTAACCTGGTTAACAACCAGCTTGGAGTCGCCATAGACTTCAAGATACTCGACATCCAATTGTTTAGCTAATTAAAGGCCGATAAGTAGAGCATTGTATTCTGCTACATTATTGGAGCAGGGTTCATCTAAGGAGTAGGCTCTTTGGATAGTTGACCCGTCTGGCGAAACAAGAACAACTCCAACTCTCGCGATAATGGCACCCTTTGGTCCGATCCTAGATGCACCGTCAAAGAATAGACGCCAAGTAGGAAACTCTTCGAAGATCATATTTGATTCTAATGTCTCGTCTGGAATTTCATCATAGAGTTTGGATGTCTCTGGAACAGGATGAGCTGCTAAGAAATCTGCCAGTGCTTGACCTTTAACAGATTTTTGTGGTACGTATACCATGTCATACTGGGCTAGCAGAATGGCCCATGTAGCAAACCGAGAGTTAAGTGTGCTAGGCTTCTTCATCAGTACCCGAAGAGGATTGACTCGGGATATGACATGAATAGTTTGTCCAATGATGTAATGTCTTGTCTTTTGAACAGCAAACATAAGAGCTAAGCATTCTTTTTGACCGGACTATAACGGTGTTCGGCACCAATCATAGTACGACTGAGATAATAGATGGCCTGTTCTTGACCTTCTTTGTTCTTTTTGGCAAGTAAAGCACCCAATGAATGGTCTATAGCACGGACATACATTAAGAATGGTATGCCTGAGATTGGTGGCACCAAGACTGGTGGGTTCATGAGATATCGCTTTATGTCTTCGAATGCTTGTTGACATTCTTCAGTCCAAACGAAAGATACACCTTTCTTATTAGCTGAGTAAATGGTCTGCAGCGTCCAGACAAATTCGAAAAATCTCCTGATGTACGCAAGTCGACCTTGGAATCCTCGTAGCTCTTTTAGGTTGCGTGGAGGAC